>CM053626.1:65628410-65653452 GCA_028646595.1 Phalanger gymnotis | reverse complement strand
TCGGAGGTTTTTGTTGTAGGCTCTATGACTTTGTTGACTTCTTCTGACTGTATGTTTTGGTCTTCTTTGTCACCAAAGAAGGATTCCAGAGTCTGAGGCTGAATGTGGGTGCATTTTCGCTGCCTGGCCATGTTCCCAGCCAACTTACTTGACCCTTGAGTTTTTCAGCGGAGTATGACTGCTTGTAGACTAAAGAGTTCTATGTTCGAAGCTTGGGCAGATGCACTGCCACACCAGCACTTCTCCTTTCCCAAGAACCCTCTACCCAGGTTGGGCTTAGATCTTCAGCAGGCTCTTCACTCCTGCTCTGATCTGCCACTTAATTCCTCCCACCAGGTGGGCCTGGGGCCAGAAGCAACTGCAGCTGTAGTTCTGTAGCTGCCCCACCTCTGCTGCCCCGCGGGTGGTGGCTTACCCCAAACTCCCTGTCCCCAGCAGCTTTTCCCACTAACCTTCTCTGTTGTTTTTGGTGTTTGTAGGTTGAGAGGTCTGGCAACTGCCATGGCTCACCGATTCAGGGCGCTAGGGCACGCTCCACCCAGCTCCTGGTCTGGCTTGTCTGCGCCGCTCACGCTGGGCTCTGCTCTGCTTCACTCCACTCCCAGCTCCGTGCAGGGCAGACCTTACCCATAGACCATCCTGCCCGTGCTGACCTGGAGCCCTGCTTCCCTCAGCTATTTTGTGGGTTCTGCAGTTCTAGAACTGGTTCAGAGCCATTTTTTATAGGTTTTTGGAGGGACTTGGTGGGGAGCTCACACTGGTGCCTGCTTTCCAGCTGCCATCTTGGCTCTGCCCCCTGTGGTTTCATATTTCTCTGAATTTGGTGTAACTTATGGTCATTTCATTCTTTACATTAACATGCCTAAATTTCTTCAAACATTAAAAATTGTTTAGGGATTACTAATTTGTTTTTCTATGTTTTAGTTCTATGTGCCATTCATTGACCTTTCTTTTTTCCCTTTAATCAATGGAGATATTCAGTGATAAAAGTTTTCTTCAAAATAGTAATTTAAATACATCTCACAAGTTTTTATATATCTTACTGAGTTTTTTTAACGTTTCTGTTTCATGTTCTTTGATCTATTCATTTGTAATTGCATTAATCTTGATTTAAGTGTTCATTTTTCTTACTCTAGCTTTACTGTATTATGTTCTGAAAATGGGTAGACTTTGTTTTTAGTTAGTTTGTCTTCTAATAACAAACAATACTGTTGTGATCTTTTTTTTTTTTTGCTTTACTTACAAGTTTCTTCTTACTGTCACTAACTTCTGTAGGATATAGTCCTGCGAGGGAGATCCCTCTCTCTGAGTGTATGAACAGTTTAATTTTCACAATTCTAAATTGTTTTCCAGAATTTTTAAATGAATGCATAGTTCTAACAGTAATGAATATCTTCTCACAGCACCTCGAATAATGATTCTTCTTTGCTGATTTGCTCAGTGTTAAGAGTTACCTTGAGGTTGTCTTAATTTCCATTCTTCTGATTATTAGTGATTCTGAAATTTTTCCCAGGTTATTGATAGTTTCTTTGTCTTCTTTTAAAAGAGTGCTTATCCTTTGACCATTTTTCTGTTGGGGAATGTAAATTCTTAAGTTTACAGTTTTGTCTCAGTTCCCTCTTAGCTTTTGGAAGTAAGGCATTTTTTCAGAGGTAATTAATGCAAAGATTTTTTAACGCCATCTGTGTCTTCTGATTCTAGTTGTGTTGACTTTATTTGACAAAATCTTTTTAATTTTGTGTAAGTGAGATTGTCATGTTCTCTTTGATCCCTATCTGGGATTTTCCCCCTATCTATAATTGCAAAAGGAAATAAAAGTAAAAAACCTCCTGCTCTCCCCAAATTTTATCATAGAATGACCTTTTACCATTCATGGATTTGAAAGTTATCATGGTGCAAGGCCCAAGATGCTGAGCTTCCGTATCCTTTAGTGTTCTTTACAGTTTCTCATCCTAGAAAGAGTCCCTTTCCTAGCAGCATATGTGCTCTTGAGTGGATGGAATATTTGGCTGTTTTAGACATTTTTTCCTAGGTCTCATCACCTTATCACCTTTAAAATATACTTTATTGATGTCTTTTAAAAAATTCATCAGTCATTTCTGTATGTCTCTTCTCCCTGCCACTCTACTATTAAACTCTCCGTAAATAATAGAGGGAAAAAATTAACAGAAACTTGCTGAGGTCTGATAGTTTATTTATTCCAAACCCATAATCCTAGTTTCCTGCTGGCAAAGAAGGAAAAGCAGAAATATCCAGCATGAGCTAGTTCTGATTATCCCTGCTTTGCAGTGTCGTGTGAGTCTGTTCGTACCAAGCATCCTTCCTTCTCACGTTTTTTTTCATACTATGTCGCTTGATATTCTTGATGTTTTACTTCTCCAAGTGAATTTTGTGGTTAATTTATCCTTTGATAATAGTCATTTAGATAAATATCTTTATTTTTGCTGTTTTGGCCCAACTTAGCAATTGAATCTCTTACTTTTTAAGTGTTTAATTTCTGTAACGATTGTTTTGTAATTAGTATTCATGTAAAAGTCTGTGTGTGTTGGAGAAGACTAATTCCAGAATATTTAATGCATTTTGTTGGTGACCATCAGTGGGATTTCTCTTGTTAGATTTCATTATACAGAAAGATCAACTGATAATCTTGGTTGATTTTTTTTTTCTTTTTAATCCAGGTGCCTTAGTTGATTTTTTTTTCATTGATTCCTTATGGCAAAAGGCTCTTAACCTGGTGTTTTTTAACTTGTTTTTTAAGTTTTTTGATGATTGCATTTCAGTATAGTTGGTTTCGTTTGCAGTCCTATTTTATTTATTTAAAGACATTCTGGGAAAAGGAGGGTTGGTGGGGAGCATAAGCTTTTCGTGATTGCCAAAGGGTTCCACGAAACAAAAAAGTTTAAAAACTCCTTCTCTTGGGTATCCTAAAGTAAACCAGCCTATTGACTACAGATAGTTAATTCTACTTGCTCTTGGACAAAACCCATTCTCTTAATTTTCTTATATTGTTATAATTAGCATTATTGGTCCTTTTGTTCTTCAGTTTTCAGTTGTATCCTACTCTTCATGACCTCTTTTGGGGTTTTCCTGGCAAAGATACTGGCATGCTTGGCCATTTCCTTTTCTAGCTCATTTTACAGTTAAGGAAACTAAGGGAAACAGTGTTAAGTGACTTGCTCAGGGTCACGCAGCTAGTGCATGTCTGAGGCCAAATTTGAACTCAGGTCTTTCTGACTCCAGGTCTGGCTATCCACTGCCCCACCTAATAGCTGCCCCTACCTATAGACCTATTTGTTATCTTTTTTTTTTTTTTAATTCAAAGAAGAAATGAACAAAATTGGAAACAAAAAATAGAGCTTCTTCTCTTCTTTGAATTAAAAAAAATTGTTTAGGGATCACTAATTGTTTTTCTAGGTTTTCAGTTCTGTGTGCCATTCATTGGCCTTTCCTTTCTCCCTTTCGTCAATGGAGATATTCAGGGAGAAAAAGTTTCAAAATATTCATTTAAACATATCTCACAAATTTTCATATGTTTTGTTGAGGTTTTCTTTAACATTTTTGTTTCATGTTCTTTGAGCTATTCTGAAAAGCATGTAATTGATAGTTATGCTTTCCAGCATTTGTCCATGAAGTCTTTGTATTTTGTCATGTGACCAGTTTTTGTAATTGTGATGGTCAGTATTAAAAAATCATTAGATTTCCCATTCAGTAATCCCCCAAGGTCTAACCTCAGCATGCTTTCCAGTGTTCTCTTCAGAGCCTCAGGTCTCTTCTTGTCTCATCAGAGAGGCCCCTTGAAGTCGCTGGCAGGCCTTGTTTTAGTGTATGGGCCTTCTCTTTAACAAGATGCTGCATTCTTTGGTGTGTAGGAAATCAACGTAGTATAACAAGTTGCCAGGAAAGTGCTGGTGTGCATTAGGAGAGGAAGCAGCTCCATACACTGATGATAGGTTTGGTTATTTATGGTGTCTTGTCTCTTTTGATTATGCTATGTGGCACAGTGAATAGAGTACCAACCTTGGAGCCAGAAAGGCCTGGATTCAAGTCCTGCCTCTGACAGTTACTGGCTGTATGACTCTAGGCAAGTCGCTTCCCCAGAGTTTTCTGGCTTGTTTTTAGGACTACAAGTTGCAGAGCTGATGCAGACCTAGATTGGCGGAGGGAGTTTGCTTATCTGAGAGTTCATTTTAACAAGGATATATTAGGTCCAGTCCTACAAATGTCAGGTGTGTTCTAGTGGGAGATCTCTTTCTGAAACGGGTGGATATGTAACCACTAAAGATACTTCTGTCTCTTGAAATTCTTTGATTTTTCTTTAGTCCAAACTTTTCTCAGTTCTTTCAGCTGATCTTCACAAGACCCTTCTTCTAAATGATCTCCTACTTTTCTAAGCTTTAAAAAGGAACAGGTCAACTCCTTTATCCTGGACGACAAGCCATCCTTGCTGCCGCCCAAAGATCACTTTAGCTTTTTAGGCTGCCCTACCATCCTGTTGATTCATACAATGAGTTGACAGTTCACCACAGCCATATCACTTCCAGCTGTTCTACCCCGATCTCATACGTTTGAATTTTTTGAGACCAAGTGTAGGACTTCACATCTTTTCCACCTAATTTTCATCTTATTAGACTTCAGCCCATAGTGTTCTAACCTATCAAGATCTTTTTGAGTCATGACCTTGTTAGTAATCTTTGCCAGTACTGTCTTCTGCATATGCTCTAAGCATTGGTAAAAACCACAGTTAACTCTCTGGCGCATTTCACTGAAGACCTTCCTTCAAGTTCTTAGCTATCCCTTTATGACTGCTCTTTACATCTTTTTAAATTCATCTGTTCAGCTCTCATGAAGCCCACAGCTCTCATCTTGTCAAGAAGAAAAACATCACAGTCTTTGATGCCTTACAGAAATGTAGACTAAACTACCATTCATCTGCCAGTGGCCGAATCTTAGAGTTGGAAGGAATCTTAGAGGCTGTCTAATGTAACCCTGGCCTAACAGTGGTCTTCGTTCTTTTGCTTGGAGATCTCAGGTGAGAGGTGGTTGGGGAGGTGGACATAATTGTCACCTCCCTAGGTGACCAGTTTTTTTTGGATTGCTCTAATTTTTAGAATAGTTTTCTTTATATTAAGACTGAATTTGCCTCCTTGCCACTCTCTGACCCTCTTTAAGGTATCTTCCAGATCTAAATTTATGATCCAAGCATTATTCTTAGTTCTGCCCTCCATTAACCCTGTCAAAAAATGAAATTGGGTTCGTCTCACATGCTCTCTATTCAGTGAAGCCTCAGTGGTTCTTAATGTTCTGTTGGTTTTTCCCTTGGACACTCTTCAGTTCTGTTGATTTGAATGCTGTTCTCTCCTTTTCCTGCTGGCTTTCTACTTGCCTCTTTCTCATTTCCGTTACTTGTAAAATTAATCCACGCCTTACATTGTGGGTGATTGACAAAGTTACAGCCTTGGCTTCTCTTTGTGCCCTTAACTCCTTGAAATGACTTAGCAGTTTTTATTCGCAGGCCTGACCTACGCTCCAGATCCAGA
Source organism: Phalanger gymnotis (assembly GCA_028646595.1). Lineage (NCBI taxonomy): Eukaryota > Metazoa > Chordata > Mammalia > Diprotodontia > Phalangeridae > Phalanger > Phalanger gymnotis. Next base: position 65,647,915 of record CM053626.1, on the reverse strand, counting down.
TCTCTTACTCAGAACACCGTTACCTTGATGTCCCCCAGACTTTGAGAATTGAACATATCAGTCAGGAAGCATTTATTAGGTGCCTACTATAGGCCAGTTACATTGCTTAACACCAAGGATACAAAGACAAAAGTGAACCAGTTGTTGCTTCTAAGGAACTTTATATTCAAATATACAAATAAATGTATGCATACAAAATAGATGCAAAGTGTGTGAAACAGGGTCATTTGGGGAAGAAAGGTATTAGCAGCTGGAATGATCCAGAAAGATGTCTTTTTAAGGCACGTGATTCCTAAGTTGATTCTTTTTTTCCCCCTTACTGATATGTTCAATTCTTATCCCCCAAGGAGCTCACATTCTTTTTTTTTTAATTAATTAATTTTTAGTTTTCAACATCCACTTCCATAAGATTTTGAGTTGTAGATTTTCTCCTCCCTCCCCAAGACAGTGTGAAATCTGATATGGGCTCTACATATACATTCATATTAAACATTTTCACATAAGTCATGTTGTAAAGAATTAGAACCAATGGGAAGAACCACGAGAAAGACGAAATAAAAAAAGGAGAGCAAATAGTCTGCTTCCATCTGCATTCAGACTCCACAGTTCTTTCTCTGGATGTAGATAGCATTTTCCATTATGAGTCTTTTGGGCTTGTCTTAGATATTTGCATTGCTGAGAAGAGCTAACAGTCAGTCATTGCACAGTGTTGCTATTACTGTGTACAATATTCTCCTGGTTCTGCTCACTTCATCCTGAGTTGATTCTTAAAGAAAATTTAAGAACCACAAAACAGAACTTGTCTTTTCTCCAAAATCTGTTTTTCCATCTGATTTCTTTTGGTGATCTCATCAGCTTCCCTACTTCTCTGTCCCAAGCTCTCCACTGACCTCTGGTCTTGCCTCTCCTGCTGCTTGCTTTTCAGACATCTTCAAGTGGATGTTCCGGACTATCTTTCCCCCAACCTCTTCCCCCTCCTGCCTTCTCTGTACATGTCTAATGTGCTCTATATACACAGTATGCATAGTAAACATTTGACGAATAAAATTGGAGTCAGGACACCTCCAGATATGACTACTGCTCATTAGCTGTGTGATGTTAGACAAGTCACTTGACCTCTTTAGTTTCCAAATATGTAAAATGAGGGTTTGTAATAGACCTCTAAAATACTTTCCTTCTGGATTCTGTGGTCTAGATTGGGTAAATAGGTCTAAAGAAGCATGAAAGCTGTAGGAATTATGTAGTGTAGCATGGTATTTATAAATCTAGGTCTTAATTTATGTAGACAAGCATAATTTAATTTTGACAGATGATTCCTATTAGGATATTTGTTTCATAAAAACAATGTAAACTCTGTAATGCTATTTAATTGTGAATTATTGTTATTTTGTTATAGACATAGAACCTGGGTTCTAATCAAAGCCAGAGGACTGGGAGTGGGTGGGTGGAGTAGGAAACAAATGTAAATGCTTTTAGGAAACTGCTTTGTAAAATTTCCAGATTAGTAATCTATGCATTGTCTTAGCTCCATATCCTTGTTCCTGACTTCACTACTGTATTTCCTGATGAACATAGTGGTTTTTGTGTTGTGTCAGTAAAAGATTTTCTAGTACCAAAATTTATTGTGAAACCTTTAAAAAATAAGTTAGAGGCAAACTGCAATATAATAGACATAGGTACCTTTTTACCAGATTTTATATTACCATCTGAAAATGATTAAAATTACTGGCTTCAAATTACATAAAACACACTAAGTTCCTTAACTCAATTTTTGTGAATTCAGAGCTCTATCTTGATTATAAGAGATATGATCAAGTCTGATGTTGGACCGTTCAAATAAATGATTGAAAAAAACTTAATGTAGCTTTAGCTTTTTAAAAAGTAAAGGGATTCTTTTAGTCAGCTTCTAAAAATGTATAAGATTTCTGTCTTGGCAATAATTTTGTTGATCTGTGCAGTAGATAACAGGTACTTTCATGATCTATGTAAAATGTTAGTGTTTTATTTTTAACAACCAAAATTTGTAGACATTTCTGGTGTCTATAACATTTGAAATGCAATATTGTAATTTATGTAATCATTTGGGAAAAAAAAAACAACAACCCTGGAGAAGGAGCCACGAAGGTGGAATGAAAAAAAAAACAGCCCTAACTATAATTATTTTGTATTTCTTTTTTTTTTTAATTTTGTATTTCTTTAGGCCAGTGTTATCTATTTACCCTTATTGGCCACCTCCTAAATTGAAAATCTGGGATTATCCACTCCTTATTGCTTTGTGGAGGGTGATTTTAAAGAAATTGGCAGCTGTGGCTATTTTAGTTTTCCCCTTCCACGGTGGCATCATAAATCAAGTCCCATTTTTTAGTGCTTTTTTACTCTAGCTACTTGAGGATGTTTTTGGGGAGCGGGGGCAAGTTGTCTTATATATACCTTGATTTTCTTTATGTACTTATATATTACCTGGAAAACTAGGATAGGCAAAATATTTTGAAATCATTTTGTTATCTCTGTCTTTTGTGTCTAGGCCAAAGCAACTTCATGAAATCCCAGCCTTTTACTGTCCTGACAAGAATAAAGTGAATTTCATTCCTAAAAGCGGCTCTGCCTTCTGCCTCGTCAGCATCCTCAAGCCACTTCTTCCCACCCAAGATCTTACCCTTAAGGGCTCAAGTCATGGCCTGACTGTCTCCACTGGCATGGCCCCCACTTTGCTGCAGCCTATTGCCATGGCCTCCCTGTCTACAAACCCAGAACAAGACCGGATTTCTCGAGGAACAAGTACAGTTATACCACAGGCCTCTATACTCCAGCAATCAGGACCGTTTGAGGAGGCTGAGGGATAGATTACTGTTGCTCATCCATTGCTCTGGGAAACTAAGAGAACCTAATTGGGAATAAGGTGTGAATGAACATTCCAAATCATGCCTCCTTCCATCAATTGAGTGTACCATCAATAGACTCCTAAACATTTTGATAGTGACATGCCCCAGCTGTCTGTGGTGATGATGTCATGATGAGCTTCCATAAGAACGCAGTACTTGTGACTGCTGTATCCCATTTGTGAAGTCTCAAACTCAGTTCACATCGTACTTTTTTTTTTTTTTAACACTGGTTAAAAGAAAAAGGCTGTATCATTCTTTACTTTTGGAGGACCATTTTATCACAGTGCTATTTGTGTCCCAAGTTAGACTTTTTAAAGAGCAAACAGATCCCTGCAAACATAATTACCAAAGGGAGAAGTTACTGATGCTGCAAGAACCATCTTTTATATGAAAATGACTATTTTATAATAATAACAAATGTTAATTTTCAGATGCATAGCAGACAATAGGATGTTCAGAAGACATTTCCTTGGCCACTGTTTTTTCATTTTCTTTTCTAGATGTATGCTTTTCTCAGCTGTTCTCCAGCTGCTGGGACCAAAGGGATTGTTCACATTTTCCAGCAATCTTAGTTGCTTGACTGTGTTCTTCTCCCAACCAACAAAAGATAAATAAATGCATTGAACGTTTGTATGTAAAAATACACACACACACACACACACACACACATACACACACACAAAGCAATATTAGTTCATTATGTGATGTCGTTTTTTGATGTCAGAAGTTTTGTGCTTTGGATAAACCCTCCTTTTAAAAGTGCTATTTCCTCTTCCACATTTAAGATTCCTGTATACCTTTATCTGCATGGTGAAAAAACTACACTCTGGATACAAGTGCTTTAATATGCTATCAGTGGAGTTTTGTTAGAAAATCAATGAGCCAAAAAGTAACTTAACCCCCATTCTTGATCACTATAGCTAGGAGTAGCATACTCCCCTAGTTATCAGCAGTGTGTGAAATCATGTGATCTTACCCCCTTAGCACAAAAATCACTTCTTCAACTCAGCCCTCAGTGTATTGTAGCCCCAAGTGGTCCTGATGTGGCTGTGCATGGATCCCCTCCCTTGCTTTTGTGACCTTGCAGTCAGTGTTGTGGATTTATTCAGGGCAGATTGTGCTATGTTCCACTGCAGCCAGTGGTCCCCCTTCCTGCCCCCTTCCCAGAGGTCACCTTCCTGAACCCAGTTGTCTGAGGGTATGGTTAGGTTTGTTGGTTTGTTCATTTTTTTACATGTAAGGGAAAAAATAGAAAGGAAATTAAAGAGAGGGGATATTCTCCCATTGAGAGGTGACACAGTTTCAGCTTAGGCAAGTCCTAATACAAAAAACTGCAGATAGAACCAGTAGCTGTAGGTTATTTGACTATCAAAGCAACTCTTAGAAAAATTCCAGATAAGAACATTAGTGGGTTAGTGATGGAGAGATTGAGGGGCAGCTGATAGAAACATCCTTTTAAAAACTTCATACAGTAGCTTAATATGCAATAATTTTATATCCCTACAAATACTACAGTCAGAATCCAGTATTGGGCACTTGAAATGAAGAAAACAACTTCACCTGTTCAATCAGCCATAGTTTTCTAAGCTCACACAGTTCTATCCCTTCAGGGAAAAACTGGTAGTAGCAATAAGTGTTTTCAAAAGACTGTATCAAACTTGTATTCATGTTCCTTTCAAACAATTGGTTGATTAAAACCTGTTATGTAATTTTAAAATGATGTGACTTAGCCATACGCATACATTTGAACAAATCTGTTCCACATCAGTTGGTAGGTACAGTGTACTTTGATACCCTTTTTATCTGAGACTAATTCTGAGTATACTGTATCTCCTTCTGCAGTTAAGCTTTCAATTATTCAGGAGCTGATCATCCAGTTGTTATCTTGAAGCCCCATTTCTCTGCCATCTTGTTTCTGTCTGAGATAATTCACTGTTCATTATCTACTCTACAAAAAAAAAAGAGCCAGGGATATGAAGAGATGTAAAACAAATCCATCAGTTTGGCTCCTTCTTCGTTAGTGCTTCTGGTGAAAGGTGTAGAAGGAAGTGGAAATCAATGGCTGAGAACCCTAGAGTTTCTGAGTAATTTATGAATTTTAATAATCCTTGGTATATTTTCTTTTCCTCTTATACACCTTCCATTTAAAAAAAAAATCGTAATATAGGTTGGCTGCAAATTGAATGCTTTTATGTAGATGTATACCTCTATCCAACATAGACATTACCTATGAATGTTCCACATTTACTTAATCTGAAACATTTAAAAATTACACTTGAAGCAGATGTTTAAGAATTATTTTTCATATACACTTTGAATTTAAGCAAAATCTTATCTAATCTACTTGGCTTTGAGAAGAATGAAAATCCCCAGGTAGATTACTTCTTTGGCTTCCAAATTAACCTTGAATGCATTCTTAGGTTCTGAGCTTTGAATCTTTTTATTTCATTTGATTCGATACAGAACTTTACAGCAGTTGCCAAAGAGGGCTTATCTCAGCATATAAGCTTCTATTGTAATCTTGAAAAAATTAATAACCACTCTTAACTGTTGGCCTTTCACCCATCTGTCTCTTTTCATAGGCTTTTGATGAATTTAAGATGAAGCTTAATCTTAAATATAGTGTTGCTACTACAATTTAAGTTCTTACATTTATGAGCAATTAAATAGAATAAAATTTCTAATGTATGAGATTTGGGGAAAACATTAATTTAGAAAATGTTGCCATTTCCCCAAAATATTATTAAACAAGCAATATACACACATGTGTACGCATGTATGTGTATATACGTACGTACGTAATGGCAGAAGTGGTAACTCTATATTCAGGTCAAAGATCATGGGTCTAGGGCTAGAAGGGGACCTTAGAGGTCATCTAGCTAAACTCCTTGATTTTACAGATGAGGAAACTGAGGCCAAAAGAGGTTAAATGACTTGTTCAGAGTCGCATAACTACTAGGATGCTGAGCCAGAATTGAAATTCAAGTCAGCCAACTCCAAGTCTAAGACTTATCAAAATAAATTTACCGCTTTTCTGGTGGAGGATTGAGGGTGGGAAGAGGAGATGTTACTCTGGAGAAGATTATCATTTTCTCAGGAGATGAGCTTTTCTTGCTATCAGATAGCTTCTTAAATACAAAGCTGCTCTATTATCTCTGAATCTGAATATGTGTGGTGTAAGGGAAGGGCATAAGATTTGGATTCACAAGAGCCCAATCTGAATCTAGCAGCCATGGTGACACAGTCAAGCCCTCTTGATCAGTTTCCTCATCTGTAAATGATAGTGTTGATTGGTCTAGATGAGATCTTGAATACCTTTCAACTCTAAATCCTATGGCCTTGTTCCTTAAAGCTCTCTTGAGAACGTAGTACAATCGCTTGTGTTTTCACCTATCAATAATACAGCTTAGTATGAGCACTAAAATCGGTCTTACATTCTATAGGTTCCTCAATAGGATGTTTAAAATTTACACTTCTAACTAAGCTTGAAAATCCAGTTGGACCTTTTAAATGCTGTGATTCAAAGAGGCCATTTTGTTCTACCTATGGTGGAGCAGAAAAGTATTCATTTTTTCCAGAATGTGGATTTTGCTGGAAGAAGTGATACTGTTCACAAGTGGGTTATTAAAGCTATTTTTCATTTTTTTTTTTGTTAAATGGGACAAATAAAAGTGCCCTAAGTGCCACCAGCAGGGTTCGATTTATTACTCAGTGCTTTAGAAAAATTCTATAATAATTAAGATATTGGTTTTTTAATCCAGTTCTGTCATTGGTGCTGAATTTATCATTTAATATCAAAAAAATCTGACTTGGTACTCTAAGGCTTAAACCTAGTTCAGAATCTGTTGTCTTAATAGATATGCAGAACGGGCAATGACAAATGGCACACTGATGATGATGAGAGGAGAATTGGGAAGGCATTGGGGAGATCTTATTGCATCTTTATGTTGAGGGTGTGCACTATAAGAAAAAGCAAGGTAGTTTCCTTGAAAAATTGTCCTGTACATCAGTGTTGTTAATGATGTTAAATATTATATGTATAAAAGGTGTTAAGTGTATACGTTGTACCTTAAGAATTGTTGGTGCCTCATGGAAAAAAAAGTAGTTTACTTTTTATGTAAAGACAAGGTATTTGTGCATCTTGGTGGAGTTAAGAGATATTTTTCCTTTCTACTGTTAAATTTTTCATGAAAACTTGGGTTATAATTTTGTTCCAGAAATATCTTTGTTGTATAATTTGTTGTAAATGGTATGATCTGCAGTGGATTGATATAAAAAATAGATGCATGTAAAGTAGCAAGACAATGGTCCAGTCAGCGCTTGCTTCTTTGCTATCCTCCCCAGTAACCCCAAGAGCAGAAACACAGCAGCTCCAGGAGCTGTATGTATATCATAGATGAATATTGAAAGAAACATTGGTAAATGCTGAGTTGGTGTTCCAAGAGGTGCCAGTTGTAAATTGAAGTGAGTTTGCTTACAGAGTTACCTTTCACTCTGAAGAGTGAAATGCCCTGCCAGGAAGACCACATGCTTGGAGCTATTTTTCCGTTGATAGTGATGGATTATGCTCCACTTTTGACCAGTAGCATGTGTTTGCAAGACAGACATCTTGGGTTAGGAGTGTGTTCTTTCTCATAGGGTATAGCAAACCTTGCTAGTGTCACGCTGTAACCACCTCTGCTAACTAGTCATAGATACCACAAAGCATATAACTGTTTTAGTAGTAGAGAAAGCTGGGAGACACTGAATCTATATTAAGCGATGAAAGAAACCTCCATAGCTACCAGTGACAAAAATATTAACAGAACTACTTTTCTTAAAAATTAAAAGCTAAATAGCAAAAACATAGTTAAAATCAAATTAAATAAAAATCCTTTTTATTAGTTAGAATTTAGTAATACCCATGTAATTTTGTTAATAAAGCTCTTCCATTATAATTTGAGTTACCAAGCTGGGATATGGTAGGTGACATTTCTTTTTGTCCTCTTCCTTTTGGTTATTCATATTCCTCCCTTACCCCTCTGCAGACCGTAGGATTAGCTGAGATGTGATTTCCAGCATCTTAATCTTCATTCATCTGTCATTGTTACCTGGTTTGACAGTATTAAATGTGCAAGAAACCTACATTTGGAAGCTACTGTGATCATTTCTTCTTCAGTTGGTATCTAGAAGCCATCTCCAAAATATAAGTATGATAGTTTTCACAGCAGTTCACTGCCATTGTGACACAGAAAGTTGGAATTTTTTTGCTTGCCAAAAAAGTAAGTCATTTTTACCAATAAGTTTTTCAAAATCTTGATTTTTACCAGAAAGCTACATGAGATTTACAGTGTGTTGTTTACGGTCTTTGTCGCTACATAGTGTTCCTTTTTTCAAAAGTCTATCTTTGGGTATACAGAAAAGTTTTATTTGGAGCTGTTTTTTCTCTTTCCTAAAATATGGATTTGAGACTAAGTCTGCAAGGCATTTCTTCTTAGAAGAAGCTTTTCAAGCCCAGCCACACCCACCTGATTCATGCCCCTTAAATAAATTCTCCAGAATTTCACTTGTGTTACATTGATTTCTTTGTTTTTTACACAACACTTGCAAATGTTAAATATGCAGCTTGCATCTTGTCTATGGACAGAATATTACTGCTTTATGCTGCAGTCTCCATGCATATGGCTGAGTTTTGTTAAGAGATCTGGAATTGGAAGAAAACAAAATGGCAGATCTGACTCTGCTTCTTAAGAAGTCCTATACCTCACATAGCTGGAAGGATCAAAATGAAACACAGTTTGAATTGCTTTTAACACTCAAGGGCTGTACAAATTGAAGGTGCCATTATTCTCTTTACCCCTAAATGCTGTCGGTTTTTAACTCGATGGAAATGGTCCTCCGCTGAATACATTCAGACTCTATGTAGATCTAGAAATATTTTTTAAGGTGTTGGGGGTAAAATTCAAGAAAAAGGATTTTCCCAGGGTCACAACTTAAGGACACAAAGAACCAGATGGAATGCTTTGACTGGCTTGTTTGCCTTCCCTCTCCTTTGATTAGTCTGACCTTGAAACTTCAGAAGGCAAAATAATCTTTGGGGAAGATTCTCACAACTGACCACCTAATATTAATAGATAAATTAGTCTGGGAATTTTTAGTACTTGAAAAAGCTGCTCTTATTACAGATAATTTAGAGAAGAGCTTTCTTTAGAGAGTATCTCAAGACATGTCTAACTTAAGATTTCAATAAATATATTTTAAAGCCAGATTTTTCTTTAGAGAAAAAAGATTAATGAAAATATTCTTTGTCGGATCATGTTAATCCCTTCATGGACCAATTTCAGAGTTTTATTCAGGAGATGCAATTGGATTACCTGCATTTCAAAATCTTGGCCTTAGTCAACACTAGCTAAGTCTTCCCACTTGCTTGCCTTTTGGCTATCCTGCTGTTTGATGAAATCTGTTTTTGTTGTGTCTCTAAATGAAAAAATTCAGAAGAAAGAGCTTTTAAATCTGGATTCTGGCTATGCTCCACTTAGCCTATTTTATACACACCCCATTTTGGGGGGGGGGTGTTACTTTACACCCAAATTGCCTCACTAAAAACCACCTTTTCCTAAATTATTGAACTATCTAATGCCCATTAAGCTCACCTTCTTTGCAGTTTTATTTCTTAAACTTGACATTCTAGACTGGATTGATTTCCCTAGGTAAAGGAAGTACAAGATTGGCACCTTTAGGGAAGCTTCTTGTAAACTAGCAATAAGTCGGATTGACCCTGGCCTACCACCAGGAAATCAGGTCATGTTGTCACTGCAAAAGTCCTGGCTTTACATATTCCTCCTTTAAAGTCTTTTCCAGAGATAAGACTTTAGGATGTACTGAAAACACTTTGGGTTTGATCATCCAGTGGTTTTAGGTTCAGAAACAATAATATGTGATCTTTTAAAACCAAGGATATTTATAATGAAGAAACAAATTTCCCAGTTCTTGAGTCTTGAAAGAATCAGTCTCACAAGAATACCAACTGCCCCATTTTTATTTTCATTGTCACTGGATAACTACATGAATTCAGTGAGTTTAGCTCCTAGTGAAGCTTCTTAGTTAAAATCCTGATAACTTACAGAAACAATCCATCAAGATTTTAATTTGTCCTCAGAATCTCTAGACACAACGAGATGATGTCATGTTCTCAGTTTAGTAAAGGCAAACAGAAAAGTACACGTAGCACCTCCAAGGACCGGCTCTATGATGTGGTACTAAATGACAGCTGATGACCACTGGGACAAAATGTGACTTATAATGCAAACTTCTGAATGTGCAGCTAAAATTTCAGTTCCCCATATTATTTCAAAACTATGAAATTCTATAATTAAAGATTTCAAAAAGTACAAAGTTACATGAATCTTGATTTTAACATACCATACCCACCTTAGTGGATTTGGATGTGATCTCTATAGATAACAGGCAAAGTTCAGTTCTGAAACCATTCATTAGACTTGTTTAGAATATAAATCCATTCTTCTCCGGTATAAAAACATGGAGGAAGAGATATTTGTTTCCCCAAGCAATCAGTACAAAATGGTAAGGAGTTATTTTTTTCCTAAGAATATTCTTCCCATACTCAAAACTTAATGGTAGAGCTTACTGCCTCTTAGTGAGTGGATGACCTAAAGTGAGAGGAAAAATATGATCCCACAGCTTACTAAGCTGTTTCTTTTAAGTATGCTTTACCTCACTGGATGCATTTGTTTTATTGGATTATTTGTAGCATACTTGGTTGTCAAATCCTAAGTGCTAGTTAGCTTTCAAACTATTTGTTTTGGACTGATCCAGAGTGAAAGATTCTGTACTTTAATTATAGAAGGAAGGTCTTCAAAGGAGCTCAGGCAGTGCTTTTAAATTGAGTCCTTTATACCCTACTTGGTTTTGCATGCCTTCTTAATGGACCTGCTTAGATTACTAGTAAAGCAGCAAATGGTCATTCGGAGGTTAAATGGACATTTTTCATGGGTGTATGGGGAGGAAGAATATGTCTAAGAAAACATGAAAAAAATGCAACTATATCTGATGCTTTATACCCTTCTTAAGGATAACATGCCTTAAAGTATATCAAAGCAGCCATTATTTTGAGCACCTACAATTCAATGGAGTTTGAGAGCACCAAAAATTTAACAGTGGTTTCCTGATGTCTTCACTTGCTCCATTGGGTAGTAATTGAGTACAAAGCCATGAAGGGGAAAGTGCACACTTTTCTTTTGGAGAAATAGGAACTGAATGAAGATGAACATAAAATGTGAGTTCTTGGAGGTATTTTTTAATGAAAACCTCTGCCAGTATGTTGCTTTATTTCCACCTAGATTTTTAATCTCCAAATAATCCTATCCAATACCTTACTGAATTTACCATATTATTCTCTGGAAATAACTTTTCTTTTTCCCTGAGGTCTTTCCTTGGCAGCTTTAGCCCTTTAAACAGGACCGGTTATATGCTTTGGCTTATTATGAAGATTTCACTTACATGAAGGCTTCAATTTCCAAAACTGTTCTCCTGCAGCAGTAGACTCTTTAACTCCTAAGTAAGTCATTTTCTGATCTAGGCACACATGGAAGCAATATTGTTCTGTTAGTAAGGGAGGATAGATGTTAGTAGGGGAGGATACTAGGGAATCAAAAAGAGTCAGAAAGTTATGTTTAAAAAAAACAAACAAACCTGGGACCAAAGAGTGCCACAAGAAAAAAGGGAACAAAAGTAGACCATGATACATAACAGAGAAGCCATATTCTTGTCCACTTCACACTGCTCATCAACTCCCCCCCACTACTAAACTAATATTACTGTGCCTTAGAAGTAGTCAAAAGATTTTGCCTCAAAACCTGAAAGATTCGATTGCAACAAATTGTTACAAGAAATTAAGCCATTCCCCTAATTCTAATTGTGTTTTGTATTTCTGCTGTTAGGGCTTGAAGTAAGCCACTAGAAAAGATAGGGGAACAGTACATGCAAAAATCTGAAAGAAGCCTGCTATTTACGAATAAGGCTTAACTCAAATTCAGTATGCTCTTAGAAGACACTTTCATTGATTGCTTAGGTATTATTTTTATAAACACTTTTTTTCTTTTCCTTCTGGAATGTAAACACTGTATGTCCACTACCATCAGGACTTGGCTATATCATGTAAGTCTGTGAGATGGGAAGTTTCCCAGATGCTTAGCTGGGATAGGCTAACCTACTTGGACTATATTCTTAGTTTAGTAGAATAAAAGTTCCCCTGCTTTTCAAAGAATAAAAAATTAAGCAACAGGAAAACTTGACCCTAGAGAGGAAAACAGGCACGACTTTTCTACTGAATCCCTTCAGACTGAGTTAAGTCTAATCTAGTTTTAAACTGTTAACAAAGTTCATACATTTCCAGTAATACTTTAACACAGAACTCAATGCCCTTGCTCCTCAAAACCTGCCTGCGATAGTGCTCTTAATCCACCCACAGTACTTCACCAGACAATGGCTGGGCTCATGAAAGGATCAAAACTACCACATGGCCCTAAAAAGGTTGTTTCCGTAGAAACAAGCATATACCCTCATTGAGAATGCTTCCCTTCTCTTTGGGAATTTTAGTGCTTAAATGTCTATCTTTGACTCAAAATGGCTTTTGGTACTTGCCACATCTTATTGGGAAACGTTACAAAATCAAGGTATTAAAGATGTTCCAACTTAGTGCTTTCAGTATAACTCTTATATAGCTGGACATCAAGTATTTGACTCTTACACACCATGCTTGTTTCTGAATTACAATCTGAGCTCCTTCCCACAAAGGCAATATGTTACAAAATTTGATACCTCAAGGCCATTGACGTGACATTATAATTATCTACTTAATTGTCTACTTAGTAATTCTAGTCAAGCGTTAAGGAGTTCGTCATCTGAGTGTCCAATGGCATCTGGATTTGAAAGGGGATCTAGGTCTGCAAAGAGGTTAAACCAGGCTGACATGTCTTGATTATTTCCACCTTCTGGAGCTGTAAGAAAAAACAAAAGTAACATTAAAGATGTGCAGCTTACTATCTTAGTATAATCTTATTTTGATAGTACTTTAACAAAAATACTAATTAGATGCTTCCTTTAAGTTAAAGTATAGACAACACGATAAATTACCAATTATATCAGTTATTTAATGTGTAAATTTCTGCACTTTCTTTTTCTCTAATTTTAAAACAATATCATGTAGATGGCACTTCTCACAGTAGAATATAATTGTCAATTTTAGTCCAAAAAACATTCTGAGATTTGTCAATGTGTCAATGAGTGCTTGCACAAGCCTGGCAGAGATACGGTACAGCTTTCTGTCTGAGTGTGACAGGCGGGAGGGGAAGATCTTGGAGACTGAGGGTCAAGGAGATAAGGAAAGAGGAGGGATTTTGTAGAATGCAGACCTCCTGGAATTCTGTATTCCTCACTCCCACACACAGACCTGGCGAATGGCTGGGGGTGAGGAAAGAAGCCACAACTTAATGGCTTTTGAGACAAGGGGAATGGAAAGGGTTGTTTTTTAAATTTCAGAACCAAAAAAAAAAAAAAAAACAAATCTGAGGGTAAAAATAAAGGAGATAGATGGTGAGAACAAGTCCTGGGCTTAAAAAATGTTTCTCTAATCCCTACTACATTAGGGGAGCAGGAGAAAGGAAAGAGGCCAGTGGGCAGAAGATAGTTTAAGACAGATGGAAAGCAAGACATAGAAAGTACCGTTGGAGGACTTTGTTATAATTTAGTTACAACTCAGTGCCAACTCCAAACCTACTTGAAACTAAAACTGTCTTGTTTTTCCCTTCATATTAGTCCATGCCCCTTTTTATTTGAGCAACTTGTCATACTTTGACTGGAAGGTAGGCAGGGATTAATCTGGACCATAAAAATGGATATACCTTAAGAGACACACCCTATCTACATCATTCTTAGTGTAGCAGTCACTTTTGCTACCAACAGCACTATGTATTATTGCCAGACATAAACTTCTTGTTTGTCAAGTCTGCTGTGGTTCCCTGTAGAGGGAACACTTAAGTCCTAAAATCTTGAAACATGACAAAATTTTTTTACTTAATTTAAACATGTACTCAAAACTGAACAGCTGTTCTGTTTATGGACAAAATATTGGGTGTTGGCTGCTAACCTGCAACCTGGGTAGTGATCCTTAGTGGCTGAGGTATAAGCCAATGAGTTAGAGTGAGAAGCTCATCTACTCAATTTAAATAGTCACTATGGCGACAAATGGTACAGCTTTTCTTTCCGCCAACATTCTCCTTTTTATTCAGCAAAGCATTCTCTTATGTGGAAAACACAAGGCCACTGGGAGTCCTGAAAAATATTTATCTGAGTTCCATTATTTCTTTTTGTGAGAGTAGAAGATGACTTACATATTGATGATTTCTTTGGTTGACTCTGTGAAGGCACAGGCTGGTTATCAGAATCTGTGTGTGAAAGAGAAAATACTGATTTCCCCTGAGAGGTCTAGCCTTAAAGAAAAATTAATGAATTGTTAGACACACACACACACACACACACACAAGGAAAAGGATTTGACATCCTCTAAGATTTTTTCTTTCCAACAGTAAAATATTTCTATTGGGCAGCTAGGGGTCACAGTAGATACAGAGCTGAGCCTAGAGTCAGGAAGACTCTTCTCAAGTTCAAATCCAGCCTCAAACATTTACTAGCTGTGTTACCCTGGGCCAGTCACTTTGCTCTTTTTGCCTCAGTTTCCTCATCTGTAAAATGAGCTGGAGAAGGAAACGGCAAACCCCTCCACTATCTTTGCCAAGAAAACATGACTGAAATGACTGAACAACAAAATATTTCGAATAGTACAGAGTACATGAACTTGTATTTAATGCAGCAGTGTATAACCTCCACTCCAGCTCTGCCACAGCTTGATGTACTTGACCTGTGTGCATCTTGCATCTTGGTTTTCACATCTACAAAATAAGGTTATCTTAGCATAGCTGAGAGAAGGCAGAAATAATCAACTCCATTACTCATCTGTGCCTTAGGAAGAGACTCTAACTGGTGAGAACCTTTCTAAATTCAGGATAATGGTATAGCACTGAGAGGTGAATCCCTCTTTCCAGGGGGATGGCATTGTGGAAAGAGCCCTGGCCTTGGCCAGAGATGACCAGGGTTAGAATCCTGGCTCTGCACTTCCAATAGATGGTCTTGGGAAAGGCATTTACCTTTTCTGGATTTAAGGTTTGTCATCTGAAAAAAGGGTCTGACTATTTTTAACACTTGAATCTCCAAGCCCTGTATTGCCTAAATTTCCCAGTTTTAGAGTTTCTACTTTGTTATTGTGGCCATTTACGGACTGACAGCTTCAAAAACTCCATATTAAAATTAATCTACAAATGTCTGGATACCTACACACACACCTATGTTGTCTAAAAATTCGAAGTTTTTCAGGACAGCTCTCATGGGAGAGTTACAGGTTACAATCGAGGTCATTTATAAGTTGGGGTCCACCTATAGAAGGATAATGATGAAGGTAAACTAACTGAAGCTGAGTATTGGGGTTTTTGTGGGGATGATCAGGAAGAAATGGGGGAGAGAAAATGATTTTAGGAGTGAATATTTTATACACAGATTGATTGGTAGATATAGGAATGTAAGTTTTGCAATGTTAATTCTTATAAACTTGAGAGGTCTTCATATTGACTCATTACAGTTTTGCTTGTAGAAACAAAAAATACACATACATCAAAATATATACAAATATAAAAAATACAAAAATGTAAATATACATAAGTACATAAAATATATCTGAAACTCTTACTACTGAAATTTCCAGCAGCATGGCGACCCAGGTCAAAGAGTTGTGAAGGGAGGAATCCCGATGACTCAGCAAGAGACTCTGCTCCTGAAGCAGAGCTCTGGGCAGGGAGTGCGGCACTGGGGCTCCCACAAACATTTCGGCATTCTTGGTTAAATTCTCCAGGACTTGAGGAGCTGGGACTCAGTAGGTTGTTCAAAAATGAGAATTCCTTCTCAAAATCCTCTCCTTCCAGGGAATCTACAAGGAGATCTTTTGCAACTATTTTAGGAAAAATTTTAAAAGAAAAGAAAATATAGAGCAAAACAATGAGCAAGATAAGAATGCCTTCCTCAGTCAGTGTCATCACTTTCATACCAGGCCTCTCTTTATTGCTACGCCTTGGTAGCTCATGTGCATTCTCAGCTGCAGCAATGTGTGTTAAATATCACAACTACACATGCTTAACAATAGCACATTTCTGTAAATTATTAAATGTTACCATAGTAACAAGAATACTTTAAACTGACCTACCTAATTCGTTGAGTATATAAGAAACTAAGTGCAAATAGGTAAATAGCAAAAGTTCACAGGGGATTAGCCCATTTAGCTGCCTTCATTCCTGCCAGGTGACACGTATTTGGATGCTGCAGGAATTTGTTTTAATTAACTATTCATATTTAGTACAAAAGATTTTTTTAAATTTATTTTTCAGTGGTGGGGGGGAGGTGAGAGGGGAAGGAGGTAGATTTTCATCAATTAAAAAATAAAATTAAGTTTAAGAAGGTTGCATGTAGCTAAGAATAAATGTTAATTGGGGGAAAAAAAACCTTTGCAGCAAGTCTCTATGACAAAAGTTTCATTTTCAAAATATATAATGATCCAGAGTTATAAAAATAAGAGCTATTCCCCAACTGACAAAAGGCTAGAGGATATGAACAGGCAGTTTTCCAAAAAGGAAATGAAAGCTATCAATAGCCATAAGAATAAATGTTCCAAATCACTAATAATTAGAAAAACACAAAGAAACTCTGTGATTCCACCGCATACCAACCGGACTGGCAGAGTTAATAAAAAGAAGAAAAATGACAAAAACTGGAGGGACTGCCAGAAAACAGGCACATTAATGCACTGCTGGTAGCCCTGTGAACTGGACCAGCCACTCAGTAAACCAACTGGAACTATGCCCCAAAAGTTACTAAATTGTGTCTGTCCTTTGTTACAGTAATACCTTATTAGGATTAGATCCCAAAGGGATCAAATAGGAAAAGGACCCATATCGCAAAATATTTATAGTAACTCAGTTTGCGGTGGCATAGAACTGGAAATTGAAGGGGTGTCCTTCAATACAGGAATGGCTGAACAAATTATATGAATGTAACCGAACATCTTTGTGCCACAGGAGATGACCAAAGAGATGGTTTCAGAGAACCTTATATCCACTGACAAAGAGTGAAGTGAGCAGAACCAGGTGAACTATTGATACAATAACAGTATTATAAAGACAGCACTGTGAACTCTGATCAATGCAACGACCAGCAACAACACCAGAAAACCAATGAAGGATGCTATCCACCTCCTGAGGGTGAGGGAGAAAAGATACAGAAGGACAGATATATAACATTTTTACATGGTCAACGTGGGAATTTGTTTTGACTTTTCACATGGCCTAGAAGGTTGTTGCTTTTTTTTTAGTGAGGGGGACACAGGAAAGGAAATAAATGCTTCTAAGTCATAGTACATCTTTGAGAGCGCAGTTTAGAGGACAGAAGCCAGATGGTTAGGGGTTAAGTCGAGGAAGTGAAAGCAATGAGTGTAAAACTAGTCTTTCAAAAGCTTCAACAGTAAAAGGAAGGAAATAGAATGAGAGAGGAGATAGGGTTTGACTTTTAAAAAACGTGTTTGGTAGTCTGAAATGTGTTTGTAGGAAGAAGGAAAGCAGGAGAGGGAGAAAGCGAAGATACCAGAAGTAATCATTCTCCCCGACGCTGCTTGCTCAAGCCCCGCCCTGGTACCCATGTCCGTTCACCATTCTTGCCTTGCCAAACTCCCAACTTCAAATTAGTCGCTATTGCCCCCTTTTATTCATACTTGTGTTGCTGAGGGGAGCTGGAGGAAACCACAAAACCGTGTGAGCTGGGACCACTTCGGGTTTGTTACCAGATCTCCTGTGGGCCCTCCCGGCTACAAAGCAGACTTTTTACATCTCCCTAAGTGATTGACTTTTCCCTTTCTTGGCAGTGATTGCAAACCTTTCACTACTCCTCAAGTCTTCCCTAGTGTTATCTCTACCCACCCTATCAGTGGAGGAATTCACTTCCTTCACTTCTCTCCTCCTCGTCTCATGTCTTCCCCCACTATCTCCTCCTTCACCCTTGCCTAACATGAACAGGCAGCCTTCTTCATGCCAAGCAAGCACCTCTCCACGCACCCTGGGTCCCATCTTGTGCAGCCAATCATACTCACCATCATCGCAGTCTCTTCCTTGCTGCTTCCCTGTCACCTTCAGCATCTGCCCATATCTCCCTCAACCTTTGAAAACCTTTATTTGTTCCAACCATCACCCCGCTAGATACCCTCCATCCTTCCTCCTCTGTGGCTAAACTCTTGTTGAAAATAACTATATGAGGTGCTTCCCCTTCCTTTTCTCTCACTTAATTCTAAATCCTCTGCAGTCTGGCTTTTAACCTCATCATTCAACTGAAACTGCTCTCTCCAAAGTTAGCAAAGATCCCTTAATTGCCGATCTAATGGCCTTGTCTCAATGCTCATCCTTCTTAACCTCTCTCCACCACTGGACACTGACCACCCTCTTCTCCTGATACGATTTCCTCTTGGTTCTCTCTTCATTCCCTTCCTGGCCATGTTCCTGACTTTGCTTCTATCATCCTATAACTTCCTTCAGAGCCTCAGGCTTCTTCACCCTGGAACATCCAATCTGCTCATCCTGGAATATCTCATCCTAAAGCCTGCCCCTTTCTCTCACTGGTAAGTTCCTGCTGGGGCCTTTATTTTGTGGAAGGGGTTAAGCTGGTCCATCTTCATTGCCCTCTCAGCTCTGTTCCTGACTCTCCAGATTTCAAAACCACGTCTCCCACACCAGTTCATCTCTGCCCACCCCCTCTCAGCTCCCTTTTTATGCACTGTCTTCCTCAATTAGAATGTAATCTCCTTGAGGGCAAGGACATCCTGATTGCTTGGAGCTGTATCACCAGTGCTTAGCAGTGGATCTGGCACACAGTTTAAGTGCGTAATAAGTACTCACTTTCCTTCCTTCCATTTTTCTTGCTTCCTCAGTAAGAGGAAGGAAAGAACCTGTCTGATTGTTCCTCAGTCCCCTTGGCTGATTATTTGGCAAGGTCACATCCACTAAATGTGAGAGTATTTCATGGCTTCTTCTTGGGTCCTTTCTTATTCCTCTATATCAGGGGTGGGGAAGCTGCGGCCTCAAGGCCACATGTGGTCCCTAGGTCCTCAAGTACGGCCCTTTGACTGAATCCAAACTTCACAGAACAAATCCCCTCAATAAAAGGATTTGTTCTGTAAAACTTGGACTCAGTCAAAAGGCTGCACCCAAGGACTTAGAAGGTCACATGTAGCCTCGAGGCCACAGGTTCCCCACCCCTGCTCTGTTCGTGTGGTTATATAATCAGCTTTCATGGTTTCAATGAACTCAATGCAGATGATTCCCAAATCTATATATCTAACTTCCCCCCTGAGCTACTGAAATGGAAATTGAGAATTCCCCTTTAAATTAATAAGATCACTCAAATAAATAGGTTCAGTTCAAATCCCGGCTATGACCGCTCCATAACCCCTGAGTGTTCTTGGCTTAGCATTCCAGGAAC
>CM053626.1:65611780-65627910 GCA_028646595.1 Phalanger gymnotis | reverse complement strand
TTGGTGATGTATTCTCTTCCTTTACCGATTATCTTGATTGGTATTGTATTATTGATTATTCTTATCATTATATGCTTCTTATGCAAATCTAAGCTACCTGTGCCTTGCTTTTTCTAAATAAATTTCTATTTTTCTATTTTTTCTGGTGTGTTAAAGAGTGTCATTTATAGGAGTGGATCCGAACCTCATTAAATCATATTAATACAGCTACAATCTCTCATTACCTGTCGCTTGGCTCTTCCAAATCAGATTGTCTCAAATTCACCATGCCAAAACCAGAGCTCATTATCTTTTCCCCCAAACCCTCTCTTCTTAGATACTGTTCAGAGCACCACTATCTTCCCAGGAACCCAGGCTTGCGTTGACATCATTCTCTACTCCACCACATCCTCAATCTGCTGCTACATCTTGTTCTTTCCTGTTCTTCACGATGTCTGTCACGTGCCTGCCTTTCTCTCCTCTCACACAAGTGATGCCATAGGACAGGCCTACGTCACCTCATGCTTGGGCTACCACAGTATCACCCTGGCTGGTCTCCCTGCTTTAATTCTCCAATCCATCCTCAGCTGCCCAGGTGATTTTCCTAAGGCACAGGTCTGAGTGACCATGTCACCATCCACCCCTTACTCAGTAAATCCCAGTGGCTCTTTAATACCTCTAAGTTAAACATAAAACCCCTGTCTGGCTTTTAAAGCTCCTCCCTACCTTTGAAGTCTGCTTGTACTTTACCTTGCTCCATGTACTCTACATTCTAACAATCCTGGCCCTCTAGCCCATCACTCTATCACTCTGCTCAGTGACTTTTCGCTGACTGTCTCCCCCGTGCTTGGAATATTCTCATTCCTCACTTCTGTCTCCAGTCTTCCTGTGAGACTCAGCTCAAATCCCACCTTCAGCTGGTCTTCTCTTACTTCTTTCCTTTTCCCAACATCCTTATCACTTCCTTACCTCTGAGATTACCTACCATTTGTCCTGAAAATAACTTATATGTACATGTTTTTTCATGTGGTGCTATCTGTTAGTATGTGGGCTCCTGGAGGCCACGTTTTGGCCCTTCTTTGTATCCCCAGAGGTTAGCATAGTACTTGACACATAGCAAATGCTTAGTTCTGGAGTGTGACTAACTGACAGTAAGGACCACATGAGCAGAAAGAAGGAGATGGATTCAAGAGATATTATAAACGTAAAATCTACAAGACTCCCAGCTGATTGAATGTGGGGGTGAGGAAGAAGAAAACCGGGTCAAGGATGACTTCTGGGTTACAGATCTGAGTGACTGTCCAACAGTAACTGGGAAGCCTGAAGGAGGAGCAAGTATGGGAGAAAGATCATGGTATCACACATGATGAATTCTATTTTGGACATATTTAGTCTAAAGTGCTGAAGAAACAACCTATATTTCCAACTGCCTCCTGAATATCACCCAGGTGCTCTGTGGGTACCTCTAAAACTTACAAAACTGAGTGTCGCCCTCCCCCAAAGCATCGTCTTACCCCTAGTTTTGTCAATGTGTGTCCACTGATTTGTGCGTGCGTGTGTGTATGTGTGTGTGTGTGTGTGTGTGTGTGTGTGTGTGTGTGTATGTGTGTGTGTTGTCATCTCCCCTCCTGGAGAGTAGGGATTGTCTTGGTTTGAGGTTTTTTTTTTTGTCTTTAGATCCCCAATGCTAGATTCAGTCCTAGTGCCTGGAGCATAGCTGAGAGTTCATTTACACATGCTTTTTGGCTAACTGATGAAATAAGGGGATGATAATCTACTCTGGTCAGACCACTTCTGGAGGTGTTCAGTTCTGAGAAGGAATGGCCAACGTTGGAAAAGTCTGGCAAGGGGCAGATGTTCTTAGGAGAAAACAAGTTTCTATGAATGAGAGGAGATGAAAGGCAGAGGTTAGGATAGAGGGAAGGTGGTTAATAACAGAGAGTGAGTTTCAGAGGGCACAGTGAGAAGGGGCAAAGGACAGGAACTGGAGAGGTGTAGAGCTGAGCCACATAGAAATGGGAATGCAGGAGAGGTAGTAGGAGAAAGGGACTGTCACAAAGAAGAGACAGATGTTGGTTCTAAACCACAAGGAGAGGAAGAGCGGGATTTGTAGGAGATTGTTAGCCACGGGGCAAGCAGAGTGACAATAGGCAAAAGTCTGTGAATTAGATGTGAAGAGTCTAGCCTTCGTCTCCTTCATCCCACCTCCACGTCCATGTCCGTCAATTATCCTCTCCTGTGCCTCATCAGTTTCTCTGGAACATGATGGGAACTTTAAAAATGCTTGTTTGGTTGACTAGGTCAATCCATGGATCGATCCTCTATATATCCATAGTTTAATGTTATTGTCATTCTTCAGAATGACAGTGAGGCAGATTCCCAGTTAAAGATTCAATTATCCTCTCTATTTCATTTGTGTCAGAAGACCTGGGTTCCAAGAGAAATGATCATTTCTCTCTTATGTTAATAATCAACTATTAAATTAGGATTGAGGTTTTCTCTTCTTATTTCCTCATTCAGAAACCAGAAACCTGTAGGTTGTTCAGTCTCTGAAGGACACTGTGGATGATGAGATTGCCCAAATTCCTGGGGTACATGCTTGTCAATCCCGGGTGGGAGACCCCACCTAACTAGAGAACCTTACAAAGAATTTAATCTAAAGTGAATTCTGGCCCACTGTGTTCCTGCTCTGGAAGGCCTGCATGGGGTAGATCCCTTGTCTAGAATGCCTGAGGCTGGGAGTGGTCTGGCTTGAGACAGTTTCTCTTTGTCCATGAGTGACATAATCAAAGTCATAACTCTCAGTCCCTCATTAGAATAATGATTAAAATTATATTATATATTATTGTATAACATATTATATTATTATAATATAATATATATCACATGTTATATGTATTGTATTATATATAATTATAATCTCATTATAATATTCATTCTTCTCATTAATTGTTAATCAGTTAGAGTTAATTGCCACCTGTTGGGAACTTCCACTCTTCCGAGGGCATATAAATGTCAAGAAGTCACCATGATCCATCTTTGGCATTTGAGAATGCCATTGACCTCTTTTATTAATTATCTGCTAGCATAATTAATAAAATGATTAATTTCCGAGAAATTATATCCCTCTAACTTTTTATACGTCACAGTTCCAATTCCACCCTCCAGTTCCACTACCTATGTTACCTTGGGCAAGTCACTTGACTTCTGTTTCCTTATTTGTGTAATGAAGGGACTGGACTAGATTGTTTCTGGGGGCTCTTCCAGCCTTAGATCTATGATCCTACAATTCTATAAATATGAGAAACTAAACATCTCAGGGTTCTAAACTGAAAAAGCCTTTAATTTCTTACCATTTTCAGGTCCAGAAAACTGAGGTGCTTCAAACTCGCTCATTTGAAAATGGTTTTCTTTGTGACTTTCTGTTGCTGAAAGACAATGAACACTGATTTCAAGTTAAAAAAAAGACACAAAGTCAGGCAGGTACCTGTCTGCAAGTCCCAAAAGAACCAATTCAGCAGTGGGTTGTTCCTCCAGTCCCACGCCATGTTATCTCTGGGTGGCCTGGAAAGGACTCTGGATTCCTGAAAAAAGGTTCTGCCAAGGTGGAAAGGTTTCACATGTGGGGCTGGGAATGGATTGTGTGTCTGTGAGCTGAAAATGAACCTAGCTAAGTTCAGGTGGTGAATGTTTTAGCCACAGCAACTCAAGAAGTCTACGAAGCTAGAGAAGAGCTAGGACCTTTCCTGGTGAATGATACCTGCACCAGGGAAACTGAGGATCCTAGAAGTATCTGTGAGGTTATCATAGATTCAGAGTTGGAAAAAGGACCTTAGCCCAATCTTCTCAGTCCACAAATGGGAAAGACTGGGGCTCAGAGAAGTTAAATAACTTGACCAAAATTATATAGTCATTAAATGGTAGAACCAGGACTTGAGCCAGGGGGTCACTGAATTATAGCTATAGAGCTGGAAAGGAGTTCAATCATCATCTGGTCTAACCCTCTTCTTTTGCAGATAAGGAAACTGAGCCCCAGACAAGTTGAATGACTCACCAAAGGTCCCATAGCCACCAAATGGCAGGATCAGAATTTGAACCTAAGGTCACAGGACCATAGGCTTAGAGCTGAGAAGGGACCTCAGAGAGCCCATCTAGTTCAACCTTCTCATTTTTAAAATGAGGAAGCTGTCACTCAGGGAGTATCCATCAGATGAGGCCCCAGATTCTCTAACTTCAATGCCAGTGTTCGCTCCACTGTAGCACACTGCTGGTGTGTTTATAATGCATCTGAAATGGACGTGCTTTTTGGCCTCTCTATGACAAGAACAAAGACTGTGCTTAACAACCATACTGTCAACATCCCAGGAAATGGTTCCTGAAGGAATACTGCAAAGGGATTTAAAAAACATCCATGTTGAGCTCAATCTCCTCAGAAAGAAGAAAAAAAACTGACCAGTGATGGGGAAATTGAAAAGAACTTGTGACAATTCCCACAGTCTGTAGTCATGTGCAAAATATGCTCAAAGGCAATTTCTCGGGTTAATTCAAGAGAATGGTTCACTTGTGGAAATCAGAAACTTCTTGAGTGAAAAATATATCCAAAGAGTAAACATGAAAACAAGTGTTACTTATGCTGTTTCTCAGGCTCTGAAAGATGAGTTAATTCTTGAAAGAAATGATACTAAACTTATCACAAACTCAGTTGCAGGCCACGGCAGTAAAAAACAATATCAGAAAAATTTTAGATGGCTCTTGTGTTTGTGAGAAAGGCACAATGCATGAGGCTGATGAATTAATCTGAAAATTTATACAGATGCCAAAGTGACTTGTCACTCAGATGTTATAATAAAATGCATCTGACCATCTGGGGACTTTCTCCTTTTGAGAAATTTCTTGCCACCCTGAGAAATGAAAACATTTTGTTTTAAAACGTTTTGAAATAGGCCAGTGGTACAAAGATGTCAGACAGATGACTCTAGGTTCTTGAAGTTGAAGCCCAGATTCTGGGAGGTCTTTCCACCAAGCTGGTAAAGCTATGAATATGAGATCTTTAAGTTCAGAAAATCTCCCCACTAAAAGCTTTAGAATCTATTTCTGTACAGTAACAAAAGATTGCTTTTAAGAATGCAATGAGCCATCATCAATCATTTTTGAAAGCATTTTGAAATAATGCTAAGAAAATAAAACGTCCACAACCTTTGATCCAAGTGTAAAAGAAAACAAGCAAATTAAAAAAAAAAAAAAAGAAAACAAGCAAATTTTACTGTGGTCTGCTACATGCCAATGCTGTGCTAAAGACTGCAAATATTGCCTCATTCGAGATTTCACAACAATCCTGGGAGATGGACGCTATTATTATGCCCATTTAACAGGTGAGGAACCTCTGGGAAATAGGTAAAGTGACTTGCCCAGGGTCACACAGCTGAATGTAAAGTACATCATATTAACATTTGGCAACTAAGATATGATTGAAAAAAGATTTCATAAGGGAAATTTGGGAAATTATGTCTTTTTAAGTAAAAAATAAGTCCTTGGGAGTTAGGAAGCTCTCATTCAGCTCCTGAAGGATAATGATGTAGAAACCTGAAGGAAGAACCTGATAAGAAGAATTGAAGATACAAGATGGGAGCAGTGACAGCTGGAAGCAATCGGCTGACAGAAGCGTCTAGTTAAATGATCCTGATTGGCGGAGAATTGGCTTTACTAGCCCAAGCTCCAGGGACAGCTGTCTGCTTACAGCTTAAAGGGTCAACAGCAACTGTGTTACCGCAAGCTCCGTTCTTATTGGTCAATTCAATCTCTGAATGAGTGAATAACTAGGTGGGCTGGATGACCCAGACATAGCCAGCTTGATAAGCTTTGCTGTTTTTTGGCTTAAAACGAATTGCCATTCACATTAAGAGGCAACATTTTTGGTGGTGAGAACAAAATAAAGGACTAAATATTTTCTCTAGTCCCTACTAATTCTCAAAATAAAACAAAACAAAAAAATGCAAAAGAAAAATCTATGTGACAGATGTAGAACAACTGGAACTGAATTAATCTACAATAATGGCAAGAAGCACCACAAGCTTAAGAGCATTACAAATTAAGACTACAGAATGCCACTTATATGTTCACACAGCTCTCTTTTTCTGCCTGCCTCCATATTCCAACAAGGCCAACAAAATAATCCACATACTTGTATTCTGAGACCTACTCAGAGCCTTTCCTCCTGCTTCAGAGTCTCTGCTAGTTCCCTAGCCCTATTCTATGATCCATGTGTAACAAGCAGAGTATACTAACTCTGCCCAGCAATGTGAAAAGAATGAAAGACATAAAAGATAGAAGATTGGGTTTCTGGATGCCTGGCATGTCCCCCAGATTAAGGAATCCAAAAGCTTCAGAGTTTCTGCCTGAAATGCCTACTCAACCCACCCAGAAAAAACATCTGATTCAGCCAATCAGAAAACTAAATAACTGAGGGAATTGGGGCAAGTGGCCAGTCTGCATGGCTACAAAGGACCTGAGGGAAAGGGAAAGGAATCCATCTGGGTTTAGTCATGACTCAATCAAAAGTTACCTGGAAATTTTCCAATGCTGAAGAAGGCTAAGAAAACTTTATTTTCCAGTTATAGGGATAAACTTTTCATTAATGCGGAATGAGTCAGAAAGTGAGCAAAAAGAGAATAAAAGATTTAGGAAGAAAATTCAATTAGAAACCTATACCACAAAAAGCTAAATCAAAAGACACTAAAATTAGAAAGGAAGATGAATATCAAAATATCCAAAAGATTACAAATCATTATAAATAAATATTGAAAGATAAAGCAAACTGAACCAACACCTAATGAAACAGAATTCTATGGACTACCAAGAGACCACAGAACAACATTCTGGAATCATTTAAGAGATCAGTCAGAATTTTACATGTAGTTACAAGGGAAAAATGGCAAAATTTGTGGTCTGCACAGCAAAATAATTAGCAGAATAGAAAACATGAATCCATGGTAGCAAGTCTCTTCAAAGGAAAAAAGACGGATTAGGAGTATAAATACACTGAAATGAAGAACAATTTGAAAGAAGCAATAATAACAGTAAAAGAGAGCGCATGTAGAGACAACTTAAGAATTATAGGCCTTCCTGAAGAATATAACAATATGAGGAACCTGAAGACCTCCATTCAAGAAATAACATAAGAAAACTTCCCAGAACATCCCAATATGGAAAACAAAGCACCCATAAAAAGAACTCACAGATCACCTCCAGGAAAAATAACCAGAAAAGCCCTTCAAATTCTATTTGTTAAAATAAATAAAATAAACCTTTATTAAGTGACTACTATGTGCCAGGTATTGTGCTAAATACCTTACAAATATTATCTTATATCATCCTGGGATCAAACAACCCTACAAGATAGGTGCTATTATCATCTCAATTTTATAGCTGAAGAAACTGTAGCAGAGGTTAAAATCACTTGCCCAGAGATACACAGGTATTAAGTGTCTAAGGCTGGATTTGATCTCAAGTCTTCCTGAATCCAGGCCCAGTATTCTACCCACTGTGCTAGCTAGCTGCCTCAAAACACACAATGGTTAAATTTCACAATTCCAGTGAAAAACAACAAATTCTGCAGCAGTCAGGTGAAATATCTTCGAATATAAAGGAAAGTATACTTGAATAACACAAGACTATGCCTCAAAAACCAGAAACCACGGAAAGGAATGGAATAATATATTCCAAAAAGCAAAGGTAAAAAGGATGCAAGTCAAAATGATGTACCCAGCAAACCTATTCATTGGAGGTGGGGGGTGGAAAAGACATTTGAAACTTTACTTAAAAAATGTGAGCAGATTATTTGACTTGCAAATAGCCCAAACAAAATCACAATTAAAAAGTGAATATAACTAAGAAGAAAAAATAAGTGATTAAATAAATTACCCTTATCTTTAGAAACTATTAAAAGGGGAAAAAAACAGAAAGAAAAAGATATCTATTGGGTTAAAAAAGATTTTGTTTTTAAAAGTACACAAGGGGATAAAGATGAAAGTGGAAGTGATAGTGAAGAAACTGGCCTGAAACAACGTGTACAATCTCTACAATACTTAGTACAGGTGAATCAATGTATATCATAGGACTAAACTGCAGAATGAGAGGCTGCAAAAAAAAAAAGAGAAGGAAGGTTGAGGATAGATGGAATGTGTAGATATACCCAAATCAAGCCCATGGAAAACAACAAAGAGAAGATAACTTCTGTAGTCTGTCAGCAAGAAGGATGCTACAAAAGTCAGAGCCAAACTGGTGGAGTAGCAGAAATATAGAAAAACTCTCTCCTACAAATATTCTACACAGAGACCTAGAAAATGAACCAGACCAAGTCCCCATCACAAAATTTAAGAAAAATATTAGAGTGAACCATTTTTTTCTGCTGAAGTCAGCAGAGACAAAGAAATCTGTGAACAAAGGAGTGGCCATGTGGAGCCACTGCAGGAACGGGTTGTGCACTAGGCTAAAAAGAGGTTCCAAATCCAGCAGAGACATGTTTAAACTTGTGCAGCGTGCTGGAGGAGGTGCCAACTGTCACTCAACACCCAATTCTGAGTCACAAATACAGGGGTGATTGAGGATAGGATACGCATCTGGGGTGGCATTCCACGGTGAGGAGTGGTCACAGGCTCTTTTTTATATACTAAGCAAGAAGCAAGTTCAGAAGCAAGAAGCAGCTGTGTGGCTCTGATCCCATGAGTGGAAGAGATGTCTCAGTTCAAGCCTCTAGCTTAATCTGAAGCCTGCAGGAGAATAACCGGGGCAGGAATTTTAGACCAAAGGGGAACCTGCAATTCTATCACTCTAAATAAACAAGAGCTTTCCAGGTGGCTGATAGTGGCTGAAGTCAGCAACAGTTTACTAGAACTCCAATTAGAGCAAGTGCACAGGTATATTGCTCAGATCCAAGCCTAGGACAGAATCTTACAGAGCTCAAACCAAGATTTTGATTAGACTTTGCCCTGGAACAAATCATTTCAGGAGTACTGAAAACTTTAAGGTCCTCAGCTTGAGTTGTCCCTGAAATATTGGAATAACTACAAGCAATGTATCTCCAAACAGTAGCAACAGAACTGGTCTAGAGCATCCCACTAGAAGTACACAGAGCCTGGCCTTAACATCATATTTGAAGTCAGTAGGTTGGAAGACTAAGTAAACAAAGAATAAGTAAACAAAAAGTAGTCCCATCATAAAAGCTATTAGAGTGGCAAGAAGCAGACCTAGAAGAAAATGATTCCAAAATATTTAGCTTCATATAATATATGCCTCATATAATGAAGCCTCAAAGTAAAACAAAGCTTGAGCAAAAACCTAACTAGAATTCCTGGAAGAGATGAAGCAAGAGTTAGAAACAAGGATTTAAAATGTTTTTATGAATGAAATGAATGCACTAGAGGGAAAAAATGAAAAAGAAATGAGATCTATGGAAGAAAGAATTGGAAAGGGAATAACCAATTTGATGCTAGAGGTGCAAAACCTCACCCAAGCAAAAAACTGAAAATGAGAATGGACTAAATAGAAGCCAATGACTCCATAATATAACAAGAAATATTAAAATAATGTAAAAAGATTGAAAAGAATAGAAGAAAATATAGGGTACCTCAAAGCAAAAACCAATGACCTAGAAAACTGAAAAGAGACAGTTTAAGAATCACAGGACTACCTGAAGACCATAGACGTGCTATTTCAAGAAATCATGAAAGAAAATTGCCCAGATTTCTTAAGAATTTAACAGTTACCTCTTGAAAGAAATCTGTAAATGAAAACTCCCAGGAACACTGCGGTAAAAATCCAAAGGTTTCCAGGTCAAAGAAAAAATACTGCCAGCAGTCAGGAAGAAAGGATGTGAGCACCAAGGAGCCACAATCAGGACTGTATGAGACTTAAAAAGACAGTATGGAATTCCAGAAGGCAAAGGATAGAAGCTTATAACAAAGAAAAACTTACCCAGAAAAACTGATTGTGATCTTACAGGGGAAAAAATGGGCCTTTAATGAAATAGATGACTTCCAAGAATTCCTGATGAAAAGAGCAGAGTTGCAAAGGAATTTTGATGTACAAGCAGAAGAGTTAAGAGCAAATGCTAGAAGGTAAAGACAAATGAACAATCATAAGAGACTAAACAAGGATAAACTGCTTACATTTTAATATGGAGAGATAATACACGTGTCCCCTCAGAACCCTATCATCATCAGGAGTCAGAGAGAAAGTTTAATTCCACAGAGGGTCTGGAAGTACTTCTCTTGTTTTGATGATCTTACAGAAAGAATGGAAAAGGAGATGAGAATACAAAAAGGGAGAGGGAGGATAGGGAAAATTATCTCATATAACCAGGATGTGAAAGTAAAAAGTAAAAAAATAAAGGAAGGAAGGGATGAGACAAGTTGGGGACACTTGAACCTCACACTGACCTAATCAAAGAAGGGAAGATTATATGCTGATACATATACACAGGTGGGGACACATTTCACTCAACAGGGAACTAGGAAGGAAAGAGATTAAGAGAATCAGGGGAATAAGAGAGAGGTTAGATTAAAGGAGGGATTAGTCTTAAGCGAAACACTTTTAACTAAGGATATGCAAAAATATTTATAACAGCTCTTTTTGCAGTGGCATTTTCACAACAGAAACTGAGGGGATGCCCATAAATTCAGGAAAGTCTGAACAAGTTATGATACATGAATGTGAAAGAATATAGCTAGGTCCAGTTAGTACGAAAATTAAATCCCATGAAGTGATTGCACCATTTGAATTTGCACTATTTGAAATTATAATTGGTTCCAGTCCAATGGAAATAAACAATGAAAAAATTTTAAATAAGTTTTTAATCTCCTTATTAACATAATGTAACAGCAAAGAATAAGAAAAATGTATTTTTGTTATGTTTGTTATATAGTAATAGAATAGTTATAAAAATAAACATTTTTAAAATTCAAAAATTACTTAATATCTAAATACCTAATACATAAACCTAGGTAACCTAAAAACAAGCCCACGCAGGCAGCACAGGCTGAATAGTCTTCTCTTTCTTCAATCTCCCTTCATACGCGAATAGGTAGAGAGAGTTTTATTAACATGTTGGCAAATTTGCAAGCTCACATTCTCATACAATGAACCAAATGTAATTAGAAGCCTTGGGGCATTCTCTAAAATCAATAATGCTTTAAACTTAATATTACAAAATGCTCCTTAAAGAAATAAAGAACAACTTAAACAGCTAAAGGAATATTGAGTACTTATGGATGGGCTGTGCCAACATAATGAAAATGTATAATTTAAAAGGTAATTTATTGTTTTAATTCAATGCCAATCAAATTATCAAAAAGATACTTTCTAGAACTCAATAAAGAAAAATAACAAAATTCATTTGAAAAAGAAAAGACCTACAATATCAAGAGAAAGTCAAGGAAAAACAATAAGCACTTATTAATCATTTACTGGGTACCAGGCACTGTGCCAAGTGCTGAGAATACAATATAAGGAAGAAGAAAGACAGTCCCAGCTCTGGAGGAGCTTACATTCTAATGAGAGAAGTAACACACAAAAGTTAGCTGAAAAGAAGGGAATAGCGAATGTAGATACCCAGCAGAAGAGCATGATTCTGAAGTCCACAAAGTCAGAACAGGGTTGGAAGGAGAATGAACACATGCCAGCCTGGACCCCATCACAAAACGGAGGGTCCAGGATGAAGTCACCAATGGGAAAAGGGGGATGGGACTTGAAGAGGGACATTCCAAGGTGAACAAGCTGCAGTGTAGACAGAGTATTCCAGGGTGAGGAGGCCCCAGATTCCTGAGGGAAATTCCAGGATGAAATAGCAGTAGGAGGCATGAGTCCGAAGTCCAGAAGATCAGGAAAAGGATAAAGAGAGGAAAGGAAGGAGTGGGAATGAGAGGGAAGGCTGATTAAGGGAGGGATTAGTCCTACGCAAATGAAACTCAAAGGGAGCACAAGAATGTTTGTAGCAAATTCTTTGGAGGGCAAAGAACTGGAAACTAAGGTAGTGTCCATCAAGTGAGAAATGACTGAATACTACTTTGCTATAAGGAATGATGAAGGTGATGATTTCAGAAAAAATCTGGAAAGATATGAACTGATAAAAAGTTTACAAAAATATGAAACACATAAATTAAGAGAACAGGAAACATAAAATTTTAAATAGCTCAATCTTAAAAAGAAGAAAATGAGCAAGCCATAAGTGAACTCCCAAAGAAATAACCCCAAGACTAGATAGATGGATTTACAAGTGAATTCCATCAAATGTTTAAATTAATTCCGATATTACATAAATTCTTTGAAAAATAGAAAAGGGATCTAACTAAATTCCTCCTATGATATAAACATGGCCTTGATGACAAACCAGGGAAATTCAAAGCAGAAAAAGAAAACTATAGACCAATAGCTATTAATATTGGATGCAAAATTTTTAAATAGAATATCAGCAAGAAAACTATCACAACACATCACAAAGGCTAGATGTAACCCACGGATGCAGGGCTGGTTCAGCATTAGAGCACCAGGCCTGAAGTCAGGAAGACCTGAGTCAAATCTCACCTCAGACATTTGCTAGCTGTGTGACTCTGGGCAAGTCACCTAATGTTTACTTCAGTTTTCTCATCTGTAAAATGAACTGGAGAAGGAAATAGCAAAACACCCCAGTACCTTTGCCAAGAAAACCCCAAAAGGGATCATGAAGAGCCAGATGCAACTAATCAACAAAAACAAAAAAGTATTTAACTAGAACCAAAAGAATGTATTATCTGTAATGAGGATAAACTAGAGGCATTTTCAATAAAATCGGGGTAAAACACAGATATCCATTATTATCATTACTACTGAATATAGTGTCAGAATTGCTAAGAATATCAGAAAGAGAAGAAAAAGAAATTAAAGAAATAAGCATAGGCAAAGAAGTAACAAGATGCTCACTTTTTTTTCCCCAAATAATATGATGGTTTACTTAGAGAATCCTAGGATGTCAACTAAAATATTGATTTTTAGCAAAGTTGCAGGATATAAAATAAATTCACATAAATTATTAACATTTTTGTATATGACCAACAAAATCCAGCGGGAAGATACAAAGAGAAATTCCAACTAAAATAACTACATAAAGTATAAAATATTTGGGAACCTACCTGCAACAAACACAGAAGAACTATATGAACACAACTGTAAAACACTCAATAGAAGGCAGAGCAAAATAACTGGAGAAATATTAATGGTTAGTAGTCCGGCTAAGACAACATAATAAAAATAACAATACAACACCTAAAGAGTGCTGGGTCTGGAGTCAGGAAGACCTGAGTGTGAATCCAGCCTCAGATATTAGCTGTGTGATCCTGAGCAAGCCATTAACTCCTCAACTGTTAGACCATAAAATGGAGATAAGAACAGCACCCTACATCACAGGGTTATTATGAAGGTCAAATGAAATAATATTTGTAAAGCAATTAGCACAGTAAGTGCTATAGAAATACTAGTATTATTACCTAAATTAATTTTATTATGCAATTCTATACCAACCAAACTACCAAAAAGATTATTTTATAGATCTAGAAAAATTAATTTAAAAATTCATCTGGAGGAGCTGAAGGTGAAGAATCTCAACAAGGGCAGAAAGGAAGGAAAAAAGAGAGAGAGGGATTAAGGAAAGAAGGAAGGAAATAAAAAAGGATTTATATAGTGCTAGAAATCTAGAAAATGTACCAGATAGAATCCTGATGGGGAAATCCCGGAAAAAAGCCCCTGTAAGTCATTTGTCCAGGCCATTGTCCAGCTGGGCATAGAGATGCAGGGAGATCTGCAGACACTGAGGATAAGGGCAGACCAGAGGTATACTACTCACACCCCGCAGTGTCCAGGAAGAAGTTGTGTGTACCAGGACAAGAGGAAATCCCAGACCACAAAAAGGGCATCACTGGACCCATCCCAAAGCACTGTGATGCAAAAAGGTGTGAACTGGCAGCATTATCACCCATTGCCCTGTTCCCAGTCACAGATCCAGGGCAGAGTGAGGAGGAGAGGTAGGCAGAGGATGGTGTTCCCAGGTAGAGAGACAGCATGATGTAGAAAAGAAGAAATTCAGAAGCCAGAAGTGGTATGGCTCAGACCCCAAGAGCAGAGTGAGATCCCAATTCCAGCACAGCCCAGATTAAAGAGGAATAACCAGAGCAAAAATCCCAGGCAAAGGAAAGCCTACAATTCTGTCATCAAACCAATAGAACTTTCCAGCTGGCTGACCGAGGCCAAATCCAGCAGTAGTCAGCTCTTGCACAGACCCAAACCTAGGTCAGGAAACTGCAGAGCTCAGATCAAGGGAGCAGCAGTGACATTCTTCCTTGGATCAGACTACTTGAGGAGCACTGAAAACTTGTAGGCCCTCAGCTTATTCTTGAGATCCTGGAATGACACAATACTTGATACTCTCAAGAAACCAGCACAGACTGTCCCTTCAGAGCTGTGGCAGAGCCAAGCCCTAATATCAAGTCCAAAGTCAGGAAGTAGCCTGGAAAAATGGGCAAACAAATAAAAAACCTCATCATAATGAGGTCTTATGGTGGCAGGGACACTCAGGACACAAACACAAAAGAGAATGACTTCAAAAACAACATATACTTCAAAGAAAAAACAGAATTTGGGCAAAAACTTAACTAGTATTCCTAGAAGAGATGAAGCTAGAATTTAAGGGGGAAAAGAGTTTAAAATATTTTTATAAATGGAATGAGAGTACTAGAGGAAAAAAAATTGGTAAAGAAATGAGAGTTATGGAAGAAAAAAATGGAAAGGGAATTAATACCTTAGCAATTAATCTTGCCCAAGCAACAAACTCCATGAAAATTAGAATGGATCAAACAGAGGCCAATGACTTCATGAGGCAACCAGAAATATTAAAACAATAGCAAAAGACTGAAAAAAATAGAGGAAAGTATAAGGTAGTGCAAAGCAAAAACAACTGACTTGGAAAACAAATAAAGGAGAAAAAATTTAAGAATCGTTGTATTATCTGAACCCCATGATGTCCCTTATCTCATCCACATATCTAGATTGGTGCCAGCTCTGACACTGCCACGGCTGTCAAATGCTTCCCAGGTAGCAACAGTAGTAACTATTTTTCTATGTCTCCAGGTGTGTCTTTTGACTTCCTTTTTTGCATTTTTCCCCTCGTTATTCTTGGTAGGATGAAGATGGGTTTGGGTAGCAGTTCATGGCTGGTAAAGGCATTTGGGAGGGCTTGATTCCTCTAGCTTTCTCATTGCTCAGACATCTTACTCACTGCATACGCTACAGGGTGTCCCTAAAGTCTGGACGCATAGGCAAAAATCCATATTTTCAAATATTTGGAATATTAATAGACCTAAGCCCCCTTGACTTCTTTTTCTGGGGCATGTTAAAGGAGAAGGTTTACTCAATGAAAATCATAGATGCAACACACTTGATTGAACACATAAAGAGTGAAAGTGCTAAAATTGATGGCAATGTGGAGTTATTGCATTGAGTTCATGTGAATCTTGCAAAGCCCATCAACAAACAATGGAAATCATATTGAAAATGTTACTTGTTAATATTCCAATTAAATAAAATATTGAAAATTTCATTCATTTCATTTCTTGAAAATATGCATTTTTCAAGCCAAGATGGCCACATGAAAACAAGTGTCTTAATGGAGTTCTCTCACAAGCTCTGTCAGATACCTATAAAAAAGTGAATATGAGCAGATTTAAGAGAGTTAGAAGTTGCTAGCAGTCTGAGTGGGGCAAATTTCCAAGCCAGGTGAGTCCGAAAGGTCGACGGGACAGATCTGTAGGCTGGGAGAGTGCTTGGCGTGCAGAGCTGCACCGGACAGCAACAAAGCTGAAGCAGCTGCGGAAACCAGCCAGCAACCCAGGCTGGGAGAAAGCTGGGTGCCTGAAACCAGAAGAGATTCCCTGGCCTCCCAACACAGGTCTGTGGAAGTGACAAGAGGCAGCAGTGCAATGCCACCGGCTGTGAGACATCAACTCCTGAGGCTTGCAGCCCAAAGGTTTGAAATGCGTCTTCTTGAACTTCCGGGGGACCTAATGGCCAGGTAAACAGCTCTAATCCCTCCCCCCCCCGCCCCCACTGAGAATTCCTCAGGAAAAAAC
>CM053626.1:65593769-65611280 GCA_028646595.1 Phalanger gymnotis | reverse complement strand
TGCTATAAATATTTTTGTACATATGGGTCCTTTTCCCACTTGTGTGATCTCTTTGGGATACAACCCTAGAAGTGGCATTGCTGGGTCAAAGGGTAAGAACATTTTTATAGTCCTTTGGGCATAGCTCCAAATTGCTCTCCAGAATGGCTGCATCAGTTCACAACTCCACCAGCAATGTAACAGTGTTCCAATATTCCCACCTCTCCAGCATCTATCATTTTCCTGTTTTGTCATTTTAGCCAATCTGACAGGAGAGATGTGGTACCTAAGAATTGTTTTGATTTGCATTTCTATACTGTAAGCTTCTTGAAAGCAAGGCACAAACTGTCATTTTCACTTCTATTTATACAGTGCCTTTAACATTACAGGTTACTGAATCAAAATGTATTAAATTTAATTGAGTAATTCAGAGGAAACTTCAGAATCTTGGAATACCAAAGAACTATTGTCATGAATGAATACCAATTTCAGTAGGCTGGCCAACTCGTGTTTGAACTTTTTTTGACCATGGCAACATGCAAAATAAAAAAAAAAAATTCTAATGATCCCCTGTTCTGCTCCTTTCCAACTTTTCAATGGCAGTAACAACAAGCTGAAAAAGGGGTAAGAGGATACAAAAAAATCACAGGTTTTAGACCATCAACAAATTTTAATTTGCCTGTTGGTATTCTAAATGTGAAATCTCTGTCCAATGACCAAAGAGTGGACATATTACTGTAGAAGCTAAATCATATTAGTCTTGACTTTCTTGATGTAAAGAAAATCAGAAGAAAGAAGTTATAGTTAAATAGCGTGGGTCATTTTACAGGTACTCCATAAAGGCAAAAAAAGAAGTTGGTGGAATAGATTATCATATGCTCTAAAGCTACAAGAAATATTATTTCAAAGGACATTTGGTCATCACATATTGCAGCACTGATGATATATATCTGCAAAAAGGCTATCAAGAAAATAATTGTAGTGTATACACCAATATCACTTATTGAGGCAAAAGAGTAGAGAATTTCTACAAGGAACTTGATAAGACCCTTTAAATCAAAACAATATATATTCCCTTTAAATCAAAACAATATATATTCTGATACTCTCCATGCAATGGTAGGAAAATGTGACATGGAGAGAAATATATTGGAAAGTATAGTTCAGGAAAAAAAAGAAAGAAAGCAACCAAAGACTTGTAGATTAAACAGAAGCACTTTTATATCATGAGCACTTTTTTTGAAATAAAAAACTGTTAGGCTCTGGATATGGCAAGCACCAAATAATATTGCAAAGAATTTAAATGCCTACATATTAACAAACAGGAAAAGACTTGACATGAGAGTTATCTCTGAGTCAGCTTATAGCTAAGATCAGAATTTGTAATAAACAAGAAAGTAGTAATGAGAAAAGGATGTTATACAATAACATTAAACCCTGAATTATTGAAACAAAGTATTGAAATTAAAAATGAGAAATGGACAATAGAAATGACATCAATGTCAACTATAATAATTTCATCCAAAAGTTAAGCTAATGTAAATGAATTGCCACAAGAAGACCAAATGAGCCCAGAAAGTGCCTCAAGTCAGTAAACATTTGACTTGACAAATGGAGAGAGACAGTTGCCAAAGGTAACTGGATCAGAATATAAACTCATCTATAAAATCTTACTTAGAAAGATAATGTAGATAAGTATGAGCAGTAGTAAGTTATAAAGCACAGAGAAACAGTAGAGCGTAAAAAATTTAAAGAAAGCTGAGCAAGATACTCAAGTCATTTCAATAGCATTCAAGGTGAAAACAGAAAGACTACAAACAGAAGAAAAATGTCAAAGATCTGTAGAAATGATCACAACAAACTAAAAACAATGCCAAACGTGATTGCTGAGCCAATGCCAGTGATCTTTGAAAGACTGAGTTTAAAAGACTTAGGGCAGATTTCTCCCACAATTGTCCACTATCTCTTCAGTCTTCTATTGATTCCTTCATTTCTGTATTCAAACATACCCAAGTATCCCTCGCTAGATCTGTCCATCTCCATAAACTACCTTCCTATATCTCTCCTGTCTTTCTCAGCCAAACTCCTGGAAAAAGGCATCAACATTTGGTGCCTCTACTTCCCCTTCTCTCATTCTCTTCTAAACCCTTTGTAATAAGGCATCCAAACGTATCATTCAATGGAAACTGTTCTATCCAAGTTACTGAAGACCTCTGAACTGCCATATTTAATGGCCTTTTCCCAATCTTGCTCTTTCTTGACCTCTCTGCTGCATTTCATTCTGCTGACCACCTTCTCCTCCCGTAGAGCTTCTGTCTCTGGATTTTCATGACACTGCCCTTTCCTGGTTCTCTTTGTACTACCTCTCAGATCACTGGCTCTCTGCCACCTATGATAGATAACCATCAGTGTCACATCTACTAACTGAGCTCTACCTGGACCCTCTCCTTTTTTCCTCCCTACACTCTTCTACTTGGTAACTTTATCAATTCCTGTGGATTCAACTATCTGTATACATTTATCTGTAGATGACTCCCAGATCTACATATGCAGCCCTGGTATCTCTCCTGAGCTCTAGTCCAAATGCCTACTGGACATTTCCAAACGTATATCTCAACCTATTCAAAGCATATTTTATTATCTGTCCAACTCTCTTCTGAACTATCCTATTTCTGTCATGGGTACCCTAGCTTTCCAGGCACTCAGGTTCACAAAATAAGTGTTGACCCCTCATCCTCATGCCAAATCTTACCATGTCAGTCTCCAAAACATCCCTTGCATACAACCTCTTCTATCCACTCACATAACCACCCACCTCATCACCTCTCACTCAGACTGTGGTAAGAGAACCCTAATCGATCTCTTTACATTATGTC
Source organism: Phalanger gymnotis (assembly GCA_028646595.1). NCBI lineage: Eukaryota > Metazoa > Chordata > Mammalia > Diprotodontia > Phalangeridae > Phalanger > Phalanger gymnotis. The sequence continues at coordinate 65,608,425 of CM053626.1, read as the reverse complement.
TCCCTGTTCCAATCCATCCTCTACCCAGCTGTTTCAACAATCTGGCTAGCAGCTGCTGTGGGGGTGTAGAATCAACAACAACCAGCTCACAGAACTCTGCAAAAGCCCAGGTTCTTTGGATCTGCTTCACTAAGGAGAGCAAGGGTTAAGAGTTAAGGGGTTAACAAGCTTATTTTAATCCAGCATACAAATACTATTCACTTAATTCAGGGGAAAAGCCAGCACCCTGAACTTCAGAGCAAATACAAACAAATCACAAACATCAATAGACAAACCAAATACAATTCATAGTTACCAACATCTAAGTTCAGCCCAGGAGCTCATAACAAGGGCTGGCCCAGAGTCACATGCGCCACCACTGCTTGTGGGTCAGAGCTCCAAAAAAGAGAAAGCCAACACCTGGTTTTATATCTTTTTCAGGGTCAAGGGTGAGTCACACATGCGACTCACCCATGTCACAAAGAGGCGACTTAAACCCACGTGGTCTAAAAGCCTCTGATGTCACAAACATGTCACTCAAATCCAAGTAAACTAGGCTTTCCCTTGAGGCAAGGAGGTCATCGAGGACTCCTAATTTAATCAAGGAAATAAAGGCCAAAACTCTTCGAGGGCACTTGGTTGAACTAAGTGCTGAGAGCCCATTTTGATTGCCAATACACCAGCTGCCAAAGTGATCTTCCTAAAATGCAGTGACTGTGTCACTCTCCCCCACCCCTATCCAACAAACTTGAGGGGCTCCTATTACCTCTAGTATCAAAGAGAAAGTCTGCCATTTAACACTCTCCTCAGCATGGCCCCCTCCAACCTTACCCACTCTGTGGCCCTGGAAAAGTCATGTGAGCTCCTTCACTCTCAATTTCCTCACCGGTAAAATAGAGAAAATAATAGCAACCACCTCACAGATTTGTGAAGATCCAAAGAGGCAATATGTAAAAGTGCTTTAAAACATATAAATGCAAGCTATTATTACTGCTGTTACCCAGCCTCACCCAGGGTTCTCACACAACACCTCCCTCCACACACTCTAACGGCTCCTCGATCCCAGCTCACTTGCTCTCTTCTCTCTGGGTCCCTCTGCTCAGCTGTCACTCATGCCCACCCTTTTCACCTCTGCCTGCCACTCACATGCCACCTTCTACATGAAGCCCCTTCTCAAAACGATCACATATTTGTTCTGCGCAGATTCTCTGTATTTGTAATGCACATGTTGTCTCCCACACTGGAATGTAATCTACTTGAAGGGAGGGGATGTGCCACTTTTGTTTTTCTATCCCCAATGCCTAGAAAGTACTTGGAACAAAGCAGGAACTTAATAAATGCTTGCTGGTCAATTCATTGCAGAGAAGATCAACAGAGGAAATCAGTGGAGAATATTATTTGATCTAAAATTTAATTACCAATGATTTTTAAATACTAAATAACTACTTCAGCTAAAGAAGTACAGAAAAGCATAATAAAAATCAGAAAAAATAGGACATATGAGAAAAACTAGGAATTTATTTTAAAAAGAAAAAGATTAATCAAGTTTCTCTCAAAATCTGTCAAATTCCTGTCAATCAGAAGAAAGTGTCTCTATAGAAATGAGTTGCATGTCATTAATTCTCTCAGGCCAGAGAGTTCTGATCTCTATTTTGGGTGGAGTTTTATAGCAAAGGGAAATTTTTTCTCTCTCTAGTATTATAAGTAGGATTCAATCCAGTTCAAGCTTACACAACATCAATTGTGTAAAACCAGTGGTGAGATTCAGCTGGTTCGCACTGGTTCAGCAGAACAAGTACCTAATTTTAGGTTGAGTTCTGCGAACTGGTTGTTAGCAGGGGCGGGGCCTGCAAACCATAATGGATAACTGTTTGGAGTACACTCACAATATGCTATGACAGTATGGATCAGGCAATCAATAATCTTAGCATAAATCAGTTACATTTATTTGGAGAGAATAGGATTCTTTGTTACCTAAAACCACTAAAAATTATTTTAGCAAATTAGACATCTCATTTAACATTCAAATGAAATTTTTAATTTTTAAATAAAAAATTACTTTTAAAATTCCATTTAAAATAGGAGTACTTAACCATAATGATATATCTATGCTTGCATACCATTGAGTCTTTGCTGATATTTCTCAATAATCTTCAGAAGTTCAGTACATGTGTCTTGAATGGAGTGAAAAACCTTGAAAAATAAATTTTATTTGGATTATAAAAAAGATACAAAATATCAGTTAGAAAACATCTCACAACTGGACATTTTCTTTGAAGTATTATGTCAATTATCCTTCATTATGACATATTTAAGTTCTAGTTTCACACGAAAATAGACATTTGAGTATAGTAAATTTTCTTTCTCCCAATATAAAGACTCTAAGCAATATAATACCAACTTCACTCAAATCACAATTAACACCATCAAATCTTAATAAATAAAAAAATGCAAATATTCGTAGAAAAAATTTAGCTCTAGCTTGGCTTTCCTTCAAGGTTGGTGAGTATTCCAGGAAAACAAACTGATTTTAATAAGCAAAATAAAACGAGGGAGACAGTAATGTTGCAAAATTTTTATAATATATTGCAATATCAACTATAAGTTACTTTTGCATCATCTTCTATTTACTACTTTTCATATCATTGATTTCCCCTGTAACTAAGAGTTACTATATTAGGCTGCAGGAGATGTGTATATGTAATTAAGATAGAAGTGTGCACTCTTTTTTATAACTGTCTACAAAATCCTTTACTTCACTCTGTGTGGACAACAAGCATAGGTTTTACAGAGAAACTCATACTAAAAAAGTAACACATTTTGGGTTTTATAAAGCTCTCATCGCTACATCAGTTGCTTAACCTCCTGCTTTGATTATCGCAGATAATTATAGTTAATAGTATTTATTTGTTTATGGCTATTATGAATCATTGATACCACCATGTAGAATCCTTTGAAATTCAGTTACTCTGTTTTTCTGAAGCTTGATCTTAATTACTTGTTAAAAAAGAAGAATTAACAAAATAACTGCAATCTGGATGGAAGTAAGACAGCTACAGTAGCCAATTTTTCATCAGAACCAAAAATATGAATTGGATTTGGAACCTACAACTATACTTACAGTGACAATCTTAAAAGATGTGGTTTGATCTTAAAACAAACAAATAGACACTATGGGTATGAAAGAGAATTCTTGGTCAGCTGCTAAATAATACCCAACTAGACTGGAATAAGATTGGTTCATTGGAATTAGATGAAGGTTCAATTTATGATATAGAAACATACTTCCCTTCTCTCGGTAGATAGGTTGGGACTATGGATATTTAGAGTGTTGCATGTGTTATTAGAAGCAGGTGTTATGTTGGTTGGTTTTGCATATTTTTTTTTTTGTCCAAGGTGGGGTTTCATGGGTTAGTACATCAGAAAATTACATAAAAAACACACAAAGGCATCAGTAAAATGTTTAAAAACTATCAGCCAGAGACAATTCAATTATAGAAAAGGACCCTCCTCCCCCCAAAAAATAATTATATGTTTGTGGGAACAAAGTTGAGATTTTAAAGACATCAAATAAAAGTTCCCACATCTTTTTACCTTCCCTATTCTACTCAAAGTACATTTTATTTCACACACACATTAAAAGCTCAACAATTCAGACTCTACCAATTCCTCAGTCACTGTGGCCTGAGTTGAAGTTTACATTTAAGAATATGAAGAAAATGCTAAGAAAAATAATACTACAAAAACTTATCAGAAATCATAACTGACCTACCTACTAAAAGAAACTTTCAAGGACTTATACTTATTAATGATTTTTACTGCAAATGGTGCTGATTATAAACAAGTTATCAACAAATCAAAGTATATCCAGTAAGTATACTCCTCGGAAGTACCTTTTAACAGTTAATTTCAATTATTGCAAAACCCCTAAAAGTCATAAAACATTTCTTTAAAAGAATATTCTATAATTCAAATTTGTCATTAATTTAGTTCCAGTCAGGGATTTAAAGTATAGAGAACTTAGGTTTACAGGTTTAAAGCTAAACATATCTGTCATTCCACGGTTATTATTGTCTTTACTTGCCAATTCACAAGAGGATGTGGCAACTGTTTGAAAAAAAAAATTTTAATTAAGAAATCCTTACTGAGATGTACAATGATCTCCTGCACATCAAGTATATAACTTAACAGAAAAGTCTCAGTTACCTCTGATATGATGTATTCACACTATAAGATGGTAATCCATCCTACCTCAAGGTCCACTTGTTTCAAATTGCTTACTAAGTAGTTCTGTGTTTTTACACTCATGGAATTCTTATATTTACCTCTAGTTTGGCATCCAGCTCTGCATCAGATGCTACCACATGCTCATCTTCTTTTTTTCCTGTTGCTTTGATTAGGACCTGTTTGGTTTTCCAGTATTTCTTTTGCATTCTGCTGACTACTGACTGGTCATCTTCTGATTTAGGGGTCCCAAAGGAATCCATGAAGTGACTATGAAAAAGTGATCAATATTAAACTTTGGAATAACTAATATTAACCCTTTCTGATAAATTGAACGCAGTCTCTCTAGAATGGTAAGTCAAGAAGTTAAAGATATTAACTAAACTGCTACTATCTTTTTAAAAATGTATTTTCTGATCACTGATGAGAAATTGGACAAGAATTGAAAACAGGCAAAAATGTAAATGGAACTGATGTAATCAAGTACTTGCATTCCTGATGGAGGTAATATACTGTAAGAGGAATAGTATGAATTAGTTAATAGAGAACCAGCCTCAGAATTGGAAAATCTTAAATTCCAGTATGACTTGTGGCATATATTGGCTGTATCACCTTGGACAAGTCACTTAACCTCTCATTGTTCCAGATAACTATAAAAGATTATAAATTGCTAGAGTTAGTGATCTTCACTGATAGAGGGAGTTTCCTCACCAAAAGTTGTTTGAAGGAATCAGGGGTTCTATTCATCAATGAAATCATAAATCTAGACCAAAAAAATACTACAAATATTTACCTAGCTCATTATTTATGATGGGAATATAAGCTTTCCACCCCCTTGGTCAAAATTTCATTTTTATTGAATTAATTTTTCCCTTTTACTTGAAAAAATTAATTCAATGATACCATTTGGTATCACTGAATCTTCGAAAAATTGGCTAATCATAAGGATTTGCAAAATGAAAGTGAGCTCTATTATAATGTTTACTAGGATACATTGTTATATAGAACATAATATATAATGTAATGTTTATTAGTATTTAGAGTGACTATAAGATGAATTGGTTGCCAAAAGCATTTCAGTCAGTTGGCTACCATGCTTACTCTACTGATTTCCTGAGGGGGGGGGGTGGAAGCCAGAATAAAGAATCAAATAATTATTCAACAATAAAAATGAAACTGAACAATGACCAAGTTTTACCTTAGATGTGTACTTCCCTCTCTTCTCTGTGGAGGTGGAAGGTATGAAACACTATATTTGACTGAAGTTTGGTTATTTTTACTGTGCTGTCACACACACACACACACACACACACACACACACACACACACACACAGGCACACACTTAAAAAAAAAATCCTTTGTTTCCAGAGACAGCTAGTTGGATAGAGGATAAGACAGGGACAATTGGAAATGAAGATGATGTAAAAACGAAAGATATCAATAAAATTTTAAGTGATTATTCAGAAACAGTGAAACAACTGGTTAAATGACCTGATGAAGGAGGAACAATTCTAAAAATGATGACTAAAGAAGGAGAACTTCAAGAGAAATACAAAACTATCATAAGCAAACTGTAACCATAGTAACCATACTGGTGGAGAATGGTGAGACTACTGCTAAAAATGATTTATAGAACTTAAAAAAATTAATTTTTTTGTTAGCCATCTCATTCATTTTTTGAGGGTGCAATCCAACATACCCAACCAGATTTTACCACACAAAAAATATGCTTAAGATTTTGTAAACAGAATATAAAGGATCTCATTATGCAACTTCATTTAAAAAACAAGAAACTTCAATATCTAAATGAAAAATGTTAATGTACAAATTAAGGTAAACAAGAATAAAAATATGACTCTATAAAGACTTTTGAAATGCGATCAGATGCAATATCACCACTCAATATAATTAGTTTAAATCAGAAAATGCTGAATACTTAGATGGATCTATGATCTCATTTCTTTGGAAGCTCCCTGAGATGAGGCAGATCAGAACCCATCCATGCCTGTACATCCTCTGTGACTCTTGTCCATATCTTGCCATGAGTTTACCATAGAGGTTCTACCCAATATACTAGTGACATTGCTTAATTTCTATTGACGTTTCAGTGCTACCCGTGGAGTGCTGTAGCTGTCCACTGGTCATCCCTTGCTTTTTCCATGTGACCAGCCCATCTTCTCTTCTTATTATGCAATTTCTCCATAACTTTTACTTCTATCCTCAAAGTTCCTCAGTGTTACAGAGTACTCATATCTACTATGCAGCTCTCTGACTGTACATAAATATCAATATCTAACTCAAGCATAACTCCCAAATCACTAACAAGTCTTTTTTTGTCAGTTAATTTCCTGCCTATTAAAATATAATCTATTTCCCTCTTCATGGTGTTATTTGGTTCTTTCCACATTTAACACCTACCAATTCCTTTCTTGAAAAAGGCACAAAGCTTCTGAGTAATCTATAAGTCTTTAGTTTCTCTTATTCCTTCTTCCTGAACCATGGCTTCCTATTTATTTCTCCCCATTCTCATCTTTTCTCCCCTTTGAACTAAAGTCACTAAGTATCAGAGTATATGTTGATTTAATTTGGGCATCCTTATCAAATTACTGGTAGAATTTCTCTACCAAGTATCCATAGCAACCAATATTTGTATGTAAACTGCAATTATTTTCATGGTGGTTTTTTTTTCTGCAAATAATTATACTATGTTTCTTCATCTACAAAATAAAGGGACTAGAGTAGATGATCTCTAGGGTCCCCTCTAACTTTTAAGTTATGATCCTATGACAGGTAAATAGCATTTAGCATATAAGAAGCAAAAATGAAAAGAAAAAAATTGCTCTCTTTGATTCACTTCAGAAATTGCTAGGCATACAACATAAATCATATTTTCAAAAACTTTGACATAAGATATGAAATTTAATTTTTTAATTTAATTTTTTCATTTATTTTATTATTTTATGAATTATATTGTTGTTTCTAGAGTTGCTCACTAGATAAAGAAATAAATTCTAGAAAATCTAAGAGCTTGATCTAAATTATAAACATTATAAACTCAGTGATAATTAGAAATACCATATTGACCAAAAAGGAAGATTACTTTCAATACTTCCACTAGAGCCCAACTCAAATGCTACCCCTCCAGGAAAGAGGAGGAGTAATGTACAGTGAGGCTAAAAAGACAGATTGAGGGCAGTGTGTTTAAGACTTTAAAAGCTAAACAGAGCAGTTCACATTTAACCCTGGAGGGGAGAGAGAGCCACTGAAGTTGTTTGAGTAGGGGAGTGACATATTCAGATTTGTACTTACGAAAAAATCACTGGCAACAGCGTGATACAGAATAGTGCTACATCAGAAGAACTTTCAAACTCTGGTGAAAAAAGTAGGACCCACCAGAGAGAGAGGAGAATTATGGTGATTGCTTATGGGCCACTATGAATTCTTGATATGTTTTATGTAGTTTTTTTATGGGCTCCTATAAATCCTGTCTTCTGAATTTTTGGTGTAGTGAAATAAAAGCTGCATATGATTATAAAAAAACCCAACAGTGTGTAGGATAGACTGGAATAGGTAGATACTTGATACAGGAGATTAATTAGGAAGCTGTTGCAGTAATCTAGACAAAAAAGTGATGAAGGCCTGAACTTACATGATAGCTGTATGAATTAAGAGTAAAGGCCAGATCGGATGTAAGAGACATTGTAAGAGAAGAAATGTCAAGATTTGGGAACCGATTAGATATGTAGGGTGAGAGTGAGGAGCCGAGGATGATATCCAGACTGTGGACCTGGCCAACTGCGAACATGGTGGTGCTCTTGACAATAATAAAAAAAAAACGTCAGAAAAGAGGAAGGTTTTGAGGAGATAGCATCTTCCATCCATTCTTTACCATTTAGCTACAAATATTCTTTAAATGGATGGTTATGTTTTGGCAGAATAGTAGAAAATGAAAAACCACCTAGACTTCAGATTTGGACCTCTGAGATGCCTATGGGACATGCAGTTCTAAATGTACCACAGGAAGTTTATGAAGTAGGACAAAAGCTCAGGAAAAAAAAAACAAGGCCTTATTATGCAAATCTGGAAATTATCTGCATAAATAACAATAACTAAATCCATGAGAGCTGATGAGATCATAAAATGAGAGTATATAGAAAAGAGAGGAGGGTCCAGGACAGATCTTGGGGAATACTCACAGCAGACAGATATAACACGGATGAAGATCCATTAAAGGAGCATCAGAACAGCAAGCAGCTAGAAAACGCAGTGACTCCCAAAGCCAGAAATGAGAAAGTATCTACAAGGAGAGAGGAGTCAAGTATGTCAAAAGCTGCAGATCAAAGAAGAGGAGCATTGGAAAGAGGCCATGAGATTTGGTAATTAAAATATGTTTGGTGACTTTGAAGACAGCAGTTGCCACTGAATAAGGTCAGAGGACTTTAAAAAGAGGAGAGGAAATAGAGGCACTTTTTAAGGAATTTGGCTGAGAAAGGATATATAGATAAAGGAAGATAGCTAATAGGGATGATGGGAATCTAGTAAGGATTTTTTTAAGGATGAGGAAGATATTTTGAAAATTAAAGAATGATGATAACAGGAGACTCTCAGAGATGGAAGGGAAAGCCCTGAGAAGACATCTATTTCAAACCATGCCTAAAGAAGAATCCCCTGGGCAATCTACTTAACAAACAATCATGCAGACTTTGCCTGTAGATCTTAAGTGAAGGGGAATCTACTAGCTTCTAAGCCAACCCATTCCACTTTTGAATGGCTCTAAATGTACAGAAGTTACTCTTCCATAAAGCCTTCTTTGATTTCCCCAGCTGAAAATCTTCTATTTAACTTCAAATAGTTCTTGAACACTTCCTCTGGATCTCTTCTTTGCTCCTACATCAGTTCCCATAACAATAGTCAATAGTCAAACATTTATTAAACACCTAGTATATGCTAGGCACTATGCTAAGCACTGGAGAAACAAATACAAAAAGAGAAAGGCAGTCCCCACCTTCAAAAAGCTTACAATCTAATGGGGAAGACAAAACACAAAAGGAAGTTGAAAAGCAGGGGCATGGTGGAACAGTCAGTCAGGAGTCCCATAGTGCAGCCAGGTGAGAAATAAGGAGATGCCTGATCTGAGTTCTCTCCTTAAAAGGAGGCTTGGAGTTCATGGTACTACCTTCCAATCTGAGAGGTGGTGATGAGGTAGAGTACCAAGGCTGATAAGATCTTATAGGATGACGAATGAGCTTTCCTGGGGCATGGTGAAATCAGAGAAATCCCAAGTAGCACAACCAGGTGAGAAATGAGAGAAAGCAGATGCTGGATGGAGAAAGGGCCTGGAAAGGCAGAAAAGAATGAGCTCCAGGACCCAGGCAAAGCCATTAGTCCTAGTAAGCAGCAGGAATATTTCTTCTTCTGTGTTCAGTTAGATGAAGAGAGAATGGGATGGTGCTGAGAAGAGGCAGCTGAAGGTGTTCATGTTGGATACCCTCAGTGTTCTCGGTGAAGTAAGAAGCTAGATCAACTTCTCTAATGCTTTATTCCAATGATTATACAGCACTAGAATTATTTATATTCAGAATGACTTTGCAGGAGATCATGTTCTCTCTCTTATGAGGAAAATAATAATAAATGAGCCTTCATTATTCCATCTTTGACTAGATGACTTTTAGTGCTGCAGTTATCCACTTTGACCATTAGATGGTGATCAAGGACCAAATTTATTATCCTGGATAATTTCTGAAATTGAAAGATAGAGGCAGATCAAAGTGAGAAGAAGTAGGAATTGCCTGTACGTTAACTTGAAAAAAAAATCTCCAATTCTTTACTATTTATATATTTTTAAAACTTCATCTTCCTTGCTTCCTATTATACTATAATCTCCTTGAGAATTGGGTCTCGAATCTTTGTACTTCCAATGACCAGTAAAATGAATAATGTTGGAGGAACAGTTCCAATGCTAGCAACCTCTACATTCAACTTCAATGTTAGGATGAAATAAGGTATTTACAAGTCACTAAACAACAATCACAAGGAAGTTTGCTTTTACCTAGCATGGCAAGGATATGTTTAGTCATTTTCATTCATGGCTGACTCTTCATGACCCCATTTTTTTTTAAAGCATCACTTTTATTGACATTTAATGATCACAGAGGACATTTTCACAGAACAGAAAAAAAGACCTAGTATAAAGAAAAAGATAACATACAAATCAATATTCCTCACCTTCATCTTCCCCATCAGCACTATCTGCTCCAACTTCCTCATAATCTTTCTCCAGGGCAGCCATATCCTCCCATGTCTCAGAGAACTCTCCTTCCTCCATGCCCTCCCCCACATACCAATGGACAAAGGCACGCTTGGCATACATCAGATCAAATTTGTGGTCTAGGCAAGCCCAAGCCTCAGCAATGGCTGTAGTGTTGCTCAACATGCACACAGCCCGCTGTACCTTGGCCAGGTCACCACCAGGAACCACAGTGGGAGGCTGGTAATTGATGCCAACCTTGAAGCCAGTTGGGCACCAATCCACAAACTGGATGCTACATTTTGTCTTGATGGTGGCAATAGTGGCATTGATGTCTTTGGGAACTACATCACCACGGTAGAGCAGGCAGCAAGCCATGTATTTACTGTGGCGAGGGTTACATTTCACCATCTGGTTGGCAGGCTCAAAACAAGCATTGGCGATCTCTGCTACAGTCAGCTGCTCATGGCAGGCTTTCTCAGCAGAAATGACTGCGGCATATGTGGCCAGAGGGAAATGGATATGGGGATGGGCACCAAATTGAAATGGAATTCTGTCAGATCAACATTCAGGGCACCATCAAATCGGAGAGAGGCAGTAATGGAGGACACATTTTGGCTAATAAGGCGATTCAGATTAGTGTAGGTTGGACATTCAATGTCAAGGTTTCTGCAACAGATATCATAGATGGCCTCATTGTCTACCATGAAGGCACAATCAGAGTGCTCCAGGGTGGTGTGAGTGGTTAGAATGGAGTTGTAGGGCTCCACTATAGCCGTGGAAACCTGAGGGGCTGGGTAAATGGAGAACTCCAGCTTGGACTTCTTGCCATAATCAACAGACAGACGTTCCATCAGCAGAGAGGTGAAACCAGAGCCAGTCCCACCACCAAAGCTGTGGAAAACCAAGAAGACTTGAAGACCTGTACACTGGTCTGCAAGCTTCCAAATTCTGTCCAGAATGATGTCAATTATTTCCTTGCCAACAGTATAGTGTCCACGGGCATAGTTATTGGCAGCATCTTCCTTGCCAGTGATCAGCTGCTCAGGATGGAAGAGCTGGCAGTAGGTTCCAGTTTGAACTTCATCAATAACAGTTGGTTCCAGGTCTACAAACACAGCACGAGGAACATGCTTTCCAGCCCCAGTTTCACTGAAGAAGGTGTTGAAAGAGTCATCTCCACCCCCAATGGTCTTGTCACTTGGCATCTGCCCATCAGGTTGGATACCATGTTCCAGGCAGTATAGCTCCCAACAGGCATTGCCAATCTGGACACCGGCCTGGCCAACATGGATAGACATGCACTCACGCATGATAAAGATGTGCTGGGCTAAGAAGAAATGGAAAGGAAGGCAACACAAAGTTTCTCACCACCCAACCGTTAGGAAGTCTCCGGGAGAAAAAAGTTAGTGAGACCATGACCCCATTTTTGAGATTTTCTTGGCAAAGATAATGGAGCAGTTTGCCATTTCTCAGAGGCAAACAGGGTTAAGTGACTTGCTCAGGGTCACACAGCTAATAGGTGTCTGATGCTACATCTGAACTCAGGTCTTCCTGACTCTGGGCCCAGCACTCTATCTACTGTACTACATAGTTGCCCTTGCAACAAGTAAAGCTTACTCAATTAGCTTTTATCAAGAGTCTACAATGGGCTAGGTACTGTGCTAAGGGCTGGAGTACAAAGAAAGGCAAAGACAGTCCCTACTCTCATGGATTTCACAGTCTAATGGGGAAGATACCATGGAATCCACTATATACAAACAAGACATATACAGGATAAACTGGGAGTAATCTCAGATGGAAAGCACTAAGATAAAGGACGACTTTAGCTGGGACTATCTCTGGAAACCAGGGAAGCTAGGAGGCAGAGATGAGGAGGAAAAGCATTCCAGGCATAGGAGCCAGCTAGTGAAAACGTTTAGAGTTGGGAGCCAGAGTGACATGCTGAGGAACAGCAAGGAGGCCAGTGTCACTGTATCACAGCATACTGGAACCAGAATCACTGGATCACAGAGGAGGAGTATTAGGTGTAGGAAGACTGGAAAGATAGAAAGGGACTAGGTTATGAAGGACTTTAAAAGCTAAATAGAGGATTTTATATTTGATCCTTGAGGTAAGAGGGAGCTAGTGGAGCTTCTGACTAGAGGAACGATGTGGTCAAATTTGAATTTTAGGAATTTCAGTTTTGACAACTGAGAAGAGGATAGACTGGAGTAAGGAGAAAGATGAGGCAGGGAGGCCAACCACATTTCTAGACATGGAGTAAGTTTACTTCCATGAGCTTCTGAAATCCACCAAGTCCAAGGACACTAGCTTTCATAAGGCTGGGACCTTTTATGCCCTAAATGACCAGGAAGCTTCATCAGGGAAACGGACCAATATGGCCTTAGAACAGCTTTGTCTTCTTTAAGGTAAAGCCTTCCCATGTTCTGGGTGGAAGAAAAGAAGTTGTGTCAAGGAAATGTTAGTCCTATGACAGGTGGTTTGTAGAGAGATGCTTAAAAATCTTTACTGAATTGAATTATGAATACTGTAACCAATAGCCAGTGACCCCAAGGACTCTGGGATCACACGGACCATGTTCAATCTTAGGGTTTGATTCTAAAGGGTCAGTTCTTCTTTCTTTGGCTTAATTGCCCCTACCTAGTGTTATTCCAGGAAAAGCTCCTAAGCAAAGCTTAGGTGTAGGTTTTATTTACCTACATTTGGGAAAATGTGGATTAGAATGCCCTTGCATAGGCACTTGATATACAATATGGGTACTGGATATGGAACAGCCTTTATTTTACAAAAAATGCCTGGAACGCTAAGGAGTCATGAGGGCCAATCAATACAGAAACACAACACTAAAACAATCCATTGGCTACCCCCCACTCTCAGAAGGGAATCAAACTGGTGGCCATTACCTGGGGAACAACCTTCTGTCATTCTGTTGCCTTCCCTTTTCCAGAGTTCTACTACACAATCTCCCCAAGACTCATGATGCCATTCTGTGGTTTAGACTCCCTCTGCTAAAGGTTTATGTACTCTAGGGGCGGGACTAGCAACTTTCTTTCTGCCAGTACTCACTGTCTTTGATCTTCAAGTAGAATACTGTAGAAGAAATATCTGGACTGTCTTCTTATTCCACAGGATATTAAGCACCTGGAAATCTTGTTTCTCTTTCTATTTCTTTTGCTTTCAAATTCAATAATTCTTGAACTTGGGATTCCCCATAAGGCATTATCTTTTTTTATTATTATTTAATATTTTTAGTTTTCAGCATTGATTTTCACAAGAGTTTGAATTACAAATTTTCTCTCCATTTCTACCCTCCCCCCACTCCAAGATGGCATATATTCTGGTTGCTCCGTTCCCCAGTCAGCCCTCCCTTCTGTCATCCCACTGCCACCCATCCCCATTTCCCTTACTTTCTTGCAGGGCAAGGTAGATTTTTATGCCTCATTGCTTGTATATCTTATTTCCTAGTTGCATGCAAAAACTTTTTTTGAACATCTGTTTTTAAAACTTTGAGATCCAAATTCTCTCCCCTCTTCCCTCCCAAGCCACCCTTCCTAAGAAGGCAAGCAATTCCACATAGGCCACATGTGTATCATTATGCAAAACACTTCCACAATACTCATGTTGTGAAAGACTAACTATATTTTGCTTCTTCCTAACCTATCACCCTTTATTAAATTTTCTCCATTGATTCTGCCCCTTTTCAAAAGTGTTTGCTTTTTATTACCTCCTCCACCTATTTGCCCACGCTTCTATCATGCCCCATTTTTTTTCTCCTTCCTCCTTCTTTCCTGTGGGGTAAGATACCCAATTGAGTGTATATGGTATTCCCTCCTCAGGACAAATCTGATGAGGGCAAAATTCACTCATTCCTCCTCACCTGCCCCTCTTCCCTTCCTACAGAACTGCTTTTTCTTGCCACTTTTATGCAATATAATTTACCCCATTCTATCTCTCCCTTTCTCCCTCTCTCAATATAATCCTCTCTCATCCCTTAAGTTGATTTTATTTTTTTTAGATATCATCCCTTCATATTCAACTCACCCTGTCCCCTCTGTCTATGTATATATATTCCCTTCGGCTACCCTAATACTGAGGTCTCATGAATCATACACATCATCTTTCCATGTAGGAATGTAAACAAAACAGTTTACCTTTAGTAAGTCCCTTATGATTTCTCTTTCTTGTTTACCTTTTCATGCTTC
>CM053626.1:65576180-65593269 GCA_028646595.1 Phalanger gymnotis | reverse complement strand
GGGAAGAGGGGAGAGAATTTGGAACTCAAAGTTTTAAAAACAGACATTCAAAAACAAAAAAAAAAGTTTTTGCACGCAACTAAGAAATAAGATACACAGGTAATGGGACACAGAAATTTATCTTTCCCTACAAGAGAAGGAGGGAAAGGAAGATGGAAGGGGAAGTAGGGTAACAGAAGGGAGGGCTGACAGGGGAACAGGGCAACCAGAATATACGCCATCTTGGAGTGGGCAGGAGGGTAGAAATGGGGAGAAAATTCGTAATTCAAACTCTTGTGAAAATCAGTGCTGAAAATTAAATATATTAAATAAATTAAATTAAAAAAAGAAGAAAAAATTCTCTCTCCTGTATCTATTCTCTAGGTTAGTGGTTTTTACAATGAGATATTTTATATTGTCTTCCATTTTTTCATTCCTTTGGTTCTGTTTTATAATATCCTGATTTTTCATAAAGTCACCAGCCTCTCCAGTCTAATTTTTAATGTAGTATTTTCTTCAGTGGTCTTTTGGACCTCCTTTTCCATTTGGCTAATTCTGCCTTTCAAGGCATTCTTCTCTTTATTGGCTTTTTGGAGCTCTTTTGCCATTTGACTTAGTCTATTTTTTAAGGTGTTATTTTCTTCAGGATTTTTTTGGTTCTCCTTTAGCCAGTCACTGATTTGTTTTTCATGGTTTTCTCGCATCATTCTCATTTCTCTTCCCAATTTTTCCTCTACTTCCCTAACTTACTTTTCCAAATCCTTTTTTGAGCTCTTCCATGGCCTGAGACCAGTTCATGATTTTCTTGGAGGCTTTTGATATAGGCTCTTTGACTTTGTTGACTTCTTCTAGCTGTATGTTTTGGTCTTCTTTGTCACCAAAGAAAGATTCCAAAGTCTGAGTCTGAATCTAAGTGTGTTTTCGCTGCCTCTTCATGTTCCCAGCCAAGTTGCTTGACCCTTGAGTTTTTCAGTGGGGTATGACTGTTTGTAGAGTATAGAGTACTTTGTTCCAAGCTTTAGGGGTTGCGCTGTTGTTTTCAGAGCTACACAGCAAGCTCTGCCACACCAGCACTCCTCCTCCCCCAAGAACCACAAACCTGGACTGGACTCAGATCCAAGCTAGCTCTGCACTCTTGCTCAAATCTACCACTTAATTCCTCCCACCTGGTGGGCCTGGGGCCAGAAGCAACTGCAGCTGCAGTTCTGTAGCTGCATCACCTCCGCTGCCCCTGGGGGGTGGCTGAACCGCAAACTCCTTTCACTCTGTCCCCAGCAGCATTTCCCACTAACATTCTCTGTTGTCATTGGTGTTTGTGGGTTGAGAAGTCTGGTAACTGCCACAGCTCACTGATTCAGGGCGCTAGGGCACGCTCTGCCCGGCTCCCACTCTGGTTGGTTCGGGCGGCCTACGCTGGGCTCTGCTCCACTCTGCTCCCAGGTTCATGTGATAAACCTTACCCTGTGACCATCCAGGCTGTCCTGGGCTGAAGCCCTGCTTCCCTCTGCTATTTCGTGGGTTCTGCAGTTCTAGAATTTGTTCAGAGCCATTTTTATAGGTGTTTGGAGGGACCTAGGTGGGAGCTCATGCAAGTCCCTGCTTTCCAGTTGCCATCCTCCCCATAAGGCATTTTCCAAAGCTGGTGCTTCCCAGGGGTTTGTGTGAGAGACAATGAGAGAGAGAAAACTTAGGGGCAAAGTTGTTTCTCTATTTTCTAAAATGGAGTGTTGGCTCAGAACTAATGGAATAATTAATGAGAATGTGAATTTCTATTAATGTATGAGGAATTATTAGAAACTGCTTCTTGACTGCCTTGGAATCTGGATAAAGAATGAATAAAGGAATGAATCAGTAGCAGTTGAAAAGGGGTAAGGGTTGGTGTGCTTGTTAGTTAGTATGGTGCACCACAAAGCTCACCCAACCTTATCTGAAAACTTCCCAACAATTAAAGGTATCCAACACAGTAATGGGTTGCCTCAGGAGGTAGTGGCCTTCAGGCAGAGGCTAGATTACCATATGTCAAGTATATAATAGTAGGGAACTCCTTTTGGGTATGAACTGAACTAGACGGCCACTGAGCTCTCTTTCAATTCCGAAATTGTATAAGTAATTCTGTGGGGAATGAAGTCTTGAAAGGTAAGCTACAATCAAATTTAAGGAAGTGAGGTTTAAGGAGACACTCCAGTGAAGGGATACCACTCACCAAACCCTGGATATGACAGATATTTGAGGGCATGGAAAGAGAAGGCATCATCAATGGCCCTGGAGAAGTCTAACCCTTGATTTGACTCTAAAGCTTTCTACAATCCCTTTGAGGCAATGAAGGAGATGCCTAGGCAGCTAGGTGGTGACAGAGTGGTTAAAGAGCCCTGGGCTTGGAATCAAAAAGATCTGAGTTCAAATCACCTCAGACACTTAACCAGACACTTAATCTTGGCAAATTCTGTGGGCCTCACTTTCCTCAATTGTAAAATGCGGATAATAGCATCCATCTTCCAAGGTTGTTGTAAGAATAAAATGACATATTTGTCAAGTGCATATAGTAGGTGCTTAATAAATACTTGTCCTTTCTCACCTGTCTACCTTGGATCTTTAAACATCATTATACCAGGGCGGCTTAATAAGGGCTGGATTTTAGAGGAAAGTTGGGTTTGTGTTTGTGTGTGTGTGCGCTCAGGAATATCTGATTGGTTCCCTGTATTTGACATTATAAGTGAGGAGACAGCAAAGAATGGTCAGGAGCAGCCCAACACCCTGCAAAATCATGAGGCATGGCCATTTTAAAAAGCAGTAGATTCAAGGGGTACAGAAGAGGCAGTATGTCTAGAGTTGAGGCAGTCTAACACAAACCTTGGTCCCCAAAATAGAGAGTTTTGGGGAAAAGCCACACTTATTCTGGTATGCCTTTTTTAAATGTATGTGCACTTTCTATTATAAATACTTCAATTGGATCTGTGACCTCACTAAAACCAAACTGGCCTACTCGATTTTCTCCATTCATGACTGTACCTCCTACCACTTTCTCCTGCCTGTCCCCTAGGGCAGCAACGTTCTCCCTCTTCACCTCAGTGTCTGGCAGCTCACTCTACAGTCCCTTCAATGACTGGCTCCAGGGCAGCCACTTTCAAGAGGCCACTCCTGGTTCCCCCACTCTCATCAGTAAGCACTGTTTTGAAATACAGCCTTCGTTTATCCATGAACATGATATATCCTGTAGTAGGACAGAAGTTGTCAGGGAAAGTAGTAGCTTATTTTTGTATTTGTTTTCCCAGGGCCTAGCAGAGTGCTTGGCATATAACAGGCCCTTAGGAAATGCTTGATTTGTGACTGATGATCTATCTGCAGGGTTTGTCCAAGATAAACATATGCTTATGACCTCCATGGGTTGTCAATCCAAGTGCATCTCATAGTCTGGACAACAGGCATTCTAGCGCCTCTTGTTTATTCCATCACACTTGGCTTTTCTTCTGTGGGCAATTAGGGAAAAATTCTTTTGACAATCACAAATATTATTTAGGAGACTGCAGTGTTTTAAGATTTGATGCAATTGGTACACAATCATTTGCAAATGGGAGCATCTGGAAAATCTCACCAGTGGGAATCTCTCTTTGATTTGGATTGCACCACATCTCCACAACAGTGGTGAATACACTTATCTCCTTGTTTTATTCCTCTATTGACACTGATTATCAAAGGATCCAAGTTATCTCTGTTGTTACATCATTCAAGGCAGCTTGGGTGATTCTGATAAAAGAAACATCTGGTTGGTGGCAAGCATCATTACCTCTCATCTCAACTACAGCTTCCTAATTCATCTCCCTGTTTCCAGTCTCTTTTCCAGAATATCCCAATAGCTTCACGATAAAATACAAACTCTTCAGTTTAGGATTTAAAGCCTTTCAAAGTCTATGAATGTGAATCAAGAAATGATGACCAACAATTTAGAGAAACACGGAAGTACTTATATGAACTGATACAGAATGAAGTAGAACCAAGAAAATATACATAATGGCTACATCAACATAAAGGGAAAGAACAATAAACCAAAACTGAACACTGTTTAATTAAAGTAACTAAGCTTGCCCCTGAGAAGAGTTAAAATACATGCTTTCCTCCCTTCACAAGTGGGTGATTATAGGTATGGAATATTGCATGTATTGTCAGGTAGTGGAGAGCCCTGACAACCAGGAGAAATCAGGAAAGACTTTCCATAGAACTGGCCAGCACCTGAGCTCAAAGGACTGCTTAGGACTCTAGAAGGTAAAAGTGAAGAGAGTGTGTACACAGGCCCAGAGGTGGGGAATGGAAAACAATCCACCAGCCTCTCCTGCTCACCCAGGTCCACGTTTCCAATCTGTTCTTTTAGGCTCCGGGATAGTCCTAGGGCATAACCAGAATACAGTAATACTGTTCTCTCCATCTTCCTGAGAGCTTCAGTAACCAAGTAGCTCTGAAGTAGGGAATGTGGGCTTGGGAGTGGAGGGGTACATACCAATCAGAAAGTATTCACCATCAATGGAATTTATCATCCTACCTCTTAATTACAGCCTTCAAAGAAGGCACTTAGGTGGGGGAGGGGTGATATGCATTTTGGGGAGGGATCTTAATTATAGCAAATGCCACGAAAGGCTGAGATGGCAGAATCACCTCTATGAAAGCACAAGGCTCTGAATCCTGTGCTATTTGGGGCCACATAAGTGGCCACGTGGATGAGAGATAAGGAATACTGGGGAGGGTAATATTAGTCCCTTTGGGGGCTAACAGATTGAAGCCAGGTTGTGAAAGGTTTAAATGACAAGCAAAAGAGTTTATATTTTATCCTAAAGTAACAGGGAGGTATTGAAGATCCTTGAGCAAGACACTAATAGGGCTGTGCTTTTTTTTTTTAGGCAATATCAATGTGAAAGATGTGTCATCTGGAGAGGGAAGAGACCAGTGACTGAATGATAAGACTAGACACCTAGTCAGGAAGTACCACGGCAGTAGGAAATCCCAGAGGATGCCTGAAGTAGTGCCAGGTGCAGGAACAGGTGCCGTCTGGCAGGTCAGCTGCTCAGTATCCAGATCCAGGGCAGAGAAGAGTGAGCCCACAGGAGAAGTTGCTAGCAGGCTCTATATACCTACTGATACCTAATGAGTTTAATAGTAAACAGTAGTTGTGTGGTTCTGATCTAGGAGCAGAGCAGGGACTCAGTTCTAGCCTCCAGACCAGGATGAAGCCTGCAGTGGAATAAGGAGGGCAGGAGTCCCAGATCAAAGGGAAACTGCAAAGCCTCCTAGGGAGACAAGTCAGTAGACCCAATTCTAGGTCAGGAACTTGCAGAGCTCAGACCAGGAGGGCAATGAGCAAACTTCACCCAGGATCACATTACTTTGGGTGCAATGAAAGCTTATAGGCTCCTAAATGCAGCTGTGAAAGCAGCTAAAGAACAATAGAGGACAGAAGCTCAAGATAGATAAACCCTGCAGAACTGTTCAGAGCCCAGCTCTGGCATAAAGTCCAAAGTAAAAAGGCAGACATTTTGAGCAAACAAAAAAGAATCCCATCATAAAAAGTTATAATGGTGACAGGGAATCTCAAGACACAAGCTCAGAAGAGAACAATGCAATAAAGAAAAATGTAGTGTGGATATAAATCCAACTACAATTCCTGGAAGAATTAAAACAAGACTTTTTTTAAAAGAGCTCAAAATGATTTTAAAAACCAAATGAGAGTTATGGAAAAAAAAGATATGAAAAGAGAATTAACAACTTGGAACAAAAGGTACAAAACATTACCAAAGAAAATAAGTCCCTAAAAATCAGAATTGACCAACTACAAGCTAATGACTCCATCAGATATCAAGAATTATTAAAAACCAAGTCAAAAGAATATTTTTTAAAAAATTAAATATCTCAGAGCAAAAACAATTGACATTTGAAGAGGGATAATTTAACAATCACTGGGTACCTGATAGCCAAGATCAAAAAAAAGAGCCTAGTCATAATGTTCCAAGAAATCTTAAAAGACAACTGCTGAATTCTCTTAGAACTAGAGGCCAAGGTGGAAAGAGAAAAAAATTCAACACCTAAAAGAAACCTCAAAATGAAAACTCTCAGAAATATGACAGCCAAAATCTAAAGCTACCAGGTCAAAAAAAATACTGAAAGTGGTCAGAAAAAAAGAATTCAAGTACCAAGGAGTCACAGCTGGGATCACACACAATTTAGAAGCTACCACTTACTGAGAGTGGAGGAATTGCAACATGATATTCCAGAATGCAAAAGATCTAGGCTTATAACTAAGAATGACTTATCCAGCAAAAATAAGTATAATCCCATGTGAGTTGAGAGTTGGATTTCTAATGAAATAGAGGCCTTCCAAGCATTCCTAAAGAAAGGCTGAGCTAAATAGGAAATGGGACATACAATGAGGAGTCAAGAGAAGCCTAAAAAGGTAAACATGAGTATGCAATCATAAGGAACTAAACAAAAATAAACTGTGTATATTCTTATATAAGAAGATGATATATGTAGCCCCTCAGAACTCTATCATAATCAGGGATCATAGACAGACAGATGGCCTGGGACTGATTCTGTATGTTTTGACGATCTTAGCAGAAGAAAAAGGGTAGGGAAGAGGAATAAAGTAGGAGAGGGGGAAGGGAAAGAAAGAATGGGAAAAATAATCTCTAATAAACGAAGTGTGCAAATAGAAGTCAACACCAAGGAGAAGGAGTAAGGGGAAGCAATTAATACTTGATTGAAAATAGATTAAGAGAGGGGTTAGTCAGAAGCAATACAATCTCAAAGAGGGGGC
The DNA here is from genome assembly GCA_028646595.1 of Phalanger gymnotis. Taxonomy (NCBI): domain Eukaryota; kingdom Metazoa; phylum Chordata; class Mammalia; order Diprotodontia; family Phalangeridae; genus Phalanger; species Phalanger gymnotis. Next base: position 65,586,491 of record CM053626.1, on the reverse strand, counting down.
AAGGCAAAAAGAAAGAAAAGTTTAAGAAAATAGGATGAAGGGAAACATACAGTTAGCAATTACAACTGTGAATGTAATAAATTCACTCATAAAATGAAAGAGGACAATGGACTGGCTAAGAAATCAGAATCCAACAATATGTTATTTACAAGAAATACACTTGAAACAGGAAGATTAACACATAGAGTTAAAATAAGGAGATGATGCTTCAGCTAAACTTTTGGGAGGAAAAGCAAGGGTAACTATCATGATCTCAGATAAAATAAAAACAAAAATACTTAATTTAAAATGATAAATGGGGAGACTATATTTTACTAAAAAGTATCAGAGATGATGAATTAACATCAACACTAAATATATATTCACCAACTGGCATAGCATCTAAAGTCTTAAATAAAAGTAAAATGAGTTACATGGAAAAATAAACACCAAAATTCTAATAGTAGAGGACCTCAATTGACCCTACTCAGACTTAGATAGATTTAAACAAAACAAAAAATTTTAAAAAAAGAAATGAAGGACTTGAATAGAATTTTAGAAAAGTTAGATATTATAGATCTATGGAGGATATTGAATAGGAATAGAGAAGAATATACCTAGCAAGAAAAATGGTCTGCATGTTACCAGTTTTATTTTGTGTACTATATTTTGTGGGGTTTTCCCCATGGTTACTGTGTTGGGAAAGTACATATTATCAGAATTAGTATTTTGTTTTAAATTATTGTATGCAGAAAAGTGTATCTTTGCAATCTCTAGAGAAAGATAGGTTCAGTGTATCAACATTAGTGTTTTTCCTTTTTGCGCTGTTTTCTAGGAACATTAACCCTATGAAAGTTGAGGATTGACTATATTAACATTATGTATTTTCTATTGTATTTTTACCTATTTTGTTAAATATTTCTAATTACATTTTAATCTGACTTGGCTACACTTGAGAGTGTCATGAATAGGTGGCCCACAAGAAATGATGAAAGGGATGCTTTCAGGAAAACTTTAGATTCCTATGAACTCATGCAAAGTAAAATGAACAGAATCAGAACAATTTATATAATAATAATACTGGAAAGATAAACAACTCTGAAAGACTTAGGAATCATGATTAACACAATGGAAACAACCAACTGCTCATGAGGATTTATAATGAAATGATTACTACCTCCAGAAAGAGAAAGTGATGGGCTGAGAGTACAAATTGAAGTATTTTTTTTAGACATGGCTAATACAGAAATTTGTTTTGCTTAACTAAACAAATTTGTAATAGGTTTTGTTTCTCTTGCTTTCTCAATGAGTGGGGAAGGGGAAGGTGGGTGGGAGAGAATTCAGAACTGAAAATAAGATAAAACTGAATTTTAAAAATAGAGATTGTTACTAATCTTGGTGAGAGCAATTTCAGTTGAGAGTGAGATCAAAGGTCATATGTATGGAGTTGAACAGTGAGTGGGAAGAAAGAAAATGAAGACAATAAATGTAATTAGCTTTTCTGAAGAGCTTCCCAGTACTACAAGGGAAGGAGAGTTATGGGATGATAGCTTAAGGGGATGGTAATGTTGAGTAAAAGTTTTTAAGGAAGAGTGAGATTTACATGACTAAGATAGTGTTGTTAAAAGAAGTAGAAGCCCAGCTCTCCTCCATGACATTCCACAAAGATCTAGAAAAGGCACTAGATGAAATCCTGATAGTGAAATCCCAAAGAAAAAAATCAGTGATTCATTTTTCTAGCCCAGGTCAGTACCAAGAGACAGACAGTGAGGTTTGTGGACATTAGGGATGGGATCTAACCAGTATCTGAGCCTTCTGCTTCAGGACATGAACTAGGTGCTGAACCTGTGGCTTTTCAACATAGAGGATGAAAAGAATAAAGTAAGCGATTATTAGAAATAACTGAAATGGACATTTTTGACGAGCACATTGCATTCCAAAGGTATGCAAACTTATTTATAGTCCTGTAGCTGTTCAATAGGACAAGAGTTCTCAGATCTAGTACAAAGGGGCCTGACCATGTGCAGAAAGTAGAAACAGATTCCAACCGACAGCTCTGGTGCTCACACCTCAGAGCTGAGTCAAAAATCCAGTCAGGTTTCAAGAGAGGGCCTGTGCCTGGGGGTGCCAGAAGGTCACGAGGACCTGTGCTTGAGGTGGCAGTTCAGGGCAAGGAGTGGCCACGAGTCCTAGGCTGTTTACTGTAGAGCAAGAAGCAAGTAGAGAAGCAAGCATGTTTTAAAGTTTGTAAAGCACTTTTATATGTTAACTCATTCGCTCCTCACGACCCTGCAAGATAGATGCTATTATTATCCCCAATTTACAGATGAGTAAACTGAGGTTGAAAGAGGTTAAGTGACTTGCCCAGGGTCACACAGTGTCTGAGGCAGGATTCAAACTCAAGTCTCCCTATATTCTATCTACCATGACATGTAGGAATTGTATTTATTAAATTTCTATTTATGCTGTATAGTTTTATATGTACTTGTTATCTTTCCCATTAGAATGCAAGATCATTGCAAGTATGGATTCTTTCATTTTATATACTAGCATCCCCAACACCTAGCACAGTGCCTGGCACATTATATACATTTGATAAATACTTGTTGATTCAATGATTATTTTTTCCACAATCTAAGCCAAGAGATCATCCCTATTGACCTCTATTCTAATTATTAGTGCTTTCTAACTTTCATCTGTAACTATGATAAAATAACATGGTTTTTCTTTTCCTTGCAATTTCAAGTTACAATTCTTGCCATTTTGGAGTTGATAATCTTGGTCTAGATTTCTTTGATGTTATAAATCGTCTATGAATTCCTCACCAGGCTGCACTCTGGATTTCTGCATCATGCCCCAGAAACTTCTTCATACTGGAATAACACTTCAGCTCTGAAATACGTACCTCAGAAATAGCCACTGGCCTGGTAGCCCCTCCCTGTGACTGTATGACTTCAAAATCTCCTTTTTAGGAGTGCTCCCAAGCTAGCCATCTCTCCTTTCCTTTTCTTCCTCTTTCCACTTTTCAGCTTCCTTTTATGTGATGTCTTTCCCATTAGAATAAAAGCTCCTTGAGGGCAGGGACTGCCTTAGCAGGGTGCCAGTCACACAATTTTATTATTATTATTATTAAGTGCTTGTTGACTGACTCTAGTAATTTAATGTTTTAGAATCAAAAAGCAATATTTCAGTATTTCCTTTACAGGAACAAAAATGATAATTTTGCACAATCAACTGAATATACTAATGAAAGGAAGATTGAAAGAAAAATGTAAATAATCCTCTTAGCTGAAATTCACTGGGATTCGAATAATGAAAAACTGTAATATAACTGGATCATCAGAATTGCTAAATCAACCATTATAATGATAACAGTGATAATAAATAACTCATATTACAGAATTGGTCACTGTAGACCCTCTATAAGCATTAATCATGATGATGATATAAGTAATTAAGTCATCCGATGCTCGGAATATTCTCCTTCTTTACCTTGCTTTCCTTGGTTCCCTGGCTTTCTTCAAGACACAGCTCAAATCTCACCTTCTGCAAAGAGGCCTTTCCCAGTTTCCCCCACTTCTGATGCTTTTCCTCTAAGATTTTCTTCCATTTAAGCTGTGTATGTACAGTTTGTACTTGCAAATTTTGTTTGTGCAAAGTTGTTTACATGCTGTCTCTCCCACTATAATGTGATTCTCTTAGGGGCAAAGACCACATATTTGTCTTTTTTTGTATCCTTAGGTCTCAGTTGGAATCTATGTTGAATCCAACACAGTGATGTCATTTTGGTCCTCTTCCAGAAGGAAGAACAGTAACCAACCATAGTACAGTGCCTGGCACATGTAAGTGGTAACTAAATGGCCTAATTTTATAGTACTTATTATATATGTATCTATAGACATATGTATATCAATGCTTATACACACACACACATTATATATATATACATATATATATATATCACACAACCCCATCAGCAAATATAAAACCTTATTTCCAATAAAAGCATTTTATGTGGACTTGTGTGTCCTATTTACTGTAGCTCAGAAGTTCTTAACCTAATGAAGCCTAGCAGGCTTCATCAGGCTTCATTAGAATGATTTTAAATGCATAAAATAAATTAGGACTACTAAGGGAACCAATTATATTGACATACAATTCAGGTACCACAGATTAAGAACCCCTGTTCTAACTATATAGCATAAACAGATCTTATGTTTTCTGGTATCCTAATGGTGATAGTACACCAGGAAAATTTCTACACCGTCTACCGAAAAAACTGAAGCATCTTGCCTGTGTCCAGGTATCCCATGTGATTTGGGGGGGGGGGGGAGGGGTACTTCTTCCCTCCTCGCCCTCGCCTTTATTTTCTTCTGAAGAAGAATTGGGTCTTTTGACAGCTGTCACCCTCTGTACCCCTGAACAGAGGAGCCCAAGGGCCTAGGTCAGAAAAGGGCCAAATACCAGCAGGGAGGGGTAAAGGAAGCCCCACCACTGGGGGTCCAGCAAACTTCACAGGATGCCAATTTCTTCATGGCCACGGTAAATCAGCCTCGGTTTTTGGTTACTGTTGGCCCCAATCCTCCTCTTACTTAATGTCCAAGGATCGCAAAGCCATAGACAGACATAAAGATTGAGATAGGTAGTATGTATAGATGATAGGCTCTGATGATCGGAAGAGACGGATCGGTGATAAAGACAGTTGCTATGTAGGTCCAGACAGATGACAGGTGGGTAGAGATGATAGGGATGTGAACGGCTGAGAGGTAAGTATAGACAGATGACATAAACAGATGCTAGAAGAGATGAATAGGCTATAGACAGATAGACGGATAGGTGGGGGACATCGGGGGAGGTGCAGCGCTAAACAGTCTTTCTGGCTTCAAGCTCCCCCCGCCATTGATCGATCACCGCCCCCGAAGGAACTAAGCCACCCCCACCCCCCACACCCCACCCCAGCAAATAAACGCCAACCCTAGCGCTCTGGGTGGGCTCGGGTGGGGATGCCCTCTTCTCCCCAGGGGTCCGAAGGCCTCCCCATCTGGCAGGGGACCTGCGGTCTCGGGGCTTCTCAGGTGTGTTTTGTGCGGGGGTCCCCCGTCTCGGGCCTCCTCAGTCCGGGTGTTTCCATGGTAACCTTGCGGACCGGAGGCCCAGCCTGGCCTGGGAACTGGGATGGGGAGAGGGGAGAGCGCGCACCTGCGTGGGCTGCCCCCAGGTGGGTGGGTGGGAGCTCCGCGGTCAGTCGGCTGGCGGGCCGGGCAGTCACCGAGATGCCGAAGCACGCAGAGCCGGCAGCCCCCGGGCCAGATCCTCCGCCGCCGTCGCCTCAGGTGGTGCTCCGTCCCGCCGGCAGGTACGTGCCGTTCCTGTCACCGCAGCCGAGACGGCGCCCGGGCCGCTCCCCGCTCCCCCGCCCCGGTGCGGCGCGGCCCGCGGCGAGCTCAGGCTGCGGCCGGCGGCAGATTCAAACCCGGCAGCCGAGGGGCTCCCCACGCCGCGGACCTCCCCGGGCCGCCCCCGCCGCCCTGCCCCCAGCTGTGCCGGGGCCCTGCGCCCTCCCACGACCTTCGGGGCCCTCCCACGCCCCCCCCCCGGGCTTTGCCCTAAACCCCACCTGTCCTTCCGCGGCGCCCCATTCCTCCCTCCCCTCCCTAATCCTCGCCCCCTTATTCCTCACCTTCTCTTGTAATCTTCAGCGCCCCTTACTCCTCACTTCTCCCTGTAATTTTCAGCTCCCCCGTAAACATCACTTTCCCCTATAATCCTCAACTCCTCCTTACTCTCCACCTCTCCCCATTCTTCACCCCATCCATACTCTTCACCTCTCCCCTTACTCTCACTCCTCTTAAGCTTTACCTGCTCCTAATCTTCACTCTTTTCCCATATTCACCTGCCCTTTGAACTTCACTTCTCCCTCCATATTTTCCGCTTCCTACCTTATTCTTTACCTCACCTTTTATTCTTCGCCTCCTCCTTATCTCCCTTAATCTTCAACTCCTCCTTTAATTTCACCTCCTCCCTAGTTGTTCCATCCCCCCATATTCCTTTAGTCTTCACTCCCCCCATATTCCTCACCTCTCTCATTCCTCATTCTACCTTCCCTTCTTTATTCCTCAGCTCCTTACACCCTTCGTTCCTCAACCTCTTTCCCCTCTTTTATTCCTCAGCTCCTTTTCTTTATTCCTTAGCTCTTTTGGGGAAACTCTTACCTCTTATTCCTCTATTTTCTTTAGTCCTTTCCTGGTCTTCCTGCTTATTCCTCCAAATTACCAAACATAAACACCCCCTTTCTTAAGTTCCTTTTCCTGATTTATTTCTTACTCCCCTATCCCCTCTAATTTTATATTCCCCAACCTGTTTTGCCTCTCATTGCCTTTTATCTTTCTTCCCTTTACCCCTTCTCCACACCCTTCTCCATTTCTTCTTATAATTATAACTCAAAGCAACCAGATCAGAAGAGTCAAATGACATTTGGTAAAATGAGTCATCGTAGAAATTGCTTTTTTTTGCCTTCCCAAAAAATGCTACCTCGGATAGGGCTTTCTTCATCTCTCGTGCTTTTATCACATTCTACTCTTTTTTTTTATAGTTTTTGCATGGTTATATGTGTCTGATTATCCCTTGACCTTGTAGATTGTGATCTCCATTAAGGCAGCAAGGACTAGATCTTAATTATTTGTGAATCTTCCCCAGGGTCTTATGCAGTATTCTGCAGGGGGTATGCCCTTAATATAATGGTTATTGACTGGATACGATGTGCATCTAATACATGATCTTCTGGATTCCACGATGTGGTCAACAGTACTAGGTTGGAATTAGAGGTCAGAGGCTCAAATCCTTGCCCTTTTACTCACCTTTGTGATCTCAATAAATCAGTGCCACTCACTACAGCAATTGAAATTAGGGCTCTCTAAGTGCCATATATTTAAAAATCAGAGGGACATTTGATTGATTTTTCCTACCCATTTCAATTCTTTCATTTCGTGGTAAATGCTTCTCTAAATGTGGCAACCCCACCATTTACTAGAGAAGTATAAAGGAAGCCCAAGCTTTTTTTCCCCTCACCACTTTTCACTTCACACACTCCTCTCACCAATAAATCTTTCTCATAATAAATATAATCAAACGAAACAAATCCAATCATTATGCTTGAAAACACATGTCTGAGTCTCTATCTCTCTGACCAGGGAGATAAGATGCATTCTTCATGATCAGTCTTTCAGTGTTATTTTTCTTCATGTGATTCTGTAAAGTGCCCTGGTTCTGATTACTTCGCTTTGCATCATTTTTGTCTTCTTGAGATCTCTGAGTTCTTCTTGTAGCATAAAACATGTGTAAATAGATATTCTCTGCCTGTTTCCTGGTGACCACGTCAGAGCTTTAGAGTTCCGTTTCTAGCCAACTACTATTCAGGGGCTTGCAGTGGGAGATGAGTCTCCTCATTGGCTGTAGCAACAGACAAGCTGATGACCAATTAGTTACACAGAACCAACATACTGCTCTCTCTGTCCCTTTCTTCCTGGTTTCTTAGTTAACAGATTGTTTCCAGCTGTAGTCCTGAGAGTCAGGCGGGGCCAATTGTCCCTACTCCCACTTAGTCTCCATGAGGTCATGAGTGTATAACCTGCTGACGCAGGCCTTACCCTCAGATTGGGCTGTACCTTCTTTGGGTTCCATTTCCTTGAGTAGGGGATCTTGTGAGCTTGGAAGGCCTGGAGGTCTGCAAGTTCAGCAGCAGCAGTGTCCACCGGGGATGTCACCGGGGGTCAGGGTCAGCTATACACAAGAAGAAGCCTGGCTATGTCACCAACATAGTGTTTTCACAGTGCAGTGCGGTGGTGAAATTTGTAAAAGGCCTAATTAACAGTCTTGAAAACCTGCTTTATGTTTTGATGAGGCTTAAATATTACCCTCCAGCTGATTGTAACTGTAGTTTTAAGTTAATTCTTATTGTGATTCTTTGTTCAGTATTTTTGTGTGGAGGAATAAGTTATATGACCCATTCCCAATTCCTATCACACAATAGGCACTTCTTTTACTCTTCCTGCCTCTCCTTGGCCGTTGATGTAATAATGAAAGAGGGAAGATTATTAAAACTTTAGGAGGGTGGGACTTCCAGAAATGATGGAATAATATTCATCTGTTAAATAACCATAATTTTATTGGTCTTCTATATATATGGCTCTGCAAGACACTGCCAGAGATATATGGTTCCAGCTTTCAAGACACAGTTTAATACCTGTAGCTCCTTGTTATACAAGAAGTACTTATAAATTTTGATATCTTATGTTTTAATATCACCTTCATTTCTCATTGTACACCTCCCACTACCCCCTCAGAAAGAGCTATCCCCCATAACAAAGAATTTTTAAAAAACAAAAGAAAAAAATTTCAGTAAAACCAAATTAACATGCCTGACAAAGTCTGACATATGAAATGTTCCATACCTCTGGACAGCACTCACCTTCATGGCCAAACTCGGTCACTATAATTTTGCAGTTGATTTGATTGTTTTCATGTTGTTATTCTATTTACATTATTGTAGTCATTGCATATATTGTTTTCTTGGCTCAGATCACTTCATTTTGTATCAATTCATATAAGTCTTTATATGCTTCTCTGTAGTCATCATGTTCATCTTTTCTTACAGCACAGTAATATTAGTTCCATTACCTTCATGTACTATGATTTGTTTATCCCTTCCCCAGTAAATGGGTATCAATTTAATTACTAGTCTTTTGCTACCACCCAAAAATGCTGCTATAAATATTTTGGTATCTATGGAGCCTTTCTTTTTGGCAACTGCTACAGGGTGTTTGTCTAGCAGTGAAAGCTCTGGTATGTATATTTTAGTCAGTCTATTTACCTAATTCCAAATTGCTTTCTGAAATGAATATTTGTATTCCTAAAACTGTTATAGTGTGATTGTTGACAGTCTTACCCTTAATTTCTACCTCACCAGATAAACCTGTGAATGATCCCTGAAATGAATGAGCCTGGTTTTTCTGCCCTCATTTTTCCAACTAAGAAACTTGAAACTGAGGTCATGGAAACATCTCCGTTTCTTCTGGCTGGTCTACTTTGTTTTGTAATCTGATTTGTTTGATCCTACAAAACAAGTTAAAGGAAGTATTGGAGATGAAGCTCTAGGAGCAGTTGGTTAGCTTGTGGAGACATCATTTACTACTTGTTCACAAAAGGGAAAAAAAAAACAAGTAAAATGTCATTAGCAACAGATGTAGTGCTTCATCATCTTCCCAGGGGAACCCAAGATATAGTTCTTCTTTTAAAATTTATTTATTTAATTTGTTTAATATATTTAGTTTTCAGCATTGATTTTCACAAGAGTTTGAATTACAAATTTTCTCCCCATTTCTACCCTCCCCCCCACTCCAAGATGGTGTATACTCTGGTTGCCCCATTCCCCAGTCAGCTACTCCCCTCCCATCTTCTTTTCCCTTCCTTTCTTGTAGGGCAAGATAAATTTTGATTCCCCATTGTCTGTGTATCTTATTTCCTAGTTGCATGCAAAAGCTTTTTTTTGTTTGTTTTTGAACATCTGTTTTTAAAACTTTGAGTTCCAAATTCTCTCCCCTCTTCCCTCCCCACTCACCCTACCTAAGAAGGCAAGCAATTCAACATGGGCCACATGCGTATCATTATGTAAAACCTTTCCACAACACTCATGTTGTGAAAGACTGACTATATTTTGCTCCTTCCTAACCTATCACCCTTTATTAAATTTTCTCCATTGACTCTGTCCCTTTTCAAAAGTGTTTTCCATTACCTCCTCCCCGTGTCTGCCCTCCCTTCTATCATCCCCCCTTTTTTATCTCCTTCCTCCTTCTTTCCTGTGGGGTAAGATACCCAATTGAGTGTGTAAGCTATTCCCTACTCAGGTCAAATCTGATGGGAGCAAAATTCACTCATTCCCCCTCACCTGCCCCCTCTTCCCTTCCTACAGAACTGCTTTTTTTGCTACTTTTATGTGAGATAATTTACCCCATTCTATCTCTCCCTTTCTCTCTCAATATATTCCTCTCTCATCCCTTAATTTGATTTTATTTTTTTAGGTATCAACCCTTCATATTCAACTCACCCTGTGCCCTCTGTCTATACACACACACACACACATACAGACACACACACACACACACACATATATATATATATATACATTGCCTTCAGCTACCCTAATACTAAGGTCTCATGAATCATACACATCAACTTTCCATGTAGGAATGTAAACAAAACAGTTCGACTTTAGTAAGTCCCTTGTGATTTCTCTTTCTTTTCATGCTTCTCTTGATTCTTGTGTTTGAAAGTCAA
>CM053626.1:65524025-65575680 GCA_028646595.1 Phalanger gymnotis | reverse complement strand
TGTAGGAATGTAAACAAAACAGTTCAACTTTAGTAAGTCCCTTGTGATTTCTCTTTCTTTTTACTTTTTCATGCTTCTCTTGATTCTTGTGTTTGAAAGTCAAATTTTCTATTCAGCTTTGGTCTTTTCACTGAGAAAGCTTGAGAGTCCTCTATTTTATTGAAAGTCCATATTTTGCCTTGGAGCATGATACTCAGTTTTGCTGAGTAGGTGATTCTTGGTTTTAATGCTAGCTCCATTGAGCTAGCATTGGAATATTATATTCCAAGCCCTTTGATCCCTTAATGTAGAAGCTGCTAGATCTTGTGTTATCCTGTGTTTCCACAATTGTAGAGGCCCGGTGCTGAGTCTGACCTTGGCATGAACTCTTCATATTTTGAAACAAGATCCCTAGGAATGCTCCAAACAGGGCCTCCACGTACCCGGACCGAGATGGAATACAGAGATACAGTATGGGAAAAAGATGTGGTATGTAAATACAAAGTGATAATATTGGAGAAACACAGGCAACATTCTTGGCATACGACTCACACAAAAGCTTCAAAGCAGTAGAAACACTATATAAGAACTTGCCTAGCTTTCAATAAATGTGCTGTGTTCCAGTACCCACCCAACCCATGTCTTCATTTCCTGGTGATTCTGGTTGGGGTCCGCCGGCTGGATCACGACACACAATACTCAAATTGTTTCTTTCTGGCTGCTTGCAGTATTTTCTCCTTGATCTGAGAGCTCTGGAATTTGGCAACAATATTCCTAGGAGTTTTCTTTTTGGCATCTTTTTCAGGAGGTGATCAGTAGATTCTTTCCATTTCTATTTTACCCTCTGGCTCTACAATATCAGGACAGTTTTCCTTGATAATTTCTTGAAAAATGATATCTAGGCTCCTATTTTGATCATGGCTTTCATGTAGCCCAATAATTTTTAAATTCTCATTCCTGGATCTATTTCCCAGGTCAGTGGTTTTTCCAATGAGATATGTCACATTGTCTTCCATTTTTTCATTCCTTTGGTTCTGTTTTATAATAGCTTGATTTCTCATAAAGTCACTAGCTTATGCAAGTTCCTGCTTTCCAGCTGCCATCTTGGCTCCGCTCCACTCTACTATTTTAACAGCCAATGAGGATATGCTGAAATCCTTTGAGGGGAGAGGAGCATGAAGGACCTTTGTATTAGAAAGAGTACTTTGGCAACGCAGCTGCCCAGCGCAATGCATAGTGTTGTTCCTTGAGTCAGGAAGATGAGTCTTCCTGAGGTCAAATCTTTGTGTGACCCTGGGCAAATTGCTTAGCCCTTTTTTGCCTCAGTTTCCTCATCTGTAAAATGAGCTGGAGAAGGAAATGGCAAACTACTCCAGTATCTTTGCCAAGAAAACCCCAACGGAGTCACAGAGTTGGACATCACTGTAAGGACTGAACCACAAAGGAAGAGGCCTGAGGTGGGAAAAAACAGGTGGCTATTAAAATAGCCTAAGGATCTGGGGAGAAGCCAATATGGAGGAGTAAAGGCAGGCACTCTCCTGAATGCTACCGAATCCCTCTCCCAACAACGCCAAAAAATGCCTCAAAATGAATTGTGGAGTGATAGAACCATCAAAAGGTCAGGGTGAAAAAATTTTCCAGCTTAAGATAACTAAGAGAATAGGTAGGAAAGGTTTATCTCACTAGAGTGGGAATGGAGCATAGTGCAGCGCAGGCCTGGGGGCCTGTGCATCAGCAGTGGTTTCTGGAGCTCACAAGCCAAGATGGTAAGGGGGTCAGACAACAGGTCAGAGGAACACAAGGGACCATGCCCTGGGTGCAGAACTCTGTTGCATAATTCCAGGTAACAGTCCCAGGGCAAAGCATACTAGTGCTTGACTCCAGGGGAGTAGGAATCCTGGTTATGGTTCCAGGGTGGAAAGGAGTGCTTGTGGCCCCATACAGGCCAGGAGAGCTGTGATCATACCTCTCCCTAGATCATACCACCTTGGAAGAACTGAAATCTTACAGACTCCCGGAAAACAGCTCAAGAAAAACCTGAAATTTGGGACAGTGCCCGCACCACCCCAAGAGCTGAGCCCAATTTTAACATAAATGTAATAGTCAAGAAATAAGCTGGGGAAAAAAAGAACCTGACCATAAAGATACTATGGTAAGAGGAAAAATCAAGACATAAGTCCACAAGAAGTCAACGAAATCAAAGCAGCTAAATGCAGAGCCTCAAAGAAAAAATGTGAATTGGTCAGAGGCAAAAAGACTTCCTGGAAGAGCTCAAAAAGGATATTAAAAATCAAGTAAGAGAAGTAAAGGAAAAAGTGGGAAAAGAAGTGAGAGTGAGGCAAGAAAATCATGAAAAGAGTGTCAACAACTTGGTAAAAAAGCCACAGAAATTCACTGAAGAGGGCAACTCCTTAAAAAGCAAAATTGGTCAAATGGGAAAAGATATACAAAAATTCACTGAAGAAAATAACTCCATAAGAAGCAGAATTGGCCAAATAGAAAAGGAGGTACAAAAGCTTACTGAAGAAAATAATTCTTTAAAAATTAATTGGGCATGTAGAACCTAATGACTCCATGAAATGTCAAGAAACGATAAAAAAATCAAAAGAATGAAAAAAAATAGAAGAAAATATGAAATATCTTGTTGGAAAAACAGCTGACCTGGAAAATAGATCAAAGAGAGATAATTTAAGAATTATTCGACTACCTGAAAGCCATGATCAAAAAAGAGCCTAGACATTTCAAAAAGTTATCAAAGCAAACTGTCTTGATATCCTATAACCAGAGGGTAAAACAGAAATGAAAAGCATGCACTGATCACTTCCTGAGATCCTGCTCATTCCTCTTTCAACCATTGGTCCTTAGGTATAGAACTCTTCTCTCTTTGCAATTTCTATTTGTCTATACCTAAAGACCAACAGTTGGAAGGGGTATTAGGATTAGCAAAGGAGACTAAGAAGAGCCATGAGAGGCAAGAGAACCAGGAAGAGTATCACAGAATCCAAGAGAGATATCAAGGTTATTGAATGATCTAGAAAGGTAAAGGGGGATGAAGACTAAATGGGAAATGTTGCAATTAGGTCACCTTCGAGGGTTTCATAGTAGGAGGGTGGAAGGCAGATTGCATGGCATTGGGGAATGAGCAGGTAAAAAGGGGAGAATGAAGGTTTCCTATTCTCCAAGTTTAGCAGATAAGGAAAGGGAAGGGTCAGTGACTATCTCAACTGAGAAAAGGAAAGGTTTGGAGCTGAGATGGGAGCTCTGAGGATATAGGTGGGGGAGTAAGAGAGTCAGGAGAAAAAAAAGGAAGGTAAAGCTAACGGAGTAGAAGTTGAAGGGGCTCATGGGAGTCATCCAGTGAAGGAGATGAAGACTGGTGTTGAAGTCTAAAGCAAAAAGGATTATTGAGTACCCCAATTAACTATGAGATAGTCAAGATCAATAAAAGCTTAATAATCTCCTTCTACTAGTAGCTCACTTAGGCAGTTCCTCACAGCAATTAGATGTGCATAGTTTACATATTATCACACTACAGTTGAGGAAAACGAGGCAGAGAAGTTGTGACATCATGACCAAGTAGCAAACTCGAGCTGTGAACCAAGGCTTTTCCTACATTGCCTTACTTCATGACCCTAATACAAGCTCTACCCTTTAGCAAAATGAGACTACTCACCATTCCTTCAGCATGCCTTGTGTTTTCTGTCAATGTTTGTCAGTGCTGCATTTCATGTTGTTTCTTTCCCTTTCCCCAGAATCCTCTTTTCCCACCTCTGCTTGCAAAAATCCTACCCATGCTCAGAATCCAGTTCACATACTACCTGCCTTCCTAATCTCTCCCTGCTTACATCTTCTATAGCACTTGTATCGGTATCAATTAGATAATCCTTTCATACCGACTTGTAGTATATGTATCATCTTCTCTTCTACACTACAAGCTTCTTGGGAGAAGTAATGTATTGTCCATAGCATTTAGCAAGCACCTTTATTGCAACATTGGTCATCATCTCCTCTTCCTGTGCTATCAGTCTCCCTCAGGCACTGTGATATCATATTCTCCTGTCCCTCAAGTGCGGGTGTCTTGAAGGCACTTCAAATTCCCTATGTCTAGAACTGAACTCATTCCCCACCTCACAAATCTTCCTCTCCTCCACATTTCCCTATTTCTTCTAAAGGCACCATCATCATTCCAGTCACAATCACTGATAACTGAGTCATTTGGATTCTTCTCTCTCAACCCTTATATCTAATTTAATTCCTGTAATTCTGTTTCCGCAATATGCCAGCTTACATAGACACTACACTAATTTACCTCTTGCCTGGAGTATTTTAATGAAAACACAATGGTCTCCTTCCAGGCTTTTCTTTCATATCTCCAGTACCTCCATATCTCCAATCTTTCATATCATCCACACAACTACTATAACTTTTAAAGGTATAAATCCCAAATATCATCCCTATGCTCACAACCCCTTAATAGCCTCCTACTGCCTCTAAAATAAAGTACAAACTCCTTTTAAAGGTCTTCCACAGTCTGACTCAATCCTACATTTCTAGCCTTATATTATACTGTTGTAGGCACAATACATTCCAGGCAGACTGAGCTTAAAGGTTTTTCAGAAACTATTCAATACCTAGTAATAATATATATTTCTCTGAATGAATGAAATGTCCTGAAAAGAAAAATGGAGTTATCCTGCCATTATTTGGTAATGGCGCACTACAGTTCAACTAATTGAAGCATTTTATTGTATAAGAATTATATGGAATACCTGGTCTTATTAAAGCATGGTCACTAAACAAATGGCTATGAACAAATCAAAGTATAGTTTGGTGATTTCCTCTAATGAATTTTAAGCAAGAACCAAGTCTTATTTCACATGTAGGGGGAGGAAGCAAGAGAGTTCTAAAGACAAGGTATGATCCTGGAAATCATATTCTGATAATGAAAGACATCTTAGGATCCATTTGTAGGGCACGTCAGACAATTTTTTACCATTTCTTGGCAGTAGGTTATCCAGCTAGAATGTTCAAATGAGTCCTTCTTAGACTGGCAACGTTTATGATTTTCTGTGTTTGAAACACCTGCTGCTTGCTATCTGAAAAGTGTCCCTTCTCATAATCTCTGGATGACAAGTGAGTTACAAAGACATCATCCAGTTAGTTAATTAAAAGCATAATAGTAAAGCACTTTCTCAATTTTTAATTTCATTCTTCTTTTTAATATGGCATTTTCCAGTAGTTTGAGTTAAAAGAAGAAACTTTCCCCACGGAATAAATCAGGATCCATAAAGTCAATTGCTTTATATTTATTATAAACTTTGTAGTCCTTTTTTATGTTATTCAAAGTCAAAATATTTGTGAAGGAATGTTATTTCAGGAAGTTGTTAACACAGTGAAGAGAGCTGGTCACATTCTATTTTTTATAAATACCTAGATTTGCATATTGCAAAAGTAAAAGGCTGGATAACGATGACAATGATCTTCAGGTCTATGCCATATAATCAATGATTTTTTTATAAGTTTAATATCCTAATCGGTAATCTCTGATGTCGAATCACCATCCACTTTCATGCATCTGAAGCAGTGACTGGATATTTGTAAGAGTATAATTTATTGTCAGCTCCTCCACTCAACAGCAGCTGGTTGATGGAAAAAACAAACAGAAAATAAATGAATAAAATTCACTTATGACAGAAAATAAGCCAATCAGAATGACTTTTTTTAATATTAAGAAAAATATCATTTACTTGAGTGACTTAAATTACAAGAACTAATAATTAACAAGTCACAACCTCGGGGATCACTCTATTTAAGCTGTGTTGATGTATAGCTCTGAACTTTCTATGAAGAAAAGGTTTTCAAAGAAATGAAATGAAGTGAATGAGACTGAAAGGGGAATATCTAATGTACCATGAATTTTAAGGATATTAGACCATTATTTGTAAGTAAGTGGTTCCTATCAAATGCAAGTTAGTTATCTCCTTGTTGAAGAAGGGTTATTTTAGCAGCTGCATTTAGTCTATGTACTTGACGTAATGAAATCACATTTCTTCAAATATGCAGTAATTGATTTTTTTTGCTGAGAATTTCCCCAATTTTCCCCAATATTAATTAGTAAAATTTAACTGTACTTTTAAAATTTTAGATAACAATATGTAATTCCAAAGGGAAAAAGTGCATAACATAGATTTCTTTTAAAATTATTAATAATATTAATTCATTTCTTATTTGAATTGAGACATATGTTGAACTTTGATATTAAAGTTTTCAGAATGTTTATCAGAAATAACTGAAATTGCTCAGGCTATGGTAACAATACAAATACTGCATGCATTTTATCAGTTAATATCTTTGTCCTTTCATAGACTAGTCAATTTCTTACCCCTTCTTCTGTCCAATCTACACAAAAAACCTTATCTTCATGAGCAGCCAAATCATACAGGGGGGCCTTGCAACTAGAAAAAGACACATCACATTAATCTGACAAATATTTACATCATTAAATAAAAGAATATATCTGTCTACACACACATACACACACAAATAAAGTCACTCAAACGTGCAGAAGAGAATAATCTCTAAATTCTGAATCCTTGTTAAAACACATCTCTTACTCTTTACAAAAAATACAGTAAGAACTTCCAAAGAAAAAAAGCTTCAGCATTTCAACTTCACAGTAAGACATTTTAAAACACATAAAAAGTCTATGGACCCTTTAGAGTCCATACTCTACATACACAGAGTCCTACTCTAAGCCTGGATGGTGTGTAAGAAGTCCTAAATATACTCTTAATTACAACACCTGTAACATTATTATAATACTCTTAGGAAGCAAAAAATATGCCTTCATATGTAGTCATCTTTCAATTTGTATATTTAATTAATTTTGTATTACTGCACAAAATGAAAGTCAAGTAAATAAATGTTTTAAGTCTCTCATATTATGTTCAAAGCTGGGAATACTAAAACAAAACTGAAACGGTCCCCACTCGTAAAGATATTACATTCTACTGGGACAAAAACAAATGCAAGGTAATTTGAAGAGGGAGAGAGCATGAACAATGGGGAGATAATGTAAGGTTCCATAGAGCGAGTGGCACCTGAGCTCAGCCTTGAAAGAAGACAGGACTCTGAAAGGCAGAGATGAGGGAGGAATCCATTTCAGGCACAAGGGAAAGCTTATGTGAATATTTGGAAATAGGAGATGGCACGGCAAGCATGGAGTCTAGTAGTAGAATCTGTCTAGCATGAAATATTTGTGAAAGTGAGTAGCAGGAGATATGTCCAGAAAGGTAGGTTTGAACCATACTGTAGTAACCCTTAAAATCAGGGGAACGAACTAACCACTCAGAGTTTCTGAGGAGGGGCATGAGATGATCAGACCTGTGCCTTAGAAAGAAAGATTATTTTGACAACAGCTTTGTAGAGGATGAGAGAAGGAAGAGACTAGAAATGGAGGTGTTATAATGAGGAAGTTATTAGAATAACTGCATGAAAGCCTCAAGGGGGTAGCAGGCAACTAGGTAAAAGGGAACACGTCAAAGATACGTTAGATAGAATGTGGCAACCGACTGGATATAGGGGGTGAAGGATGACTGGCGGCTGACAAATCCAGGTAACTGCCAGGATGGTGCCCTCAACAGAAATAAAAAAAGAGAAAGGGAGGACTTTTACTTTAGAAGATAATTAATGCAATTTTGGACATTTGAATGCTGACAGGTCATCCATGTGCAAGGGTCTAAGACACAACTGGAGATGCCTTAGAAAGAGCTAAATGGCAAGAAATTATGATCAAGAGAATTTCATAGTTCAAGACTAAGGAGGTGGCAGTGTTGTTTCATGGTGAATTTTGAGGGGTCTTAAATGAAGTATTATAGAGAAGCACAGATTAGGGGAGCTGAGAAGGTTGATGAATTCAGAATCCAGGGTTTTTGAAGGGACATCTTTGTGAATATTTAAGTCCACTAGTGTGAGAACAAGGGTTAGGGTAGGGATAAAAGTTGTGAATTTGGAATAGAATTCCTTGAGAAAGGAAGGAGAGCTCCTCAGAGGCTCACAGATCACAATAATGACAATGCAAAGGTGGGTATCACTGAGAAATGTTAGTGCGAAGCAAGAGAAAGAGGAGAGGGGACCAGCATTTATTAAGCATCTACTGTGTGCCAGGCACTGTACAAAGCAATTTACGTTATCTCATGTGACCCTCACAACAACCCTGGGACGGAGGTGCTATTATGTTCCCAATTTTACAGTTGAAGAAACTGAAGAAGGTAGAGACTCTCCCTGGTTCTCATAGCTAGGAAGAGGCTGAGGCTGAATTTGTCCTTGGGTCTCCCTGACTCCAGGCCCAGTGCTTGATCTAATGAACCACCAGCTGCTTCAAGAAGCATACCAACTGGAAAATGATAAATGTTGGAGGATGTGGGAAAATTGGGATACTAATGCACTGTTGGTGGAGTTGTGAACTTATCCAACCATTCTGGAGGACAATTTGGAACTGTGCCCAGAGGGCTATAAAACTACACATAAATTTGAGCCAGCAACACCCCTACTAGGTCTATATCCCATGATTGTAAAAAGGGGGGGAGGGACCTATTTGTATAAAAATATTTATAGCAGTTCTTTTTCTCGTGGCAAAGAATTAGAAACTGAGGCAATGCCCACCAATTGGGGAATGGCTGGACAAATTGTAGTATATAATTGTAATGGAATACTATTGTGCTATAAGAAAGGATGAGCATTTGCATTCCCAGGACTTAGCACAGTGCTTGGCACATAGTAAAAATTTAACGAATGCTTGTTGATTTTTCTTGTTTTCCTTTAGTACACAGAAGAATGCCTTACTCATATCAGATTTTCAGACAACACTGAGTAAGTGAATTAACTGATCCTAAAAGTACTATATGTCATCTTTCCTCTAAATTATATAATTCCAATTGTCTAAAATCCTCCTTTGTTGATTTCATTTAAAAAAATGTTTTCAGGAAAATGCTGATTTGGGACTTGGACTTCTTTGGATAAAACTTGGCTTCAGGTTTCATTTGAAAATAAAATGGGTCTTCTTACTAAGCAAAATCTCAAAAGATGGGGAAAAAACTCAGAAGGTCATCTCCTGAATTTCTTACCCTCAAACTTCAAAAAGTTTTGTAGTATCTGTTATGTTTTCTATTTTTACTGGTGTGGGTATTAGCCAACATTGATCCTAGCTATTGATCCTAATCCTAGTTAGGATAATATTCTGTATTTTTAGTGTATATGATTTCCAAAAAATGCTTCACAAAGGATTATCTCATAAATTTGGAGACTTGTACAAGCAGAAGAATTATAAAGAAATGCAAATACACAGTACTGTAGTAAAATCCTAGAAAGAATTACCTGCCTGGCAGACTTTGAGAACCTCCAATTAGCTATTTAAAGAATGTAATGAAATTTCCTCTAGAGATTTTTAAGGCAAGACAGAGAACCTATCTAGAATTCAAATTAAAATCAAAGTATTAAGTATCTACCATGCACAGGGCACTGTAAGGACTAGGGAAATAAAGAGGGAAAACAATATTTTCCCTTGCCTTATGGAGCTTCTAATCTACTGAGGATGGATATGACAAATAGAAAATATATATATGTAAAAAAGAAATGATGAGCAGGCTGATTTCAGAAAAACCTGGAAAGATTTATATGAACTGATGCAAAATGAAGCGAGCAGAACTGGGAGAACCTTGTACACAGTAAGAGCAGTATCATATGGTGACCAACTGTGAATGTCTTAGTTATTCCCAGCAATATAACGATCGAAGACAATTCCAAAGGACTCATAATGAAAAATGCTATAACCACCTTCAGAGAAAGAACTGATGGAGTCTAAATGCAGTTCAAGGCATACTATTTTTCACTTTATTTTCTTCGTGGTTGTTCTGCATGACTTCACATGTATGAACGATATCAAATTGCTTATTGTCTTAGGAAGGGGGAAAAAGGAGGAAGGAAGGAGAGAATCTGGAACTCAAAAATTTTTAAAAATGAATGTTAAATTGTTTTTACATATAATTGGCAAAAAAAAAAATATTCTTCAGAAAAAAGTCTATCAATTGTTCCTCCTGGCCCAATGGGTTGTGAGGCACAAGAGAAACAGTAACTAATGGTAAACCAGGTAGCAAAGGATGAGGCATCTTCTGGAGAAATCCAGATTTCCACAGAGTGCAAAAGACAGAACAAGTGTGAGACGAAGAGAGCTAGGAGGAAGGGAAGTTTGCTAATAACAGAGTGAGAGGAGGGAGTGAGTCTGCAGGACGTGGTAGCAGGAGATGTTGGAAGATAGGGGCTAGGGAGTGGCAGAGTTAATCTGGATGGGGGAAAGGAATTTGTGTTTTGGCAAAAGGCAACTATGAGTCTCTGAGATGAGGGGAATAGGAAATGGTAGTTTGCTACCAGTTGACAGGGACACTCAATCAGAATAAGGGTCTATGGCTTTCTGCAAAGATGTGATAAAGGAGGCCACTAATTTTGGGCAGCATACGGTGGGACGAGCACTATACCTTCTGTCTTCTTCATCACAATCCTTCAAACAAGCTGGTGCTGAGACAGGAAGTATGGATAATGATGAAGGCCAGCAGAGTCATATGAGATGGTATGGTCAGGCTAAGCAGCAAAACATTTCTGGCTGGCAGAGAGCATGCTGGGACAAAGGATATAGTAACTACTGATTCCACACAGAAGGGGCATATGTGGAGAAGGCCACAACTTCTAAAATCCAAGAGGTGCCAAATATTTCTGGGTGTCAGTGTTTGACTTCCCCCACTCCCTCAACCTAAGCCCCTGGTGGTGACCAATATTTAAGCAGGGAATGATCTCTAGATCAGGGGTCAGAGCAAAATAAGGACTGAAGAGGGGTAGGGGTATATGTGTGCTATTTTTGTATGTGAGCCAAGAATAGTATTTACATTTTTAAATATAACAAAACTTTATTTTAAAATGTAAAAAACATTCTTAGCTCAAGGGTCATACAAAAACCAGCAGCAGGCAGCTCCAGATCTTGGTCCTGCCAATCCCTGCTAGAGATGGTAAAGGTCGTGATGGAGCATGGAGGAGATTATTAATTTAATGCCTATTCATTATCTCACTTACTTTAGGAATATCTAACAAATATACTAGCTATGGCTATTTCCACTAATCTCTATTTCTCTCTTCTCTGCCCATTAATTTGAAGCCTGGGTAGATGGGCTGCACATATATGTATTTTTAAAAATAATGCATTGATTAGTATTAGCTTATTTAAGAGAAGATATTAAAATGTTAATTTTAAGAGGACTATGTAAGAGAAGAAAAATATATCTTCGATGGTTCTTTGTTTTTAGTAGTGGCTATTTTTCTGCAAAAGGGACTATCAAGAACTTTTTACTCATTTGCCTCTGAAACATCAAAGTGCTTCACTTCTCTCTTATTTTGGTGGATAATCAGGACACTTATTTAGCAGTCCTTAGAAATAAGGTTTACCTTCTTGTATCCCAAAGCTTGACCATGTTATCTAGGGAGCCTGAAATTAGCTGCCGTTCATGTGTGGGAGACCATTTAACTGACGTCACCCAGTTATTATGGGAGGTTAAGGATAATAACACCAAGGAACCATCTGAATAATGAAAATAGATAAAAAAAAATGATTTAATTAGTAAACAATGAAATTAGTCAGCATGATAAATTTTAAGTTTTTATATAAAACCCACATTTAATTATTAATTTAAAGGATAAAGAAAAATGTGTGTCACTCACGTAAGTTATTTTCAATAGCTTGCAAAGGCTCACCTTTAGCTCGGGGATCCCACAACCTGATATGTCTATCAGAGTTCCCAGATGCTAAACGTTTACAAAGTGGGGAATAGGAAATACAATTAAATGCTTTATTTCCAGTCTGAAAAAGAGACAGAAAAAAGTTGTGAAGGACGCTCAATAGCCTTCTTACACCACCTGGTTGTCTTAATACCAAAATCAAAGAGAGCTACTTAAATTAATCTCTCACCAAAGTTGACTTAATATTGCCAGTTTCAACATCCCACACTCTAATCGTATGGTCCCACGATGCACTGCAAACTTCATCAGCGTCTGACCAAAGCACTGAGAAAATTGAATTATTATGGCCGGACAAAGTCACGATAGGAGTCTAGAAATAAAGTAAGACCAAAAGGTTTTTTGCCTTTCAGAGGAACAATCGTCAGTAAACCAACTAAAAATTGTCCATTTTTCTGTACATCCCAAATGTCAACATAACTGAATTCTTACAGATCTCCAATTCTTTGATTCTATAAAGGAAGTAAACTAAACCACTTCAAGTTATTGCTTTAAAAAAAACCACAACACTTTTTAGGTGCATCACTAAATGACACTTTACCTCTAACTTCTTTTAGCTTTAATACAACCTATCAGGATGCTGGAAAGCGGCTACCTGTATTGGGAGAAAACCTGGACTACGAGATTTTTGATTGCACCTTTCAATTCTGACTGTTAGAATTCCTTGGAGAGAACTACGAAATGAATGATCTTGATGAACAACATAACTTCCCTCCTTTCAGTATGGAGGTTTTCGGCTATACCAGAGGTCCTCAAATTTTGTGATTTCAAGATTCCTTTACACTCTTAAAAATGACTGAGGACCCATCCTTAAAATCTTTTGTTTATGTTGTCCTACCTATCCATATATGCCAGACTCGAAATTGAAACATCTTTGTATTGTGATAGTAAGTCTTAACCTTGCAAAACCCTTGGAAGGGTTTTGGGGATTCCCAGGGTCCCCAGATCACACTCGGAGAACCCCTGGACTATACTATAGATGCAGAATGAAACATAAACTGCCAGATACGGTCAGTGGGTGGGTTTGCTTTACTTAATTGTATTTTTTCACAAGGGAAGGGGCATAATGGGAAGAGACAGAAATAAAATTTTAAAAGAAAAAAATTTTAAGTATGTACATACTTGGGTCAGAAAAAAATTTGGGAGTGAATTAAAATCTTGAATAAATTACCACATTCCTCAGTATAATAATATAGTCGGATAAACTTATTTATCCGACTATATTATTATACTGAGGAGTGTGGTAATTTGTTAAAGATATATAATAATATGGTCAGATAAATTTGTTAAAATACTATTATTTCAAGGCTTTCCTAGTAGGTCAGTTCTGTCTTTCATATATCAAAAAATAATAAATAAAAATGAAAATAAGCAGATTCAAGAATCTGTGTTAGCAGCCTTTCCGTGTGCTCTTGTTGTTGGTCTTACACAGCCACAATAGCTGCCAGCAACATTACTGTTACATGTGGTCACTAAATATTTATTAAAT
The DNA here is from genome assembly GCA_028646595.1 of Phalanger gymnotis. Taxonomy (NCBI): domain Eukaryota; kingdom Metazoa; phylum Chordata; class Mammalia; order Diprotodontia; family Phalangeridae; genus Phalanger; species Phalanger gymnotis. The sequence continues at coordinate 65,562,374 of CM053626.1, read as the reverse complement.
GCCTACTAAGTGTCAGGCATTGTGCAAAGTACTACAGATACAAACACAAAAAAAAGAAAGTCTCTACCCTCAAGAAGCTTACAAACTAATGGGGGAGGACTACTCACAAAGGTAGCTGAAATAAGGTGAGGGAGGAGAGAGATCCCCTACGTGAGGCCATGATGGAAGAGTCAGAGAAATCCCAAAGTAGTGCAGCCAGATGAGAAATGAGGGGATCATGAGAAATTCTGTCCCAAGAGGCTGGGAAAACATAACTGAATATAAGTAAGAAGAGCATGACTGTAACCCTTTGTAGAAGGGAAGAACATAAAGGAGAAAGTATTGGGGAAAAACTGTGGATGAAGGTTTTAACATGGACTCACAAACTAGAAGGAATTTTAAAAGGTATTGAGGACAGGTGTTTAACCAGGGTATGAGGTACCTAATGGCAGTTAGCTTTCAGAGGCCCAGATTGTTTCTCCCTATCAACCACATCTGTCATTCAATTACAGAGACATAAAGGAGTAGCATCCATATTTTCATCATCAAAATTATTTCTCTTAAGCAACTACATAGACCTAGGTTGAATACTGTACCAAATGGGAAGATATCCTTCATGTACTAATGTCCAGAGAGCACTCATCTAAAGCTACCTCAAAAAATACCCAATGAGAAGTCATTAAGGCAACAGGGAAAGCCCTAAAAGTGTGGCTGTGGCAGAGAGGTGCTGATAAAAAAGGAACTAAGCTGGAAAATCCCATGAAATTTAGCTATACCATGACTCCTTAGCATCAGACTGTATGAAGGGATGAAACTTAATTACTGACTAACTGGTAATATGATGGCATTATTTACTGAAATAGCGAAACTCAGAGGAGGAAACAAGTTTGAAGGAAAGATAAAGAGCTCTATCTTTGACATGTTTAACTTGAGTAAAAACCTAGACAGAATCTTTTTTTTTCCTGACAATATTCTCTGTAATTAAAGTACTTCACTCAAGGGCTTCTGTATAGAGCATTAATAATTTACATAGACATAAGCTTAAGCCTTACAAAATAGAATTAGAACCTTAGTTTTCTCATCTGCAAAGTGGTATCTAAGCTCTCTTCCAGCTCAAACGTTCTGTGACTCTAGTGTTCTAATTATACACTTGCCCAAAAAAGGATGGGTGGGAGGGAGAGAGAAGCAACTGTGTTCTTTGTAGACAGCACTCAGAAAATCTTTTTGCTTAGGGATTCTGATCAGGGACATGAATCATGCAGCAATGTGATCTATCACAGGCAAAGAATGCAAAAGCACAGTAAAGCACTTTCCAGCTCTAATTTCTATTCTACCAGATGGGATGATCGAGGGCTTTCTTATTTCTTAGACTGACTGCCAAATTCCTCTACAAGATCATCCCATCTACAGTTCAATAAGCATCTTTAAATGGAGCCAAAACAGACCGTTAACCTGTTTCATATAAGCCACCGTCTGGGCCAGCTGGCAACGACGGTATTCAGAATGGTACTAATAAGGCCGTGACCATATACCAAAGGCTCCAGTGTTAACCCTGGCGAGTTATTCTAAAGATGTAAACTACTGGTAACAAGAGGCAGTGGAGTGAGAATGTACAGATGGTTCAGGGCAAGTTTATCATGAGCCCCTGAAAAGATGAAAAATAAAAAAAAATATGTCCTAAAAATGCTATCAAAAGAAAGAAGATTACATAACGTGCCAGCTAAAGAGAAACAGGTCAGATATTCTAACGATGATTTTGACAAGAAATATCTTCATCTAATAAAAAGATTTCCATAATCTAGCCCATGGGCAACAACTTGATTTCAAACACTATTTGGTGGAACAAAATTGTAGTACAAGAAAGCATTTGGACCTGCGGGTTTGACTATAATTTGATGCCAGAGGTCAGAGTACAGTCATTCTCAAATGACCATTAATTTCTCTTGACTTCAGTGACACAACCAGGCTCTTTCATGGAGGAACAGAATCCTGAATCTGCAAGCATGAGCACACGGTCTTCTATATTTGGATGGTAAAAAGAATCAGAACACCTGGATTCATTTTAAATTTTTCTCTACAAGATAAAATTGTGGAAAATGCCTTAGCAATCAAATGATCTATATGTAAATTAGGGACAATTTTTTTGTTTTAAATTTCAAGGAGGTACTTAGATACCACAGGATGGTGTTTATAATATTTTCTTAGCAAGAAAAGTGTAAAAACGTTATTATAAGTTGCTAGGAAAGACCACAAAAGGAAGGATTCCTGAAAGAAGGGATTTTGGAAGACGGGTTACAACATACCCATTATAACATATTCTTACTGAAATTAAGAGATGAGTTTACCCTAAAAAACTACACGCATGCACATATATGTGTGTTTGTGTGTAACACACGACACCTCTGAGGCCACATGACAGCAGTTTCTCCCCAAATCTTACCCTTGTTAATCCCAGTTGCTCTGTTCTCTGCTTCTTTCTAGGCTTGATTGTGGGATCATCTATTTCATCTGCTTCATTTGAAGGGACTGAAACACAATAAAATTTGATGTCTTTTTTTATGTTTATAGGCCATATTCACTTACTTAAATCTTTTAAGTAGACTGATTGAATTGGAAGGTCATTTATAGGAAGGAATCACGTTTATAGGTCAATGCCAGATAGAAAGGTCCTGTTATCTAATGAAACGTTCATGGCAGTCTGTGGTGCAAAGACGCTCATTGTTTGGAGGATGTCTGAATAATCTGTAGTATATAAATATAATATATCATCATTGCTCTCTTAAGAAAATAAACACGAGGCATTCTAAGAACTGTGGTAAGATTTGTACAAAGCAATGCAGTGAAGGAAAAAGAAGCAAAAGAACAAATACACTATGACAATAATAAATAACAACTTTTTATCGCTGTCATTCAGCTGTGTCTGACTCTTTGTAACCCCATCTAGGTTTTTCTTGGCAAAGACATGAGTGGTTTGTCACTTTCTTCTCCAGCTCATTTTATAAATGAGGAAACTGGGGCAAACGGGATTAAGTGACCTGCCCAGGATCACACAGCTAGTATGTGTCTAAGGTTGGATTTGAACTCAGGTCTTCATGACTTCAAGACCTGCACTCTGTCCCACTGTGCCACAATCTAAATCCTCAGCAACTGAAAATACACCTTTCCTCTCTGGAAATCCCCAGCAAAAGTTCAAGTTTCTGGATTTAAGTACCATAAGCATTTAGGAGATAGTGCTTACTGGTTATTTTCTCTTCCCCACTCCCCACATTCTCCCTTCTTTCTAACTTCCCTATCACTTTTGAGGGCACCACCATCATCCAGTTACCCAGGTCAGCATTTTGGGTGTGATGCAATGTGCTACCAAGTCCTGATGTTTCTATTTTCATAAAATCTTTTGTATATTTCCCCTTCTCCCCTGGCGCTGCCACTATAGCCTCATGCCTAGACTATTGCAATAGCCTGCTGGTTGGTTTCCTGCTTCAAATCTCTCCTCCTATAGTCCATCCTCCACTTAGCTATCAAAGCAATCTTCCTAAAGCTCAAGTGTGATCACATTATCCCCCCATTCAGTAAACCCTAGTATCTACATATGGTCTCCAGAATCAGACATAAAATCCTCTGCTTAGCTTTTAAAGCCCTCCATAGCCTGGCCCTTTCCTACCTTTCCAGTCCTCACACTTTACTCTCCTCCAAATACTCTGTAATCCAGTGACACCGGCTTCCTCGCTGTTCCTCACCTAAGATACTTCATCTCCGATTCTAGAAATTGTCACTGGCTGCTCCCCCCGGGCCCAGATCTCTTGTTCCTCTTCACCTCTGCCTCTTCATTTAAGTGCCACCTTCCACAAGAAGCCTTTCCTGGTCCTCTTCCCTCTGATATCATCTCCAGTTTGCCCTGTCTATATCTTATTTGTACACTGTCTCGCTTATCGGACTGGGGGCAGGGGCTAGTTTTGCCTTTGTTTGTATTCCTAGAGCTTAGTGCAGTTCTCGGGCACAGTGGGCATTTAATAAATGCTTACTGACTGACAGACTCTCCCTGTGTATGTGTACGCGCACGCACGCACATGCACACACACACACACAAAATACATTTTCCAAAAATTATAACGTGCTAAAGCACACTTAAAAACTAAAACTGTCTTTTGGCTGGTGATTAAAAAGTCACTAAAAAGACTCCAAATTGCTGAAAAGTATGATATTATGCAAATTCCTTGCTATCAGAAAAATCTAATTAAAAGAATGCCAAATAAAGTGCCTAAGTATTTAGGGAAAAAATCTGAATAGAAAAAATTGCATTTGGTGTCCTTCGCCAGCTAATGGTATAAAAGATAAATAAGGAAAAATAAGAAGTATTTCAAGTCTAGTCCTTCTCATTGACTGGAGGCACATCATCACCCAAAAGTTCAACCCACGCTTCCTTGTCTTTGCTCTAGGTCTAAGGTGGTGGGGGGCAGGGCCTTCTTTACAAAACACATACACCAAAAAACCAGGAGCCTGAGGAGCCGAGCAGTTAAGTAATGTCTCTCAAGTCAGAGGCTCCCACTTGAGATGCTCTTTCCACTGACTATCAGTCAACAGTGCAAAAGGCAACATACTCCTGCTCCACAGAGTCTACGCTGTTCCATCACCTCATAGGAGAAGGGTCTCTCTTGTGTCTGCTCTTCTTAGGCAGCTGGGTAGTGCAGTGGTTAAAGCACTAGACACGTCACTTAGCGTGTCTGCCTCAGTTTCTTCATCTGTAAAACTGATATATCAGAGCACCTCCCTCCCAGAGTTGTGGTGAGGATAAAAACGACATTACATTTCAAAGTGCTTTGTAAATCTTAAAGGAAAGAGCCGAGCACTTATTAAGTGCCTGCTGTGTGCCAGGCTGTCCGCCAAGTGCCTTACAAGTATTTTCATTTGATCTTTACAACAACCCTGGGAGGTTGATTCTATCTATCGTCATCCCATTTTATAATGCAGGCAAAGGTAAGTGACCTGCCCAGGTTCACTCAGCTAGTAAATGACTGAGGCTGGATTCAAACTTAGCTCTTCCCGACTCCAGGGCTTAGCACTCTACCCACCATACTATCTGGCTGGCAGCCTCAAGACACGCAGTGGTTACATTTCATAAACAAGCCACATGTAAGAGTCAAACCGTGTGGGCCTGAGTGGAGTGTATGGGCCTTCAGGGTGTGGATTTTTGATAGATACCTATTCTGTTTGCTCAGAGACATTTTTGGTTATGCCTGGCTCCTTAGTAAGTTGAGACTGCTGCATAAATGACCTCCAGAAAAGAAAGCTGCTACTATACTTCTTTTGTATTTCCCAAGACAGCTAGAATAATACTAAACATACAGCAGCCACTCAATAAATAATGTTATATTAAATTGACAGGGGCTAGACCATTCCTGGAATACGAAGTAACTAAAATTTTCAGGAAAAATGAAAACCCTGACATAAATACCATTTGATGACATAAGGCTCAAGTGTTCCTTGACATGTAATTTAAAATTTTTTCATCTTTTTGTCAACTTAGGTCACCCGAGTGGATGATATGTATTTTCAATTCAACAAACACCTAAGTACCTATCCTTTCAAAATGACTTAATATGACATCCAGATGAATATTAAAAGATTTGACTTACCTGCAGACCAGATCTTTAACATCTTATCCCAAGAGCCACTGCAAAACTAAATCAATGGAAACATGTCATCAAAAGAGAAGATTACGTACTATCTCCTTGAGCTGATATCCCTCCCCCATACCATTCCAGCAACTTAATTAACTGAAATATTTTCCCCTTAATCACAAGGCAGATGTGCTGTCAGCACTGTGGTGAATAAGTTCAACTAGACGAAAAGATACATGTAGCCTTTATCATTTCAGCATCCTATTTGAAAAGTTATATACCTCAACCTTATCTTGCCACCAAATTTCAATTGTTCCATTAACTAAAAGAGGAATAGTCTTTGTCTTATGATGCTGGTATTCCTGCTCACTGACTATGGAGTAACAGGCATAACCGCAAAAGGTTAAGTTAGAGGAAAAAAAATCCCTTGACATTTTGAGCAAGCCCCTCATATTCTTGCTCAGTAATCAGTCAGTCACCCACCCACCCATGGCTTACTTTAGTCCCTGTGCTATTGACAGCAACAGATTGCACATTCGCAGCATGGCCTCGGCAGCAGTGAAGAGCTTTCACTTGGTTCCTCTCCACATTCCACTCCCATAAGAGGATGGTCTGGTCCATAGAGGCAGTGAGAAGCAGGCACGACGGCCTGTCTGTGGCAAAGAGAATATGAGGATAAGCAACAGTTGGCTCTGTGGCATATTCTGGAGCCAAAGAATCGTCTTTGTTTTAGAATGAATCTGAAAAAGCTAACAAGATCATCCGTGTGACTAATTTCAAAAAGAAAAAAGTTGAATATAGACTGCAAAGAAGAAACTTTTTGTTCCTATGATAATATAATCACAGAAACTTGAAAACATTGATGTAGCAGGTGATTTTTATCAAGGGACTTAACTTCTGCCCATTTATTAGCTTTATCTTTCTTCCTAAATGTTCTGGGACTGACAGTACTCAGGGTGCTGGAAATGCAAAATTTATTTTTCTGCTGTGAGTCTTTTTTCCCCACCAATCCCACCTGGTACTCCTTAAACAGCACAAAGGAACTGACCTTTCTTCACCCAGGCAACATCTTTTACCACTTCCCTATGTCCAGCGATTGTCATGAGAGGCTTTCCTTCTGGAGACCAGATCCGAGATGTCTTGTCATAGGAGCCAGTCAAGATCCTAAAGGATGTAAAAAGAAATGATTTCCACCCATTTTGAAGCCAGGTGTGCTTCTCAGGACAAATCCTTGAGAATAGTGTTTAAGCCAGGGAATCTTAATCAGGAGTCCATGGGTCACTTTGGGGGGCTCTGTGAATTGGATGGGAAAAAATAATTACACCTTTATTTTCACTAACCTCCAACTGAAATTTCACATTCCCTTAACTACAGTAAACAAACATTACTCTGAGGCATCCATATGCTTCATCAGATTGCTGAAGAAGGACCACGATACAGAAAAAGTTAAGAACACCTAATTTAAACAATGTTCTCTATTTATTGACATTAAGAATTCAAGTTGCAATTTAGTGAAACATCACACTTACAGGAGAGTGTGGGAGAGAGATTGATAGCTTCGCAATATCTCCTCTACACAATACCAAATGGCTCAATACATTTCTGTATTAGATATATGCATCGACTATGGTTCATGGCAGTGGCATCTAACTGAAACAGAACAGGGTCTGCTAAAATGTGCAGAATGATCCCTGCAGGACACATGATTACTTAAAAGCTCACAAAGTAACAGTCTCTGTGTCCCACTATATTTTTTATTTATTTTGTTCAATATTTCCCAAGTACTTGCAAGTTTGGCACCTCTGGTTTATGGCTATCCACATAATTCTCAGAAAATTTTAGAGGCATTCTCAATCAAGTGCTCCCCTAGGAAGTTTATGACTTGCGAGCTCCCATGCACCAAAAGAGACCCAAAGACATCATGCTTCATTGCCAAATGCTGACCACAGGTGAATGAAATGATCTGGAACACAATCTCTCTTTGGATGCTATAACAGAATGTCCCTGTCTAATCAAAACAATGTCCCAGCTCTCAATGAAATCCTACAGAGAAAAACAAAGGCTCTTCTCCAATTCTAAAATCTCAACAAATCTTCCTTGTGTTTATCAATGGCCACATAATCTCTGGGAGAATCTGACAAAGGCGGAAAAAAAGTTTCAACTTGGACAGTTTAAATATTTGAGATATAATAGTGAATTACACAATATAATACACTGTGTATTGTAGGATGACGGGACTGAGATATTGCCAGAGAAGTATGTGCTTCTAATGTGCTTTGCCATTTCCCATACTCAAAGTCTGCCCCAAGTTACTCACTATTTTATGTGACTAATCATAACAGCTGATCTTACACAGTCCTGTATGGTAACAAAGGACTTTCTATGACTCTTTTAATTGGATCCGCACAGCAACTCTATGAAGTGGCTAGCGTTAGTATTATCACCTCCAAGGTGTCCTGGGTGGTGACTGGCAGAGCTTGGACTCTGACCCAGTGCTTTAGACCCCCTAGTCCAGTGCTTCCACAGCCATACTATACCATTTCCTCACTGGGCTAGATTGGTACCCCAACGATCGACACTTTCAAAATGGCCTGGAGAATAAAGTCTGCCTCTTTAAAAATTTTTTCCCTCATAAGATAACTGGACCATATAGAGCTTAGACCTATGGCCTCAGTTTTCTTAACACTTGCTTTAGCTAACTGAGGTAATTGGCTTAGGCACTGGACCTGTGCCTGACAAGATCAAATAGCACCATTGCACGACAAGAAAGTGCAGCAAAGTAAACCTAGTTTTAGCAACTTAAGATTTTGCAGAAACTTTTTTGAACCAGAGCTGGAATTTCATTGGTATAGGGTAGTCCGAGTGAGGAAAACTCCCTCTATTAATCCAGAAAAGAAGCTGGTGTGCAACTTTAAAAGTCTTAAGAGAGCTACTGACCTGGTCAAGGTCACACAGCCAATACATGTTAGATGTCAGGCCTTCTTAACTACTCAGCCAGCTCTGTGTCCACTGCTCAATGCTCTAGGGAAACTTTGTTCTCATAAAATATAGTTATGAAAATTAAAGCACAGCGAGGACAGGAAGGTTGGCTTTTCTTTCCTCTCAATAAAGGAGGCAATATGACTGAGAGTCTCACTTTTGTACAACAGCAAGAAGACCATGTGTATGCCGCTTTGGCCACCTCTGGCTACGATGGTAGCTAATCTTGACACCTGCCATGCTGCCAACTCTACAGGGGAACACTGTGCTCTCTGGCACCATCATACACACAACTACATATACATAAAAATCTAAAAAACAACAAAAAACAAAAAAGAAAACCCAAGATTCAGAGAAAGCCACACACAGCTGAGCTAAATGGAGAAATAAATAACAAGGAATCTTCAATAAATGAGAGGCAGCACAATAAATCTGATAAGAGCATGACAGAAATTCAAGGTGTAACACAACTGGCAATACCATTCCGCTGTTCCTTCAACTGAACTGATCCAGTCATCATGGACAATACATTCTTCAGGCTGTGGTGCGATATATTTCTCCAGATACTCAATTTCCACTACTTCTTCCTATTCACCCAAAGAAACAAGAAGCTTAACAGGAAAAGAGGTAAGTTAAAAAAAAAAAACTAGACACACACATTCCTAACTTTTTCAGCACCACAAAGGCATGCCACCTTTAGATAACATTAGAATCCTTTCCAATGGGCAAAATTTTTTATGATCCAATTTGTAGTTATGCAAAAGATTGAACAGTTTCAAAACAAATTTAAGTTTCATTCTTGCTTGGACCTGTATTACATCCTGGAAGTAATTTAAAGAAATACAGCACCAGAAAATCTACACTAAAGTAACACAGGAAACATAATAAATGACTAATGAACACTACAGGCATAAGCAATGTAACTGAAATGTCTAAATGAAAGTAAATGAACCTTCTTTTTCTGTCTATATGTGTTTCTATTGAATACTGTGAAGAATTTATTTTGTATAAATTTATATAGTGTGTATGTGTGTATACATATGTTATATATATATGTAAATCATAAATGTAAATTTATGTTCCAAAATGTGCCAAAATCAAGGAGACAGAGTCAGAATTAGAGAAAGTCTTCTGGGGAGAAGAAATGAACTAGGAAAATTTGTTTGCTGAAAGATCTCAAGGCATGATGAGTACATAGCGTATGCGATAAATACTTAAGCAGTGGCTCAAAATGCCAGAGGAGAATCAGATATAGACAGAACATGATTAAATACCTACAAATTTCAACATGATCATGAGAATTAGCTACAGTGTGACACATGACTAAACCTTAATGACACAAATTAGTTAGGAGAATAAAGTCATTACGTAACAATGCCTACTCAGAGGAAAACATCTAAACTTACTGTTGAGATATTTTCTAGTTCCATATGTTTAATCAAGGGCATTCGCAGGAACTGACCCTTAATAAGGAAATCAAACTCCACATATTTGTGGACTTCTGAAACAAATAAAAAAAAATTAACATATTTCATATTTGAACATTTTTCCTCGGAGGCTAAGTCATTAATGTGTACAGTAACAGTGTTTAAAAGGAAATTAATAATTATAAATAATCAGAAGTGTGGACAAGGAGATGAATTTTGACTAGTTAACTCTGTCAATACAATTACTCAGGGGTTGATACTTTAATTATTCATGCTTCTATGAGGAAAATTAATATTATGCTATACCATTTAATAATCAGAAACAACTGAAAAATAATAATTACTCTGTACTCCACCCTATTCTCCATTTTGTCAAACCTCATTTCTTAGTCTAGCTCAAAAGACAGAAACCAGCCCAACCAAAGATGTGGCTGAATAATGTGGCCCAGCCCCAAGACATTTGCTTGCTAACCCAGGACCCTTACTTCAGTTTACCTGTAAACAAAGAAGCAGGCCCCCTGTGCTACTCTCTCCAGGTCAAAGTTTGGGGTGATTTGGTCTCCAAAGGGAAGGCTAAGGGGGAGGATCGAGGGAGATCCTGATTGGGGTGGTTCTGACTTTCTAGCCAAGATTACTAGAGGCAACTGAGTCCCATAAAGGAGTAGTATTCCTTATTTGTCAGAAAGGGGTATGCCCAGTCACACCTGAATGTCAACCCACTTTCCCAGCTGCCGCTAACTGAAAGGTATGTTTTTTTTTTTTAACAACCCTGATCTCCCCTGCCAGTACTACATCCCTTTGCGATCTCAATAAATATGATCTCTTCAATCCCCTCATGGTCGCTGACCCAATTGGGTAGGGGTGGGGGGAATGGACCATGTGGCAATCTAACCCATTTTATTAACAGCTATATGAATCACCGTTAATAAATTGTTACTGTGCCCTGGAGAAAATGGTGCCTCAGGTTACCTTTGTTCCATTTTTACTCACCACAGCTGTTTCCTCCTTCAATAACTGTATTATTCATGAGCAAAAATCATGCAAGACAGAAGAAGTAAACCTCAAAAACCTTGTTGCTTATTTGTTGCTTTGGTAAAGTCAAAGATAAAACCAGCAAACCAGATAAAACCAATAAAAATTATTATCAACCCTAACCTTTAGGATGCTACACCAGCTAGCTATTATGACTTAGGAGAGGCAAAGAAAATAAATCATCTACCTCATTAATCTTTCCACTTGATTAGGATTTTTAGGAAAAGGTCCTTTTTGGGACTACAAGACTTTACAAATATCATAAAGAATGCAAGTAGAAGGTCCTACAGTTGTGGTGAGGCATACCTCCTTTACATCTGAAAAGCAAAATAAGTCTCCAGGCAGAAAGATTATTGACTAAACCACAATTTATAATTATTTGTAATAGTAAGTGCTTTGTTCCTAAATGGTGAACTACTGTATAAACTTACAAAAACATGATGACTAAAAGGAAAATTTTATCAGAACACTACAATGTTTCTTCCAAAATATGTTTGTAAAATAGCCTGCTAGGCTAACAAACACACGTAGTAACTGTATTTTTGCAGTCACAAAATGTGTGTTTTTTAAAAAAAAAACAAAACATTCAACAAAATGTAACTGTATTATAACCTGTTCTAGATACTCTTTTTCAATCTTTTAGATAATAAAGATACTCACCATTTTTGGCTTCCAATAATTTATTGATAATGTTACTAAGATCAGTGATTTCAGAGGCCGCAGGGATAGAGAAGGGAACATTGTCTACTGCATATCTATAACAAGAGAGAATAACGTATTCTTTACATGAACGAGACAAACTGGGACTTTAGTTGAAGGAAAATACTGGAAAGGCAGGAAGGGGCTAGATTAAGAAGAGCTCTGAAGCCAAACATTTCCTATCCGATTCTGGAGGCAGTAACTAGGAGCCCTGTAGTTTATCGAGGAAGGGTGACAAGATAGGTCCAGAGCTTCAGCTAAGTCACCTTAAGTAGCTGAATGAAGGATGGATTGGAGACCTACCAGCAGAGCTATTTCACAACAGTCCAGGCAAGAGGTGATGAGAGGCCGAACTAAAGTGGGGGCAGTTTCATTTTTGACCCTGTATTCCCAGCACCCCGAAAAATGCTTTAAACAGAGTGGGCACACTGGTGAAATAGCTCAACTAGAAATCATGCCGTATATGGAGGAGTGGGAGGACAAGGAGTTAACCAGGGCTAAAAACCAGCTTAGAGGAACTGAGAACACTTTAGCCTTGGAAAGAGAAGCCTTGTCTCCAAGGATCTCGGGGGTCTTCTTCGCTGGCCCTGGGCTGCCTAGGAGCAAGGGCGTAAGTTACAGGAAGGAGAATGGTAGCTTGATGGGAGAAACTCCTCAACCATAAGAACTGCCTAAAAGTGACATTTATTCTCTTCCAAACGTATACAGAAGGGGATGGGGGAGAGACAGACTGATGCCAAGCTGGGGAGGGGGTGCCACCGAGAAGTCCCGTTCGGATGGCGGTCACCCTTACTTCTGCGCTCCGTGACCACTCGCGCACTACAGAGGCGCAAGCGGCCAGCCCAGCCTCTTCGGAGCTTCCTGCTGGAGCTCTCCCTACCAGCATGAGACCCAAGCCCGGGGTCGGCAGAGGGAACCACTGCCTCCTCCCCACAACTTTATTCTAGAGAAAAGGGACGCGGAAAACGCTCCCCCCCAACCCCAAATAAAAAGTTAAAGCAAGTTTAACAACCCAAGACAGGCACCCCTTCCTCTAGCCGTCACTCCGGACTCCTCCAGAGTGGGGCTGGGGGCGCCGGCAGAGAAGAAAGTGGGGTAGCCCGATACTTACTTTTTGTTGTTGGTGAAAAAGCGCGTCTGGAGCTGCGCCATGGCTGGAGTATACGGACCCGACCCGCGGTAATGAACGAGGAGGGGTGGGCGCTGCTGCGTGGGGTGAGGGGTTGGGCTGTGCGGGATCGACCCGGGCCCTCTCCTAAACTTCGCGAGCAAGCAGGGGAGGCCGGAAGAATGAGAGTCCACTCGCCACCTCCGACCGCGGGGCCGGCAGAAGGAGCAGCAGCAGCCAGGGGCGGGGACAGACACCAAGCACGTGGCTGCAGCCTGGCGCTACCGGGGACGCTACTAGGCCCAGACCAGAGAGTTCGACTGACGATCCTACCAGGCCACGATCTACTAGTTAGGTCTCTTCTTAAAAGGCGCCTCCGTCTTGTCCCCACGCTGTCAACATTTTTTGTTTTTATTAGCTGGTTTCTTCCATTAGCTCCAGGCAGAGATATTATATCCCTCAACTTATCTGTCTTTAAAAAATATGTATATATTTTTTTAAATCTCCGGGGGATGGGGTGGGGGTGGGGGGAATCATAGATACTACAACTCCCAGAAGGAAGCTCTTCCGATTTCTAACCATAGACTCCCCCAAGGCACACTGGGAGTTGTAGTCCGTTTTAGCTTTACATAGAACCGATCAGCAAACGGCGTATTAGGTTATTAAGCCTCCCAATCACATTTCAAGAACATTACCAGCCTAGGAATTATTGCGGAGGGGCAGGGAGAGGAGACAGGAACGGGACATGACTTTTCTGCGCTACAGCTTCCTCTTCGCAAACCCAAATTGAGACAAGTCAAGATAGATTCCGAAAGGAATCTCATGACGGTGGCCAAGGAGGGCCACCCTACTCAGGAGCACCTTGGATCGGCGTGCCCGTGCAGGGCGGGGCGCGCCGCGCCTGCGCAGTACGCTGGTCTCCATGGCGGTGCCGCGGAGCCAAGACGAGGTTGAGTAGACTCGTTTTGAATTTTCTCCCCCTCGGCTCCGGCGGTTCGCGGACTTCCTTGCTTGCCCTGCAGGGCTCCCGGCAGCCACGGGGCTGAGGGAGCCGGGGGTGCGGCGGGGACGATCGCGCTCGGAAAGGCGGCGTCTGTCGCCTCCCCCGCCCCCTATCCTCCTGACCCTTCCCCGTCACCCACCCCGGGCCCCCGCTGGGGCTCTGTGGAGGCTTCGGGATCCTGCTCCTCGTTCTGGGCGGCGTCCCCATGCCCGCGGCTCGTCCGCTTCCCCTTCCATGTGGCGTCTCGGGGTACAGCATGGTGGAACCCGCCGGTTCTCCAGACCCCTTCCCCGGGGAAGGACCCCCGACCCTACGGGCACCGGCTAGGGGAGGTTAGGTAGCCCGGCCGAAGGAAGAGCCTCCCTGGCGCGGCTGCGTGCAGAGTCCCGGAGGATGCTCCTCGGTCCCAGGCCTTGCTCTCCCGCGGCCCGAGCTCCCAGCTCCGCCCCCCTCTCTCTTTGTCACGAGAAACGGAGACAGTTTGAGGAAAGTGCCAGGACCCTTGTCTCCTCTGCCCCCAAGCACACGCCTCGAGGTGGCGTTTGCAAGAGCCAGGGACACAAAAGCCACGCAACCCAAGGACCCAGGATGCTCTGGGTGTCTGTGGGGGCTGCCCCTCTGTAGGGAGAGGCGATAGTTGGCAGAAACCACCTGTGTATGTCATTGGCCATGGGGGCGGTCGGGGTGGTGATTGTCCAGCCGGTGGTGTAGCTGAAGGACCGCCCCGGCTTATTCTTGCAATGCCTGAGTTGTGGTCAGCGGATGCACGAAGGTGTTAGCTATAGAAAACTGGAAAGGGGTCTGCATTTCACAGACTTCCCCAGCCCAGGCAATGAGAGGAAGATAACGTTCACGGCACTTCTCTAAGACGAAGTGTGAGAAGATGTGTGTCAGAAGACACAAGTGGGTCTTCTTTTGATATGGAAGTGATAGTCCCTCTGTCGTGCTCTTTCTGCTAAATTCCCTTTGTCTCAGACATATTTACTATACCCCCAGACTCTCAGGGCTAGCATTAATGGCTAGCTCTGGGAATTTTCAAATCCAGAAGTGTTCCAATACTGTTCTAGGCAGTACTTAGAGAAGAGTTCTCTTTGCTTAAGAGTGGAAAGGAGTGCTGAGGAGAAGAGACTGCTGCAATAGTTAAGAGTTTTGTAACTTCAATGGAAATGTAGCTTTCGAATGGAAAAATAGGTAACAGGGTAGTGGAAAAAGAAAGAAAGATGTTGCCAGTGGCATGTAGACTTAACCATGATTTTCATGCATAACTAGGTTTTGTTTGGATTGGAAACAATCAGTTGAGAGATAACAGTATTGGATAAAGAGAGAAGAAACCTTGAAGTCGATTAATGTTATCTAATATATACATATAGTAGTCCTGCAAATCCATTTAACGTTTTTAATTACCATGTTACTTGGATGTTTAAAGACTCTGGAGGGAGAAAGGCACATAGCTTAAAGAGTTCTTTCGTGTCATATCGTATCCCTGTAAAGTAAAAAAGAAAACAACACTCCACTATTGGAAATAATTTAACAATTTAAGTGTTTTTCTGATTATTCATAAAGTTTATGATGTTTTGTACAGTGCCCTTGTAACGTTTTCTGTTTTGGATTACTTCAATTAATTGAATTATTGAATATTTGAATTAATTAAGTTGCTTCAGTAAGACCTAAAAACAACTGAATTCTGATTTTCGGTTAATTTTTTAAATAAAGGAAAATTAGGCATTTAATGAAGCATAGCTTTTACTTTGAAATGGATAGTGTTTTTCCCCTAATAAATGGGTGTTAGATAAATTAAGTCTTATTGTTAGTTTGCAATTAGCTGGGGTGAAAAATGTCTAATATTTCAATTAATGTGAAGATAGGTTTTTAAAATTAAAACATCTTAAGTATGATCAGTAAATAAAATAAGATCAGGACGTATTCTTAGTTGTTAATTTTCCACATTGCTGTTTTTAAAGAAAACATTGTTATGAGATACAAAAGTCTTGGATGAAGACAAAAATACCACAAACAAGCTGGAATGGTGGTCCATGTCTAATGACATGAAATTTCACAAGAATAAATGTAAAATCTTGCAATTGAGCTCTTTAAAAAAGTGTGTAAGTACAGGGTTCACGCATTCATGTGAAAACAGCCAGTGGTTTCGGCAGTCTTGGCAGATTGCAAACTGATTATGAAGTGTGCGTCAACAGTGTGTCAAATAGCTAATGAGATAAGGTACATTTAATAAAACAATAGCATCTGGAATATTGTGGGCATGATAATTTACAGATAGCATAAAGAAGCTAGAGTGGGTCTAGAGGAAGACAACCCAGGATATTGGGGATCAAAATCATGCCAAATGACGATGAGCTGAAGCAATAAAGGACATCTAGGCTAGAGAAGAAAAGAGGATGTAAACGGTTGCCGTCTAAGGCTATTGAAGTATTGTCGGGTTTAAGAGGTATTGAGCTTAAAATTAGCTTGACCCAAAAGGACAGACAGAACTAGTATCAATGCATGGAAGTTGTAGAGGGGCAGATCTCAACTAATTTTATAACAGAGTTGTTAAAAAATGAAGTATGCTGTTTAAGAAATAATATATGCTGCCTTTCATTGGAGATTGAGGATGGAATAGTTGGATAAGTACTTCTCAGGGATGTTGTAGAAGAAGTTCATATACTAGGGACTGAACTAGATTACCTCTGAAGTTTGCTCTGCTTCTAGGATTCTGTGAACTGAATCTGAATCTATGTGATACATTTTTACTAATCAGTAATAAAAATGCTTTTCCAGTTGCTATGTTTTGGGGACATTCCAAACCTTTAACTTCATTTGCATAGAAACTACTTCCACAAGTGAAGATTGGCAATTTCTGTGTAATTTAATAGTCTGAGAGAGTTGCTAGGGGTGCTGAAAATTTTAAGGAGCTTGCTTGTGGTTATACAGTTACTGTGTGTTAAAAGTTGGTCTTTCTGATTCCATATCCATCCATGTGTCCATTACAGGAAACTGCTTCTCCATTGCTGGATTGACCTTTGTTTAGAGTTCAGCTGAGTCCCATAATTGCTGCTTAGAGAAGAAAATTAGTGTTGATATTGTTCAGTATCCATAAACATGAAATATGCAGCATATTCTGTCAAGTTGACACAAACAGGCACAACTGATTGCCTCATCTATTGTGTGCTTTCTTTTTAACCATTATCAAGCATGAAAAACCATGCATTTGTTGTAGTGCTTGTGCCTTAAAGACATTGAACATCACATCCATTTTTTATTGGTTTTGTTTAAAATGGGAACTAACACAATGCATCAAAACCATGATTGATTTCATATCCTCCTAACTTATAATAGTAGTACTCATTTAGGAAATTGCAGAGGGTCAGGTGGTTTAAAGTGATTAAAAGGATTATAATACAGGTTTCATAGTTTATTATAAATCATTAGAGTTGGAAGGGACCTTAGAAATTATCTGATCTGTTGTTTCTTGCTAATTTGGTAACCCATCCTTTCCCCTACATCTTCTGCACTGGAGGGATCCGAGAGCATAGAACTATGTATATATGCATACTCATAGGGAAGGGATAGAATGGAAAATTAGGACTACGGGGCAATGAAGGAGAGGGCAAACTGTGGGCAGGCCAACACTTCTGTGATCAAAATTTAGATATGATAAAGTTTTGAGGAAAACCATTTATTCTAACCTGGTTATTACTATTCAGATACGATTGTGTAATTTTAGGCTGTTTAGAAAGTTGTAATTCAGGAACCAATTTATAAATTTTTAAAAATTTTAACATATGAATATTATGCTAATTTGCTTTCCTCAGTAATTTTTGATAAATTTTGCAGCTTTCCACAGCCCATACTTTCAACAAGGGGAAAAAGTAAACCCTTCCACTAAAATATGCCAAATCCATCGGCCTATTATCTGGATATAGGAATCCTGGATTTTTGTTTTTGAATATCACTGGTTCTTGAGGTAATTCTGAACAAATCATTCAGGACTATAGTCTGCCTACTTCTGACTGTTATATATTTTAACAGAGTTCTTGTACAGAGTTACTTAAAAAATACTTTTTAGAAATGTGCTAGAAAGATGCTATAATTATTACTAGGATCTGTTCCCATCCTTTCTCACTTCCTTCCAAAATGGAGACTAACAAAATAATTTCAAGTTATTTTCACCCTTTATATATTCCTGGTTTTGTTGTATCCCTAAAAGCTAAGCTTGTACCAAATTTTTAAAATGAGTAAAGTCATTGCCTTGGGAAGTTTCATCTGCTAGTGTTAGGCTAGTCTGTTAAAACCTCATAGAAATATATTTTGTTGTTTTCTACCATTTGTGTACTAGAAGAAAAAACATTTTAAATTGCTCATTTTGTTGTGCATAAATTTTTTCAAAAGGCATAAATATAACCATGGCATAAATGTAGATGTAGCACCTATTGAGCTTTAGTAACCCAGGACTATCGTACTTAAGCTTTCCCACAGTTCTTTACAAGTACATTTCCGGCTGCTTAATGGTCTTCAATTTAACTTATTCACTACGTGGAGATAATTTTTGTATTTACATTTTGGAAATGTGGTAGCAGATAGTAATAGAGCCTGTGAATAATGATTTTTACCATTTCACATGCTTAGAAAAGTCAAAACTATACCTTGTCTTAGAATATTGTTCTGTTTATGGCAACCAGTTGGGGAAGAAGATTTCATTTATGGATGGACATGATACCTAACATGCTGGTCCTTAAGTAACTATGCCTTGACATGGAACTATTGTGTGTGGTAAGTAATATTTTATAATATTTAAATAACTTGGCATGATAAAATGAGGTGTTTAAGATTACCCAGAAGTCATACTATATAAATTAAAGTTAGTAGTGCAGTAACTTCCTCACCAGGAACTTCCTAGCCCAATGAAATCACAGATCCAGTAAAAAAAAAAATGCAGGATTGTATTTAAGAGGAGAAAGGAAAGTTTTTATTTTGCATGCAAAATTATCTAGAAGAATAGTGTGTCAAAGAATCTTTTCATGTCACTTAACATTCAGGCAGTCCTCAACTTACATAGAATAACAGAAAGAATGTTGAAACTGAGGTCAGTAAGACCTGGGTTTGAATCTCACTTTTAGTATGTATTATCTTGTGACCTCTGTGAGAGATTGTAATATAGTGAAAAGAAAATCACGCTTGGAGTCAGAGAACTTAGGTTCAAGTTCTGTTTCTTCTATTTGCTATTTGTGTGACCCGGGGTAAATAATTTCTAAGCCCACATTTGTTCATCTATAAAATGAGAAGGATAAACTATTTTTCTGAGTTTGTATTCTCATCTGTAAAATGAGATAATGGTAAGAATCTCGCAGGGATGTTGTGAGACTCAAATGAAATCGTGTCAGAAATCCCTTTGCAAACTTAAAGCACTGTATAAGTGTTGTTTTTATGAGTGTTATCTAGAAGAATTGTAATATCTCACATTTCTATTGTTATTGTTCAGTTCTATTTGACTCTTTATGACCCCATTTTTGAGATTTTCTTGGCGAAGATATTGGGGTGGTTTACCATTTCCTTCTCCAGCTCATCTTAGAGATCAGAAAACTGAGGTAAACAGGGTTAAGTGACTTGCCCAGGGTTACACAACTATTAAGAGTCTGAGATCATATTTGAACTCAGGTCTTCCTGACTCCAGGCCCAGCGCTCTTATCCACTGCGCCTGCCTAGCAGTCCTCACAATTCTGTGTCCTTTTGCAGTTTACAAAGTGTTTTGTTTACAGCCACCCCAATAGGTAGATGAAAGTTTTATCGTTTTAACGGTGAGAAAACTGAGACTGAGAGATTAAGGTATTTCCTCAAGATTACAGAGCTAATTACATGACTGAGAATCACAGAATTTCGGAGTTGAAAGGATACTCAGAAGACATAGATACCTGACAAATGACTATCCAACCTTTATTGGCAGATCTTCTATATGGAGTAATATCCTATTTCCTTCGACCACCTATTCTACTTTTAGTAGTTATTGGGAAGTTTGGTTTTGCATCACTTCATAATTTGCCTCTCCAAATTAGAATCTAGACTAACAGGTCTAGATTCTACCCTGTGGGGCCAAACAGAATGTGTAATTCAGGGTTGGGGAACCTGTGGCCGCAAGGTCCTCAAGCGTGGCCCTTTCACTGACTCCAAACTTCGGAGAACAAATCCCTTTAGTAAAAGGGTTTATTCTGTAAAACTTGGACTCAGTCAAAAAGCCAGGCAAGTGGCTCAAAAAGTGAGGCAAGGACTTTCACCTGAAAACGACCCAGGAGCCCATGTAATCCAACTTGAAGAAGAATATCTCAAATGATAGATGGTCTTCCAGTCTTTACTTGAAGACCCATTACTTCCTAAGACTGCCTGAGGCTCCCAGGTGTAGTGTCTTTTCCTCAGACTGCTTTCAGTTTCTGTTC
This sequence comes from Phalanger gymnotis, assembly GCA_028646595.1. Lineage (NCBI taxonomy): Eukaryota > Metazoa > Chordata > Mammalia > Diprotodontia > Phalangeridae > Phalanger > Phalanger gymnotis. The sequence goes on along the minus strand of CM053626.1, from coordinate 65,542,101 downwards.
CTACAGTATCACTAATACCAGCTAGATATAGATGGAAATATCAGTCTTATCAAAGTATGAATGATTGATGAATTTAACCTTACCAGAATTTCGTTTCAAAAGTATATTTGTTGACATAAATCTATAAATGAATAGTAAAAAAGTTCTAGCTGGGTGATTTTGGGATGTGGGGGGAAGCACACCTAGTAATCTAGATGTGCTTACCTTGAGAATCTGCTCTGCTGGGATCAGCTGCTCTAAGCTGCAATTGCTTTTCAAAGAGGTTTTCCCTCTTAAACATACCAGTTCTCCAAAAACTGTGAAGAAGTGTTTTTACAATCACTGGATTAGCATCAGTGTGTTGAGAAAGGGGACCTATGCAATTTATAAAAACTACCTATCCTAAAACTTCAGTTTAAAAGAGTCCTAAGACTTAAAGAACCAGCAAGGCCTCTAGTTTACTTGCTTAAAGATGAATTTCCTTTTTTGCCCCAAGGAATCTTTGTATTTCTGCCTGTCTAAAGAAGACCTCTTTGATTAAAGTCTTAATGTTTCTAGTGATCAATACAAACCTTTATTCCTAAATATTTCAGTTGAAAGAAAACTTTATAAAACTACTTGTTAGATAGCTAAAGAAATTTAGTTTTAAGTAGTGAAGAAACACTAATATTTGTAAAAATTCCTTTTCTTCTATCTTTTGAAACCTTTTTGGCTCCAGGTTTTTGAATTTTCTTTTCTAATTATGTTTAAAGAAAAGGAATTTCAAAATTATATTCTAATGAAAATATTTGGATAATATTGTTTAAATGAAATCTGATAGAATTGTGTCATGTAATAACTTCACTTATTAGATTATTTTGGTCTGTAATAGGAATTTTCCCAAGAAGGATCATTCTATTCTTTTTTGAGAAAGTTCCGGTTATTGTTGATGAGGGGGAAAAAGTAATATTCTCTTTGTGTAACAAACTCTTACAATTCATGTTGCTGCACCAATAAAATATAAAATCTTAGTTCATATTTCATAGTGCACGCATTTTTGAAAACCAAAATAAAATGTTCTTAGTAATAGTTTCTTGTCTTGACCTCATGTATTTTTATATGAAAATTTCCAATTTATCTTTATTCAGAATAAAATTTGATTTAAAATTGCTGAATTTGTTATGATAATGGTTTCATTTTAGGAAATGGCTTAACTAAAAGTTTTGCACTTAGTCTTTTCACAGTGAAACTTGATTATTCCAAATGCAGTTCTCCATGTTGATATGAATTTAAGCAAGCAGAATTAATGGTCCTCTTTCATCAAAGTTGATTTCCTTTTGGAAATTCATCATGTTGGAATCTCTTTCTTCCTCTTTCATCTTACTTCTGTTCTTTACTGAGCTCCAAGGAACACTTTAGTTCTATCAGTTTTGCAAGACATAAAAAAATAAGGATCTATATGGAGTTTCTCCTATACAAAATAATTTTATAGGTTTATCTTAGAAATTTTTTTTAGTCCTTTGCCTTTGTAGTTTTTGTTTGTTCATGAAATATGTAGGAGTTAGGATATACTATGTAAAGTTTAAGATCAAGGGAAATAGAAATAGGTACCATCATAAATTCTGCCTTATGTAGTATTTGATAGATTTTTATTAATTGAACAAAAATTGTGCATCTACTGTCATGTATAATAAAATCTGGTGTGCTTTTCAGAGTAGATATTTATAGAAAAGACAAAGGTAAATCTGAAGCATTTTACAAGGTACATAATTTCTAATCCTAAGATTTTAATTTTACCTGATAGAATTAAAAGTTTATATATAGATGCTGAAAACAGCATTGTCTTAATTTTCCATGTGACATCTTAGATATTTTTGTTTTGAGATATGTCTTCTTGGCAAAGGGCCGAAGAGTTGCTATTTGACTGCTACTTTTAAAGACTTCTTATATGAGGAAACATTTCAGTAGTTGTTTTAAGAATGGACTTCTACCAGTTATTGTTTGATATAGTCTAAATTTAAAGACATGAAATTTATTCTTTAAGGTCTAGAATGCCAGATGTCATTAGCACGTAAGATCACTTAGTGACAAGTTGATTGTCCTGATAGCAATTATTTGTCTATTATTTGGCTTCTTTGTGTATACTTTTAATCAATGGTATGAGTTTTCTGATAATGCTCTATTCCATATGGTAAACTATTTACATTTTATATTAATGAGATGTTGAGGTCAGGCCTTGCCTAAGTGCAGAGTAATACTACTTTCTTTATTCTAGATCCAAGAATCTGTAAAATGAGAAAGAGAAAAAAATGGTTTGAAAAAATAATATATTATACATTTCTTCCCTTAGCATCCTTGAAAGCCAGAGTAAATGTGACCTAAGGATGTGGGAATTACATAGCACTAACATTTGCCCTAGAGTACTCAGTAGGTGTGGACTAATTATTCAATCAAATCTTAAATTTCCTATGAAGTGGGAACAGTTTGCTAATATAGTGTTGTGAGAGTTGGGAAGTTAAGCATTTTTTTTAAAAAAAATCATTAAAGTGCTTTAATTGACTTTGATTTGGATTCTTTCAGCTATCTTTTAATGGAAGAAAATGGAACTGGCCATGATGCCAGGATGGAACAAGCTCATGATTTATTGGTAGTCAACTATAATAACACTGAAGAGTCAGAAAGAGATGCTGAGGTGTTTCAGGTGGGAGTTAGACTGAAAAATCACTCTTTGTTGCTAATTTTCATTCTGAGGGAAAAATAGTCCGATATATAGTGACTTTACTTGCCTAAGAAATAAGCTATATTTCATTCATTCAACAGTAACAACATATAAATGTTATATACCTTCACAAAGTATTTTCTGGGAAACTCGTTGAATTTCATTATTGAAGTTAAAGAGATGATATTAAGGGAGGCAGTGAAAAGAATGTTTAATTTGGAGTCAGAGGGCCTGGGTTGGAATCCTGGGTCTTCTGCTTGGTTACTTTGTGATCTTGGGCAAATTAGCCTCTGTGGACCTCAGTTTCTCACCTGTAAAAGTAAGAGGGCTGGACTAGATGAAACTTAAGGTATCCTTTTAGTGCTGACTTGTGATCAAAAGAAATAAAAATTACATAAAATGATGCACTCAAATTTTTAAATTGCATGGAGAAATAGTGACAATCTTTTGATCATATTATTTATAGACTTTGAATGTAAGCTAGCTAGGGTTATTTTTATGTTTCGTGCCGTACTTAACGTGTAAAGGAACAATAACTGATAGCTAACTGCAGAGAGTGTATAGGACAGAACAGTCCGTAGCAGTACAACATGTGACTGATCACTCACACTCTCTTTTAGCACTTCGGGGAAGGCGATGCCTTTTTAAATGAGCCTATTGTTCTAAACTGAATAGAAGAAGATATATAAAATTACTGAGAAGACGGGCGTTCACAAGTGTATTAAGTGAGGTAGTTATGTTATCTGATGAATGGGGTATAACATAGTAAACTCACAACTATACCCCCATCTCCTTTCTGGTAAACGAGGCGCCTCTCTTTCACAGCACAACACACCAAAATCATTTACTTAATGTCAGTGTACCTTTTGAGAAAGAGTTATTTATCTGGATAAAGTGACAACTGCACAATAAAACACAATGTGTTTGAAATGGATTTTTTTGTTGTTGGGTTCTGTGGGGATTTTTGTGAAAACAGTATATTTCAGGAGGATTGAAGTGGTATTTTGTTTCTCCTATACAAAAGCATCTAATCTGCATGGATTCCAGGGATCCTTCCTTTGGACAAAATGATTCTTCTGCAGTTTTGCCCATCACAGTTGGTGTAGCAGATAATTCACCCCCATCACAGCATGTACCAGTCCAGCTGTCACAGCCACAGTCTCTTTCCACAGAGCAGTTCCATCTAGTAGATCAAAATGGGCATCCTGTTCGGTATGAGCTTCAGTCAGTAGGGGATTATAATACACAGATGGTGAGTATATCTGAAAACAATCCAGTTCTCATGATGTTTCACAAAGTGTAATAAATTGTGAGGTAAACAGCCTTGCCTTTCAGATCTTACCTTTCCAACAAAGGATAATAGGGATGAGGTTAAATAGTAATCACCACAGATGACAACATGGAGTTAATATTACATACATTTTTCCATTAAATTTCAGTTTTTTAGGACCACAGGATTTAAAGCTCAGAGGGACATTGGAGACCATTTAGCTCCACACCATTGTTTTACAGATGATGAAATGGACCTAGGGGAGGGAGTTACTTGCCCAGGGAATTCTGTTATTAAATATTGCATTATGTCACACTTTTTATCTCTTGATATTTGTTCAAAGCTAGGTTGTACCAGAACCTATTTCTGTTAGTATGGCAAGCTTCATTAACTATAAAATAAAAATAATAGTGACAGACTGTCATTGAAAGGAGAATTCTTCATTAGTTTTCCTTGGAATAAGCAGTTATCCCTCCCAGCTCAATAATTCTGATTAGAATTCCTAAACCCAGCAAATGGGTTTAGACATGAATTGTATGTGGCAGCTAATAAGATGATGGGCTGATAAACATGAGAGAAAGACTTTGTTGATTCCAAAAACATTTCTTAAGTGCCTTCTGTGTGCATTGCATTGTAGCAAGTGCTGAGAAAGCTAGAAAGTTGAAGAAAACACAGTCCCTCTTTAATAGAGCTTATGATCCCGTGGCTTAAAGAATTGTTTCATGAGGAATATGGAAAAAGGCTGGAAATAAGTAGGAGAAAGAATAAAATGTTCAGAGTCAGAGGATCTGGGTTTGAATCCTGTTTTTCTTTACTCCATGTACAAATCTGGGCAAGTAACTTAACCTCTCTAAGCCTCAGTTCCTCGTTTGTAAAATGCGGAGGTTGGACTAGACATCTTCTGTCATCCCTTCAAGCTGTAAATCTATAATTCTTAAGATTATTAAAGTTCAGAGGCAATGCTCATGGGAGGAAAAAATGAAAAACTTTAAAAGGGATATACAATTTATATGTATGTACGTATGTATGTATATGCCTACAGGAAATTATTAGAGGATTTTGATATGGGTGAATAAATGATAGGAAAAGCTTTAGCTTAGGTCTATATTAACTAGACATAACAGTGCCTTCACGGTGTGGAGGTAAGCCACGTGATGTGGAGCTGAGTTCACAAAGGCTACCCCAGCAGAATGCAGGCTTTGGGAGGTTCTGTCATGGTAGAAAGACTTAGAGTGTTAACCTGGCAACAGACTTCATCAGTTTTCCCAGGCTTAGCTAAGTACAGAGAGGCTTGTTGTTAGTAGACTGGCCACTTGGTGATGGATTCCTTGACCACAGGAAACCAAGAAACAAAGAAAAATACCAAATGGCTCTCGATTGTCTTGACTCCCTTTCCAATTCTGCAGTGGCAGAGTGGTGGAAAAGAGAGGAGAGGCTAAGAATTTTTAGGTAATTTATAAACATTAACTTAGATGTTTGAACTCTAAATGTAAGATCCTTTTCTAATAACCAACAACTATGAATGTTACCGGAAGCACTAAATTATAATGGTCAACATTCTCACTTTAAACCAAACAAGAAGAAGGAAATTGTAGTTAAATAAAAAGACAGCTTATAGGTTCTTCTTAAAGAGACATGTAAACGATTTGCTAAAGCTTTTATCTTGTGCCCAGAGCCATTAAGAAACGTTTCATGGACTGTGTCATTTCAAATTGTAGGACTCATGATAAGTATTTTCAGAAAGACCACCATGAAAATTGCAGCTTTTGCACCAATATCTGTTGTAGAGAATGAGGAAGTAGAGAAGTTTTACAAAGAAATTAAATAAGCACGTGCTTACATTACACTCTGACTTGAGTACAAACGTTGGAATAGATAATGTCATCAAAAATTGTTGGAAAATATGATTTAGGAGGAAGGACGAGAAGCCAAAGACTTACAGACTACGCAGAAGTATAATGCCTTTATATCATCAATACTCTCAAAAAGAATGGAGGACATGGGAAATGGTGACTTTTTAGCACCAAAAAAGGAAATGAAGAGGAAGAAGGACAGCTACACTTGTAACAATTTTATACAGAAATTTAACAAATGTGAACTAGCTACCAAAGCAAGGAGACAACCTCAAAACTGCTGTAGTCAGCAAACACTTGACCTACTGATCAATCAGAGTTAGCTAAGGCAAACGCTTGTTTATAATATAAACTTATTTAGAAAATTCTACAAAGGATGGGTTGGAGATTATGAACAATATTGCCTCATTAGAAGAGAAGCAATAGAAAAAAAAACATCGTAAAGAAAGCCTGGCAAGGTACTCAACTAAACAAAGGTATTGTGAGGGCATTTAAGAATGAAATTAGAAGGAGAGTGACAAATGAAAGGATGAAAAGATATGTAAAGGTTTTTATAGCAACTCTTTTTGCTCTCAGATGGTAATTTAATTTGGCTATTTAACATCACAGTCCTAGATGAAGTTGAAATAACATTAAAGAAAGGGGATATGCACAGAAGAGGTCTGTACTGAAGGTGACAGAATTTTGAAGGCATTATAGGATCGTTTCACAAGGCACTTGAAGATACAAAAAGCATAGGAAAAAATCCAACTTTATTGCCTTCCCACCCCAAAGGTACCTTGAGAACATTATTGATCCAGATGCTTCCCTATATCATTGAATGAAACATGTAGAAATACGCAGTCCCAATATTGGGAAAGAAAATACATGGTCCCATTGTTCTTATGACTTCTTAAAATGGAGAGGCACAGTATGAACAAGGAATTAGGAAGAATTATATAAAGGATGTCACCAAAGAAATATGTTTTCAAAAAAAGATGAACCAGTCATGTAATAAAAGTGAGGGATAATTAATAGTTCATTTTTGACTGAAAGACAATATGAGGAAGGCCCCCAGCACATCGGTAGTCACCCTATGGCAAACCTATAAGAGGATTTGAGTAGAAGTCTCAGAGAGTGAGCACACATGGATAGGTTAAGTTGTCCATAGCTAAAGGGAATACATATATCAATAAGGCCACAGATTGGAATAGGACAAGACCACTAAATTAAAGACTACAGATTAGCTCATGGTTTAGTTCCTTGGTTTGTCCCAAGTAGAGTGATAGATAGGATCATCGATTTAGAGCTGGAATAGACAGACATTAGACTCAGTCATCTAGTTCAGCGCCCTCACTTTATACTTTAGGAAACCAGCGCAGAGAGAGCGAGCAACTTGCCCAGAATTACTGGGCCAAGGAGTTGACCAACTTGAACTTGTAACAGAAGTAATACTTTGCCTTCTGTGCAGATTTTCCAGGAAAAGGGGGGAGGTGTCAGAGGATAATGAAAAGCAGACAGCCAAGACCAACCATCCCAAATGGCATAGGTTAGTCATTAAGCTTCCTCCAGAAACCCAAAACACAGGTAGTAAGTGGCATTGGCCTTTCCTCTGATTTGAAATCCAGTACTCATCTCAGTATCATTGTTTCTAAGTAACCAGAGCATGAATTGTATTGACTTTCATAGTAAAATAATTATGCTAGCCAGCCAAATTTGTAGAAACATATTGCCATAAGCAAAAAGTATTTCTTGAATGCCCACTGAGTTTATGGTATAGGTTTTGTTGTTTAGGGTCATAGGATTTAGAATGAAGTATCATAGTGGCCTAGATTTAGATCTGGAAAAAAACTTAGAAAACATCTAGGCAACCTTCTCATTTTACAGAGGAAGAAAAGGCTGCTCAGAAAGATCACATTTCCAAGGTTAGACAGGTAGTAAGTAAAAGTAATGGCAATAAGTGCAGAGGAAACTTCTTTTTCTATTTGGGCAGTGCTTCCTAGCATGAGAAAGATCAGGCTCTTAAATCATTAGCTATAACCTCTCTCATATAATCTTTCATTATCAGATTTAAGAGAAGTCTCAGCACTTATTGTCTAACACAGAAGAAATGTTATTTTATATTTGCAAAATATCGCTAAGAAGGAGTAAAAGAGTCATTAATGCTAGCTAACATTCAGGCAGTGTTTACAGGTTTGCAGAACCTATTTAAGGATAGCCCATTTTGTCTTCACAACAGCTGCGGAAGGTAGGTACAGTTATTTCTCTCATTTTACAGAGGAGAAAACTGAAGCAGAGAGTGATTTGCCTAGGGTCACACAGATAATAAGTATCTGAAATCAGGTTTCAACTCAGATTTTTCTGACTTCAGATGAAGATAGAAATGCCATTCTTTGTTTTTTGTCAGTGACTAGCAGTGTTTATTTTACCTAAGTGATAGCATCAAAACTGGCCATACTGGCTGTATTATAATAGTAAGGGTAATAGACTGGTAGTAGTAGTAATAGTAGTAGTAGTAGTAGTAGTAGTAGTAACAACACTCATAATAGCTCACATTGATATTTTGGATTGTCACCACAATCCTGAGGTATAACATACAAATGTTATCTTCATTTTGTATACGAGGAAATAGAAGTTCAGAGAAATTAAGCCAACTTGCTTAAAACCACAGTGACAGAACTCAAACTTGAACCCAGGTCCACTAATTGCAAATAAAGGACTTTATCATTATCTCGTGCTGTCCAGGTTAATCTAAGAAACTTATTAGACTTAAGATGGAAAATACTGGCCAGATTCTGCCTGTGAAATGTTTATAACTGCATTATTTCATTTCTCAGTATGGCTTTTTCCCCCAAGTCAGAAAAATCAGTATTAGAATTTTGCAAAGTATGACGTGTCTGCAATGTTCACATGCCTTGCTCTGCAAAGGGAAGTCTAGGAGAACAAGTAGGAGGAATAACTATTTGCAATTTACATGGTATCTCCTGCCACCTAGAGGCAGGGATGCATAAGAGAGACCTAATATGATAGTAGCAACTCTTGGGTAATAGCAATTAAGCCATATTAGGAATGTCAGACAAGTAGCTACATAACCCTGCTTGTCAGATAGGGCAAAAGTGTGTCATAACTCAAGTAGCATTAAAAATTTTATTTCTGGCCAAATAATCTGTTTAGATTTTTTAAAATAATTAGGTTTCATGATTATGCAGATTAACAATCTACAATTTCATTGGTGTAGATGTTCCCTTTTCCAATGCAGATTGCAACCCTACTGTAACTTAGTAAATGGTCTTAAAGAATTTCTGTGGCTGAAAAATTTGCCATCCTGTGGCCAGTCTGTTGATGAGCCTCTCCAAAGTTTGCCAAACTCATCCTTAGACAACAGATATGCAGTTGATCAGTAGACCTATACTCAAAGCCTTTCCTGCTTGGTAGGACCTGTCAAAACTTGAATTTGTCTGGTATAACCCTTAAAAAAAATAGTTCATCTTCATACAATAATTAGGTGATAGGTTAAGATTTTAGTGGAGGAAATTTCATGCGTAATAAATACATTAAAGAGAGTCAATTAAACTTAGCAAGTGCCTTCTATGTACAAACTTATTCTAGGTAGCCAAAGATGACAATCTCTTTTCTCAAAGATCTTATGCTCTAATGTGAAGTATATGACTTAGACAAACAAGTATGCCATAAGGTAGGATATGAGTCTAGAGACAAAGTGCTGTAAAAAATGGGAGGGTGAGTTAAATTGCGTCAAAAAATCAGAGATGGGGCCAGCTAGGGGGCACAGTGAGTAGAGCATCAGCCCTGGAGTCAGGAGGACCTGAATTCAAATCCAACTTCAGACCCTTGACACACTTACTAGCTGGGTGACCTTGGGCAAGTTACTTAACCCCAATTGCCCTGCCTTTCCTACTCCAAATTTTTTTTTTAAAAAGCAGAGATGGTTTTATGGAGGCGTTACTGGGCCTTGAGGGAGGAATTTAAACAAGCAGACATGAAGCGGGAATGTGCACTAGGAATAGAGTATGTGTACCAAGATGAAAGAGAGCAGGGTGAAATTGAGTAACAGGTAGTAGTCCAGTTTGGCTGGGGCATAGAAGTGGAATAAAATGAAGTAAATCTGGAAAGGTAGTAGAAGCACTGTATCAGGCTGTGGAGTTTGTTTTTTTCTCTAAACTGAGAATTCTTAACCTGAATTATGCGAAATATTTTAATATTTTGACAACTTTATGTAATTGGTTTCCTTTGTAATCCTATGTGTTTTATGCATTTAAAACCATTATTTTAAGAAGGAGTGCACAGATATCACAAGACTGCCTGAGGTCTATGACACACCCAGAAAGGTTAAGAACCTCTGCTTTAAACAGTGGGGAGCCCTGGGGGGTTTTGAGCAGGGGAGGGGTATAACCAGATTTTGGCTTAGGAAGACTTCTAGCTGTATTTTGAAGGAAGGATGGGAGGAGGAGACCTTGGATGGTTTTATAATAGTGCACTTGAGATTAGGGTTATCAGCCCCCAGAACTAAGGTAATAGGTAGTATGCATGATGAAAAGGGGGCACATGAAAGATACTATATAGGTAGAATACAAGTGACTGACAAAAAGATGATTTTATTAAACAAGTATAGGAGTATACATTGATTTTTTTTCTTTCATATTTTCAAGATGATTGTCACTAGTCCGTCAGAAAATGGACAGGTGCTTCATGTAATTCCATCGAGTCAGACAGGAATGGCACAAGTTATTATTCCTCAGGGGCAGCTCCTAGATGTGACCAGTCCTCAGGGTGAGTAATATGAATACTGTTTGGGGGAGTTGAGGGTGATGATCAAGCATTTCAGAAAATCGTCTCAGTGAAGTCAATGTTAAAATTGATTTCTTCAGGTAGGATTGTGAAAATTAACTAGATAAAGTTGCTCGGCCCAAATAAATTTCAAGTTCATTTTCCAACCCCTGTCTAGGTTAGCTGTCTATTTCAGTTTGGAATTCTGTGAAGCTGGTTGATTCCTGCTTCCTCCCCAAAGGACCAGTGAGCATAAAATAAATTCTTTTTTATAATAACAGTAGTAATATTAATAATAATGCTGATAACAAGACATAGAGCTAACAGCTACTGGAGGAGTGTCGCATATGTTTCTGGGTGGATATTTGTATATGAGCATGTTACTCATACCTTTTTTCCCCCACTATTCTTGTTTTCTCTCTGTGCCTTGTACTTTCTACTGTACTTTAGTTGCTGAAAGGGGCTTTATGCTTTTCTTCTTTTTATTCTGCACTTTCTCAGTTCTCCCTTATAGATCACTCTCATTCATCTTTCCTGTTTTCACTAATGTTTTTAATTAAACTTTTTTCAATTAATAAGCATTTTTTTTTCTTTCCCTCCCAACTTCATGTTTTTCCACTTCTTTATCTCCTTGTCTTGTAACATTGTAGCTCTACTTCTTTGCTACTTTAAGAATGTTTCATGGTAGTGTGGCATTATGATGACATTACTGTTAATTTATCATCTAGGTTAGTTGTCGCAATACACTTTATGAAGGGAACTTGTTTAAAGCAAGACATTATGAACACATGCAAAAAATGTGCGCTTAATTATGATACTGTGAAATGATAGTTGTGACAACTATTTCTGTTTTTTCTTTGTTCATTTCTTGGCTCCTCAATTTAAACCCTAAAACATAAATATAAAATGATAGTATTATAAATTTTAAAACAAATTATTTTAGAATATTCTCAATGAAGTATTTTTAGTTTTGCCACCTTTATCTTACCTACAATTCTTGCTTTTCCAAAAGAGAGAAAAATTACAAGTAATATACATTCTTTTGATGTTATTAAACAAGATTATTTTGTGTTGTTGTTATTAACATATTTCAGAAGAGAATACCACTGATGGACACTTACAGACTGTAGCAGTGGCTGCTATAGCAGATAATACCAGTAGTTATATTCTTCATCCACAAGCATCCCTCTCCTTGCCTAAAAAGACAGCAACTAGGTAGGTCAATAGGGAAAGAAGAACTTGTCTAGCATCATGGACATGTTTTCCAAATTATTTGTGTTCTAACATGACCTAATATAGAAAAGTTTAGTAATTCACCTATTATTAAATATTTAAGTCTTGATTTACTTTAAAGGTACGTTGGAAACAATAAGATTGTTTCAGAAGGTGCAGATACCCAAAGCTTCTTTTTTCATTATTGACCTCTAGCTATTTTCTGTTGAGGAAATATAAAAAGAATTGATTACTAATAAGCTTTTAGAAAGAAAATTTACTGATTTCTTACCTTGCATTACTCTATCATACAACTTTTATAGTTTGTATCCTTTTGTTTTTATCTTCTCAAACAGTTTTTTGGTTAAGAAAATCATACTTGTTTCTACCCCTACCACCAAAATACAATACTGATTTGAAGAATTAGATTGGATTCCCTCAATACCCATGAAATCAAATAAAAATACTTCATTAACTGATTTGCAATAAATAATAAATGAAAGAACCAAATATGTACTATAGCTGATTTTGTAAGGACTGTAGTTTGTATTAAACAAGAATATTCTGTCAAACTCAATATTTAGAGAGACAAAGATATTAGCAATCTTAAAGTATGTAACTTTACATCAATTATGTATGATTACTGAAAAAACCCTTCTACAAAGTATTTTTTATAATGATGTATAAAACTTCATCTGTTGTCTTCGTGTTTGGGATTCTGACTCTAGCAAAGCAATGCCAAGTATTTTAAATATTTTTCTCCTTGCCATTGATATGTATGTTGTCTTTTCAGAATAGCTGATGACCCTTTTCCTGTCCCTCTGCAACCACTTCTTCCACACACTCCTACATGGGCTCATCGTCTACGGAATTGTCAGGTAGGTTAAAAGCCTTCCTAACCTAAATCCAGGGAGAATCCTGAGAACATCACTGTCAAAATGCACTTTTTCTCTATAGCTATAGATTCTGTGTGAAATATTTTGTTAATAAACAAAGTAAACTTGATCTTTTCTATCTTTTCTTTAAAAGGGATTTTAAGTTCCCTCAGGGCAAGTTCAGTTTAGGTTCCAGGTAACCTATTTCATTGTTGTAAATCACCTCCTCCTTTTTTAATGTCTTTCCTCTCGTGGTTTCTATGATTCTGTAATCTACTGATTTTCACAGAGTTTCAGAATTAAAAGAAACCATCGAGTCTAACCCATACCTGACAAAAGACCTCCCTACATTACACCTTACAAGTGGACATATAACCTTTGCTGGACAATCTCTCCTTAAAAGGAACCTACAGCCTCCTGAAGCAAGTCATCCTACTTTTGAATGTCTTTAATGATTGGGCATTTTAGTCTTACATCAAATTTAAATTTCCTTCTTTGCAACTTTTTGCCATTAATCCTAGTTCTGTCTTCTGGGTCCAAATAGAACAAATTTGATCATTCTTCCATATGATTAAAGCTGTCATATTCCCCACTATGCCTTGTCTTCTCCAGGCTAAACATCCCAGTTACTTGCCCGATCCTCATGTGACAAGAACTCAAAGCGCTTTACCATTCTCCTATGAATGCTTTTCAGCCTATCAATGCCTCTCTTAAAATGTGGGGCTCAGAACACAATCTTCTGGATGTTGTCAAGCTAAGGCGCAGTACCCATCTTCTTGTTTTTGGAAGCTTTGGCTCTCAGTACAGAATGTTTTCATTTTTATGACTGCCATTTTCACTGCTGAGTCTGTTGAGCTTGAAGATCTCAGATTTCCTGACACTTTTCAGACAAATTGCTGGCTAATCACACCTCCCCTGTCTTATACTTGTGAAATTGATTTCTTAAGCCCCAGGATAAAACGTTACATTTATCTTTATACGACTTTACTTCACTAGATGCAAGCACAGTATTCTAGCCTGTTGAGATCCTTTTTGATCCTGACCAGGTCATCCAGTATGTTGACTACCCATCCTGACTTTGTATGGTCTGCAGGTTTGATAAAGATGCTGTCGTTGACTAAAATGTTAAACAACTTAGAGCCAGTAGAGGTCTTTGGGGAACTTCACTGGAGATCTCTTTCCAAGTGAAATGGAAATATTAATGCCCGTGTTTGAGTCCATCCATTCAACCAATTCTGAACCCATCCTGCTTGTAATATCATATAACCCACACTTCTTCATCTTTTCCACAAGAATAACTTGAGATGCTTGACCAAGTAACTTCACTAAAATTTTGGTAAACTAAACCTATAGTATTCCCTTGAGCTGCCAAGTTTAGAACCTGTCAGAGAGTAAATAAGATTAATGTTATATGACCTTTTCCTTAGGAATGCATGCTGGTTTTTATGAATCCTTTTCTTCCTTTTCTGGATGTTCACTAATCCTATTAATATATGCAAGAATTTTCCCAGGAATGAAATCACTGCCCCATAATTCTCATCTCTTTTATGAAAATAAGAACACTATTTGCCTTTCTCTAACCCTGTGGTACCTTGCCTGTTTGCCATAATCTTTCAAATATCGTTGACAATTCAGTAATCACATCTACCAGTTCTTTCATTCTCTGAGGATATCATTCATCTGGGGAAAGGTTACTAGAATGCATCAAAGGCAGCTATCTTTATTATCATGAGGATCATCTCCATATTAGCTGTTTTTAACCTCTTTATTTCTCATCTGGGGTTACCTTTTTATGAATAAAAAAATAGATACAACATACAAGTTAAGTAGCTATGCCTGTTTTCAGTGGTCAGTTACACTTGTCCTGTCTACCCCAACAGCCACCAAACCCAGTTCCTTCTTGAATGCATTTTATTATTACAGCTAAAAAAAACCCCAAACCAAAACCATTTGGTTGTCCTTAAGTTTCCTTACCAGTGTCTTAGCTTAGTCTGAGCTTTAGCTCTCATGATATGATTTTTATAAGATTATGCCATGCCTTAGTATTTATCATGGCTTCCATCTTCCACATATATCATTTTAAAATGTAAATTGAGAGTGTCTCAAGAGGTGGAGTCAAAGCAATAGAGTAGAAATATAGCCCATCTTCCTCACTATACCTTCTCCACAACCATGTAGAAAATACACCAAACTGAATTCTGATCAGCAGATGCCAGAAGAAAATCAACAAGTCATTTTTCCAGCCCAGGTCGGTTTAGATAGACAGAGAAGTCTGCAGATACCAGTGATGGACTCTGGTTAGTAACACACTGTGTGAAGGATTAGAGCACCCAGGGGACTCATCCTGAGAGCCAAGACTTGACCCTGCAGCAAGAAAAGATCCCAGGAATCTCTGAAGTAGCGTAGGTTTCAGGAATTAGTGCCATCTGGCAGCTCTGTCACTTACTACCTAGCTCTGGGTCACAGATCCAGGGTGGAATAAGGGAGGAGTGCCTAGGAGTGGCAGAGTCATGGGCCCTAGAGGAGTACCAAACAAAAAGCAAGTTTAGAAGTAAAGAATAGCTATGTGGCTTTAGTCAGAAAAGCAGAGCAAGGACTCGGTTCTATCTTCTAGCTAAGGCTAAATCTTGCAGTAGAATAATGAGGGCAGGAATACCAGGCCCAAGGGGAGGCTACAGTTCAGTTACAATCTGCAGAGCTACCCGGTGAGCTAATAGTGACTGAGTCAAGCAGCAGTCTACTGAAACTTCCAAACTTAGAACTTTAGGACAAGCCAACAGAAGTCTTGCTCAGACCCAAACCTGAGTTAGGAACTTGAAACACAGACCAGCGGGGCAATGAGCAGATTTTGCCCTAGAATAGATCATGTCATTTTAGGAGTCCTGAAAATTTGGAGGTCCCTTGCCTAAGCTATCCTGCAGGTCCTGGAATAATGCAGTAATCAATACTCCAAGAACACAACAGAAAGACTCAAGAGGACAGAAGATCAGCCCATATATTCTCTCCAGACATGCATAGAACCTAGCCCTAAGATAAAATAAACAAGTAGGCTGGACAAATGAACAAATTAATAAAAAATCCTACCATAACAAGCTATTATGGCAACGAGTAAATGCAAGACAGAAACCCAAAAAAAGAGAATGATATGAAAACATGTATAATAAGCAAAGGCTCAAACAGAAATGAAGTTTGAGTACAAGTCCAACTGCAATTCCTAAAAGCGATAAAATGAGAGTTTTTAAAAAGAGATAAATAATTTTAACAACAAAATGAGAGTGGTAGAAAAAAGAATGAGAAAAGCAGCGAGAACTCCAGAAGAAAGTTACAGAAAGAGAATCAATAACTTGAAATGAGATACAAAACCTTAGCCAAGAAAATAAGTCCTTGAATATTCAAGTGGACCAAACAGGAACTAAAGGTGCCACAAGACATGAAGAAATGTTAAGGTCAAAAGACTGAAAAAAAAACAGAAAAAAAATAAGATATCTCATGGCAAAATAAATAAATGAATAAACCAGAAAAGAGATTGAGGAGAGATAATTTAAGAATCAAAACACTAGACTTCCTGAAAGCCATGACTGAAAAAAAAACAGGGCCTAGACAAGATTTCATGAAATCAGAAAACTGCCAGATCTTTTGGAACATGAGGGCAAAGTAAAAATTGAAAGAATTTACTAGTAATCTCTTGAAAGAAACCCACAAATCCAAAATTTCTGGGTCAGAGAAAATACTGCAAGGAGCCAGAAGGAAAGATTTAAAGTACCAAGGTGCCATGTCACAGTCGAGATCACAACAGTTTAGCAGCCACCACTTTAAAAGAGTAGAGAGCTTAGAAAATGATATTCCAGAAGGAAGGAAGAAGCAAGCATTTTTAAAAAATGTAAATAGTATTTTTTTTCCAGTTACATGTAAAGACAATTTTCAACATTTTTCAAAAGATTTTGAGTTCCAAATTTTTTCCTCCCTTCTCCCCTTCCCAAGATGACAAGCAGTCTGATATAGGTTATATATGTGCAATCATAAACACATTTCCATGTTAATCATGCTGTAAAAGAAGAAAGAGCAAAAGTTTTTAAAAAGCACAATAAAAACAAAGTGACAATAGCATGCTTCGATCTGTATTAAGACTCCATCATTTCTTTCTCTAGAGGTGAATAGCATTTTCCATCACGAGTCTTTTTTTATTGTCTGGTCATTGTATTGCTGAGAGGAGCTAAGTCAGTCATAGTTGATCATCGCATAATGTTACTGTTACCACGTATAATGTTCTCCTGGTTCTGCTTACTTCACTAAGTATCAGTTCATATAAGTCTTTCCAGGTTTTTTCTGAAATCCACCTGCCCATCTTTTCTTATAGCACAATAGTATTCTATTACATTCATATGCCACAGCTTGTTCAGCCATTGCCTAATTGATGGGCATCCCCTCAATGTCCAGTTCTTGCCACCATAAAAAAAGCTGCTATAAATATTTTTTTTTTATGGATAGGTCAGTTTCCCTTTTTTTTATAAAAGATTTCTTTGGTATTGCTAGATCAAAGGATATGCACAGTTCGATTGCCCTTTGGCCATAGTTCCAAATCAAGCAAGCTTTTATAAAGTACCCTCTATGTGCTAGGCACTGTGCTGAGTGCTTCACAGATATCTCAGTTGATCCTCACTACAACTCTGGAGGTAGGTGATATTATTGTCCTCATTTTATAGTTGAGGAAACCGAGGTAAACATATATTAAGGGATTTGCCCAGGGTCATACAGCTAGTAAAAATATGAGGCCAGATTTGAATTCAGGTCCTCCTGACTCAAGGCCCCGTACTGTATCCACTATGCCAAAGATCTAGTCATAACCAAGAATAATTTACTCAGAAAAAAATAAATATAATCCTATGGGGGTGGGGGAGGAAATAGACCTTTAATGTAGAACTTTCCACAATTCCTGCTTTGAAAAGACCAGATCTGAATAGGAAATCTGACATACAAAGAAGTCAAGAGAAGACTAAAAAAGGTAAATAAGAATGAACAATTGTAAAGGACAAAACAAGGTTAAACTGTTTACGTTCTTAGATAGAGAGATGATACATGTATCCCATCAGAATTCTAGAATCATTGGGGGTCATAAAGGGAGTCTAATTAGACACATGGCCTGAGAGTGATTCTGTTGTCTTGATCTTAAAAGAAGAATGGAAGGAAAGAGGAAGAAAATTATATTCAGACAGGGAGGGACAGAGAAGGGAAAGAAAAAATGGCAAAAATTATCTTACATGATTGGGGTAGATTAGTCAAAGTCTATTAAAAAAGGAGAGGGGTGCTGAGGGGAACAAGTAAGTTATGAACTTTACTGTCATCAGAACTGGTCAGAGGAGGGGAAGAACACACACACACACAGCTGGGTACAGAAATACATTTTGCCCAGCCGGGAAACAGCAAA
>CM053626.1:65486267-65523525 GCA_028646595.1 Phalanger gymnotis | reverse complement strand
AAAAAAAAAAATCTTTTGACAAAATACAGCATCCATTCCTGTCAGAAGACACAAGCATAGGAATAAACAGAGCTTTCCTTAGTGTGATACATATAATCTAAGAAACCAATCTGAAACTAAGAGCCAGCATTATCTGTAATAGCTATAAGCTAAAGATCTTTCCAGTAATATCATAGGCAAAATAAGGATGTCCAGTATCCTCATTACTATTCAGATAGTGCTAGAAATTCTGTTAATAGCAAGAAAACAAGAAAAAGAAATTGAGGGACTAAGCATAGGCAGAGGAGGAAAAAAGTCACTTTTTGCATATGATGGTTTACTTAGAGAATTCTACAGAGTCAGCTAAAAATCTGAAAGAATTAACTTCAACAAAGGTGTGGGATATAAAAAACCTCACACAAATTATTAGTATTTTTTTATATTAACAACTAAATCTGATGAGAAGTGACAGAAATTCTATTTAGAATAAATACAGATACAGCACCTTGTCCATCAAACTACTAAAAGATTATTGTATTGAACTAGAAAAATATAATAAAATTTATTTGGAAGAACAAAAGACCTAGAGTCTCAAAAAGAAACTAATGAAAACATGTAAAAGGAAGAAGGTCTAGCAGTACCATATCTGAAACTATACTACAAAGCCATAATCATTGAAACAATTTGGCACCAGGTATGAAATAGGCTAATCAGTAGAACAGATTAGGTTCACAATATAGAGGCAAGTGAGTACAGTAGCTTAATGTTTGATAAACCCCCAAATCTCACTTATCGAAGCAAAAACTCGCTATTTAATAACTGTTGGGAAAGCTGGGAAGTGGTCCGGCAGAAACTATGTCATACCATATATCAAGGCAGGTTCCAAAAGGAGACATATTTTAGACATAAAGGGGGACATCACAAATGGAGAAAAATCAAAGACATTACATGTTAGACCTGGAATAGAAGAATTCATGACCAAATAAGAGATAAGGAGTTTCAAAGAAGGTAAAATGAACAATTTTGGTTACATAAAAGTTAAAGTTTTTGCACAAAGAGAACCAGGATTGGGGAGGAAAATCTTTGCATCGTGTCTCCCATAAAGGTCTCATTTTTAAGCTATATAGGCAACTGAGCCAATTTTGTAAGAATCATCCTTCGGTTGTTAAATGGTCAAAGGATGTGAATAGGTGGTTGTCAGAGGAAGAAATCCAAACTATTAATAGCCACATAAAAATACTTTAAATCACTAATAAACAGAAATATTTATATTAAAACAACTGAAATGCCACAGCACATCCATTGGGTTGGTACAGTTTACCAATAAAGGAAAATGCCAGGAGACTGTGGGAAAACAGTTCTATTGTTGGTAAAGCTGTGAACTGGTCCAGCCAATCTGGAAAGCGATTTGGAGCTATGCCCAGAAAACTATTAAACTGTGCATACCGTTTGAGCCAGTAATAATACTACTGGATCTATTCCCCAAAGAGATCAAAGAAACGGGAAAACCTATTTTTACAAAAATACTAATAACTCTTTTGTGGAAAAGAATTTGAAAATGGGAGGAGGGGAAGGCCTTCCATTGGAAATGGCTGAACAAATCATGCTATATGAATGACATCGAACATTTTTATATTGTAAGAAATGATGAAGGGCATGGTTCCAAAGAAATCTGGGAAGACTTGTATGAGCTGATGCAAAGTGAACAGAGTCAGGAGAACAATCTTTACAATAACAGTAATTTAAAGGCACACAACTTTGAAGCAAAGAATTCTGATCAACATAATGACCAACCCCAGTTCCAGAGGACTCATGATGAAATATGCTGTCCAACTCTAGATAAAGGTGATGGACTCAGAGTAGAGATTGAGGCATTTTTAAAAAACATATCTAAGGCAAGAATTTGTTTTCCTTAGCTGTACATTTTTGTAACAGTTTTTTGTTTTTCTTGCTTTTTCATGTGGGGAGGAGATGTGAGATCAAGAAAATTTGAGCTGAAAATGAAATTTAAAAAAATAAAAATACAAAAAATTTAGAATTTAAATGTGTTAGTTTATAGTATATCCAAATCATTTTCTTCCAACCATTTCTGTTTTTCTTCCTTGGCAGAATGTTTTGCACTTGTGTTTTCAGAATTTAATTTTTGAGTTTCCTATTCATCTTTAGCTGACTTTCCCTCTAGCATTTTATTCCATGCCAATTCTCCCTATATTCACTCTGAACTCTTTGAAATCTGCTTTCCTCAGATTTAGAGTATGTGTTGGATTATGCTTGGTTTTCCTTTCCATCTCTATCACAGACTCAAAGAAGGAGTGGTTAGTCACTCCCAAAGGTTCTCCTTTCTACCAGTTCGTTGGTGAGAATCATATCCATAATAGAATTCCCCCTTTTTGGTCCCTATGCCTTTTGAAGTGCAGAAATATCAAAAACAAAACTCATTTTCTTCCAGATCCATCCTTCTCACTAACTTCTCTCTATTAAAGATACTACCAGTTGAAAACTAGGAAATGAACTGAAATCCATTTTTTTCTTAAATTTATTTATTTTCAGTTTTCAACATTCACTTCTATAAGTTTTAAATTCCCCCCTTTCCTCTCCCTCCTGAAGATGGCATGGAAGCTGACGTGGGCTCCACACGTACATTCCTATTAAACACACTTTCACGTTGGTCATGTTGCATAGAAGAATTATAACGAATGGGAGAAATCATAAGAAAGAAAACAAAAGAAAATAGGCTGCTTCACTCTGCATTCCAAATCCATAGTTTTTTCTCTGGATGTGGATGGCATTTTCCATTTTGAGTCCTTTGTAAATGTTTTAGGTCCTTGCATTGCTGAGGCCTAAGTCTATCAAAATCAATCCTCACACACTGTGGCTGTTACTATGGACAGTGTTCTCTTCTGTGACCTCATGACTATGGACAGTGACCTCACTCAACATTAGCTCATATAAGTCTTTCCAGGTTTTTCTGAAGTCCACCTGTTTATCATTTCTTACAGCACAGTAGTATTCCATTACATTCATATATCACAACTTGTTCAGCCGTTCCCCAGTTGATGGGCATCCCCTCAATTTCCATTTCTTGGCCACCACAAAAAGAGCTGCCATAAATATTTTTGTACATGTGGGTCTTTTTCCTATTTTCATGATCTCTTTGGGATACAGCCCTAGAAGTAGTATTGTTGAGTCAAAGGGTATGTACATTTTTATAGCCCTTTGGGCATAGTTCCAAATTGCTCTCCAGAATGGTTGAATCAGGTCACAGCTCCACCAACAATGAATTAATGTTGCAACTTTCCCATATCCTCTCCAACATTTATCATTTTCCTGTTTCGTTATGTTAGCCCATCTGATAGGTGTGATGTGGTGCCTCAGAATTGTTTTGATTTGCATCTTTCTAATCAATAGTGATTTAGAGCATTTTTTCGTATAATTATAGATAGCTTTAATTTCTTCCTCTGAAAACTGCCTGTTCATATCCTTTGACCATTTATCAATTGGGGAATGACTTGTATTCTTGTAAATTTGACTCAGTTCTTTATATATTTTAGAAATGAAGGCTTTATCAGAGACACTGGTTGTGAAAATTCTTTCCCAGTTTTCTGCTTCTCTCCTAATCTTGGTTGCATTGGCTTTGTGCAAAAATTTTTCAATTTAATCAAAATTACCCATTTTGCATTTCATAATGTTCTCCATATCATGTTTGGTTACATAAGTCTTATAGATAAACTATTCCTTGCTTCCCTAATTTGTTTATAGTATCAGCCTTTATACTTCGATCATATACCCATTTGGACTTTATTCTGGTATACAGTGTCTGATGTTGGCCTATGCCCAGTTTCTGCCATACTATTTTCCAGTTTTCCCAGCAGTTTTTGTCAAACAGTGAATTCTTATCCCAGAAGCTGGGGTCTTTGGGTTTATCAAATAGTAGATTGCTATAATCATTGACTACTGTATCTTGTATACCAAACCCATTCCACTGATCTACCCCTCTATTTCTTAGCCAGTATCAAGTGGTTTGGATGATTGCTTCTTTATAATATAGTTTAAGATCTAGTATTTGCTAGGCTACCTTCCCTAGCATTTCTTTTCATTAATTCCCTTAATATTCTGGACTTTTTGTTCTTCCAGATGAATTTTGTTATTATTTTTTCTAGCGATATAAAACAATTTTTGGTAGTTTGATTGGTATGGTATTAAATAAGTAAATTAATTTAGGTAGGATTGCCATTTTTTTTTAGCTCGGCCTACCTAAGAGCAACTGATGTTTTTCCAGTTATTTAGATCTGACTTTATTTGTGTGAAAGTGTTTTGTAATTGTGTTCAGAAATCTGTTTTTTCTGAATACATGAAGTGCTCATTCACTGTTTTGATTTATGCTATCTTCCATAATTGAGTGAACTGTTACCTTGAATTATATTTTTTTCTTACCTACTTTCTATCAAGAGATCATGCCTTCTCTTATTCAGTGACTAACTAAGCAGTTTAGATATTGTGCAATGTCTACATGGGATGTATGGGGTGGTCACAGAGGAACAGAACCTCTGGTGTGAGGGCTTGGCAAGCTCTTTTAAAGGCTGCTCATCTACCTTTCACCCAGCTCTCACCTGTGGCTCCAAGAAGCCATAGAATGGGCAGTGGCCATACCGCACTAGAAAACCATCTGAGCAGATGGGCTAAACCAGGTTGAGGGTGACTGACAGGCGTCAAAGCTACCAGTAAATTAGGAGGATGTCTACCCCAAGCATGTGAAGACTTCCTTTGGTGAGATGTGGATGAGAACAATTTGTTCCAATGGCCATGAAGGCAGTAGGAGCATTGTGGAGGGCTTAGAGCTTGGTCAGACACTGAAGATGCCAAGGTCATCCACTGCATCCCAGGCCATCGCCAGTTGTCCTGACTTTTGTCTTGACACTGGACTTCAATGACTCTGGAAGAGAGAGTGAGACTGATGACTTTTTGCAATTCCGCCTCACTTAAATCCAAATCACCTGCAAGTCAAGACCTCACCCCATGATGTCTCTTCACTATTACCTCCTTTTTATCTCCAGATTCAATTATAAAGTCCTCTGTTTGGCATTTTAAGCCCTTCACAGCTTGGCTTATTCTTTTCCAGTCTTCCACATTATTCCTCTCCAAACATTCTAGGCCTAAAAGTCTAGGCCTACTTTCTGTTCCTTGCCCACAACACTCTTTCTTCCAGCTCTGTCTTTAGACTGTCCTCCCTACCTAGAATGCTCTTTTTTTACCTCTGCCTCTTAGCTTTCCCAGATTTCCTTCAAAAGTCAGCTCAAACCCCACCTTCTATGAGAAGCATTTCTCAGCAGTCCTTCCCACTCTCCAACGCTCCTAGCACCTTCCCTTTGAGATTACCTTCCATCTACTCTGTATATATCTCTCGTGTATATATTTATGTCTCCCTCAAAATGTAAGCTCTTTCAGGGCAGGGCTGTCTTTTTTTGTAATCCAGTACTTGTCTGGCACATAGAAAGCACTCAATAAATGCTTATTGACTGTGGACTGACTCTCCCTCATTTTTCATATCCAATAATTTGCCAAGTCTTATATATCCTACCTCTGCTACATCTCTCACATCCATCCATTTCTACTCACGTAGCTGCCATGCTACTTCAAGCCCTCTTGCCCTGGACTATTTTAATAGCTTAGTAATTGGTCTCACTTTCTCCAGTCTCTCTCCAATCCAATCCATTGTCTATATAGCTACCAAATTGTTATTCCTAAAGCACAAGTCTGATCTTCCTTATTCAGGAAGCTTTGCTGTATCCCTGTTACCTCCAAAATAAATACTCTATTTAGCATTTAAAACACTTCACAATCATTTGACTCCAACTTATCTTCTCAGACTGACTTCACATTCTCTCCCTCGCACCTTCTACATTACAACTCAGTTATTCCTCACATGTAATCATCAATCTTCTACCTTTGCACAGGCCATCTACCATGCCTGGAATATTCTACTTCCTTATTTCCATCTCTTGGAATCTTCAGCTCCCTGCAAGGTACAGCTAAGGCTGTCCTCTCTATGCTAATTCCCTAGCAGATGTGCTCTCTTCCACCCTCAAAATTACTTTGTATTTATTTTTAATATATTTCTTATTGACTTATCTGAGTACATGTTGTTTCTTCTGGGGGGCAGGCCTTTTTTTTTGTTCTTTGTATTCCCAGTGCCCGGCACAGTGCCATGTATATAAATGTTTCTTAAATTGAAGTGAATGGCTTTTTACTTCAATTTAACAAATAAGTTATATAATCTTTTACAAATGAGTTTATAATCCAAATTCATGTTTCTTTTTTCTGTCATATCTGTTTACCAGGTACTTGCTAGATGAGTCATTTTCTAAGCTTATTCAGACTCCTGTTGTGGCAGCTAATTTATAGTAGTTAACATTTTTTAGGAAGTGGTAATGTGTGGTCCATTTTTTAAAATCCATTTTCCATTTTGAAGATATCAGAAGTTTGTTAGTCTAGTTGGAGTTGACTCAATTATGGACCATGCTTTTTTCATGTTTTTACAGTTTTTTATTTGGTATTGATTTTATCTTTGCTTTAAAACATCAGCCCTTTGACTAGACAGTTGATTTGGAAATGACTTCCACTTCATTAGTCAGTTTTTTTCCTTTCTATTATAATGTAATCAGTTTCATTTTTTTGATTTAATTTGTTTTGCTTCTTCAGTAAGAAGGTGTTTATGATATATATGCATATGAAGCTTCTGCATAATCTCCAGTCCAAGCCCTGTTTCTCATTCTTGAACTTTTTTTCTTTTAATTTAAAAAAAAATTATGCTTTTTTAACAGTGTTTTTCAGTCTCCCCCAAACAAAAAAAAAAAAAAGGAATTTTCTTCTGTAACAAAGAAAAATAATTAAGAAAAGCAAAGTATAACAGTGACCACATCTGAAAGTATATTCAATATTCTTTACTTGTTGTCCACTAATTCTCCACCACAAGGAAGGAAGTACATGTGATCATTGGTCCTCTGGAGCCAAGATTAGTTGTTGCATTTAATCTGAATTAAGACGTCTTTTAGTGTTGAAATATTTTCAGCATGTTTTTAACTGTCCTCTCCTATGCTAACATAATCATTCATTATTGAATTATATATTGATTTAATTCAAAGGATCTTAATGGATTTTTAGGAATTTCTATGCTTTATCATGTTCTGCAATAGGTGCTGATACATAAAACTATACTAATCTTAACGGTATGCTTCTTGCATAAATACTTATCATGAGTTACTTCAATAGAAAAAGACCAAGTATGACATGAAATAATGTTTTTTTTTCTACCTTTGAAGAAAACCAGAGGCAATAAGAAACTTTTTTTTCCTTCTCCAGGAAGAACCTATAGCCATCTTTCCATTTAGCCTCAACTTCTTTTTGTCTTTTGGGTTCATTTTTTGCTGATAATGTCAGGATTGATATAATTCCGCTTCTCTAGAAATATGTTCTCTTGTTAGTTATTGGACAAGAACTTCATATTTAAAGTTCCTACAGCTAAGTTAGTTATATTCTGACAATGGAGTGATCGTTAGCACCCTTAGCCTCTTTTTTAATCTCTCTGCCACCATCACTGCAGAAATGGAAGAAGAATGTGCAAGACTTGAAGCCAACTGCTGTTTTACTTTGTTTCATGAGTTATCATGGCCAATGAATTCATCACCAAGACTCCGGGCTCCGAGTGAAAGACATCTCTCTCCTAAGGATCTTTTTCAAAAAGTATATCTAGAATCAAAGTCTAACTCTGGACTTTGCTGGCCCAGCTTTAAAGAACCTAGGGTCAGTTCCATGCCATGATGAGGCTTTGTGTTAATAATATCTGATATTAAAGAATCAATGTAATTTTAAAAACTCAGCAAGTAGGAGTTGGAGAGTGCCCTACCTTTTTCATATTCTGAAATAATTTCTAATTCTGAAGTCTTGTAACAGGATGTTCTTTTAGTGCATTTACTTCCGTAATTGAATTCGCAATGTCATCTTTTATAAGCAATGCTTATATTTTAAGGTTGTTTCCATATTGTAGTTATGTTCCATCAAAGGTGGTGCCTTTTCCACAACAGAGTACTTAACTTAATTTTCACTTGAATTTGATGTCTGTTTTATGATTATTGACAGAAAAAAATTTCTGTTTTCGCTTTTTAAAAAAGTATTGGGGACAGCTAGGTGGCGCAGTGAGTAGAGCACTGGCCCTGGAGTCAGGAGGACCTGTGTTCAAATCTGACTTCAGACGCTTGACATACTTACTAGCTGCGTGACCTCGGGCAAGTTACTCAACCCCAATTGCCTTGCCTATCCCCCTCCAAAAAAAAAAGTATTATGTTTAATATGAATGCCTAAGTAAAGCCTGTATCAGACTGCACGCCATCTTGGAGAGGGGGGAGGAGAGAGAGAGAAAGAAAATTTGAAACTCAAAATCTTATGGAAGTGAATATTGAAAACTAAAAATAAATAAATTGATTTTTAAAAGTATTTAGGATCTTTTTGTGTTGCTGTAATGTGTATCTGATAAAATTGTTATAACTTACATAGTTTGAGTTAGACATTGGTTATACTATCAGTTTATAAAACTTCATCTCCTCCCATAGTCTTGATTATGTTACCTAATTCTGAATTTATCACTTAATTCTAATTAAATATCTAGTGCTCTCAGCTATTGTATATATGTATGAATTCATGCAGACCCAATTAGATTTTCTTCTTCCTGTTCTATGGATAAATAATTTTACACATACATTGTTTATATATATATATACACACATATATATATATATTTGTGTCTAATGGTAGCCATCTCTAGGGCGCAGCGAGGGGGAAGGGGAGAAAAAAAGGAAAAAAATTTGCATGATAACTTTATTATATATTTAAGAGGAATATGTACAGTTTCATGTGCAATCATCTTTCTATTACACTATGTTATGGAAATGCTTGTTTTATTTCATAAATTAAAAATAAATTTTAAAAATGGAATCAGAGTTACTCTTTTTAGTAAACGGAAATTTTTGCTGTTGGTTAAAAGTGTAGCCATAGCAAGACATATACCAGTGCCCATATATTTGTTAAATATGTTCCCCCAAATTAAAATATCATTTTGACAATAGAGGAGCTAAACCTTTAATCCCACATTAGTCTATGGTCTTACCGCTCCATATACCTCACTAAAGAGCAGCCCTTACTTCTTTCTAGAATAGTTCTCTGAATTAATTTTTTGGTAGGGCTTTTCATAGAGTCTTGGTATAGACAACTGTTCCGTGACTAGATTTGGGATTCATTGTCCCAGGAAAGAAATAATCAAATTGTTTTTAACTTGTATCTTGTCAGTGACTTGATTTTATATTACTGTGACACAAGGTATCACAATGTCTACTTGTTTCTCTTTAATAAAATACAATGTCGGTTTAGCTAGTATATGAGCAGCTAGATGCTTAAGCATATGCACTTGCAGCTTTAAAAAGTTGCTATTCCCTAGCTTACTGTGTGCATGTTCCACATCCACTGTATTTTCTTATTTAGTCTTTAGCGGAGTGCTATTTTTTTTCCTCCTTAAGCAATACACATTTATTGTCTACTATGTGCCAGGCAATAGGCTAAATACTTTATAATACAGAATAATATTCTGATTATACCACAGTCTAAAAGGTTATTTACCTGTTAAAATTTCAAAATATCTCAAGTTTTCTTTTGCAATGAAGCAAGTTTTCTTTTGTTAATACTTTTCTTATTTAACTTCTAATCCATGCAGAAAATTGGAGATTCATACCGTGGTTATTGTGTGAGTGAGACAGAATTAGAAAATGTACTAACACTTCACAAGCAGCAGACGAAGACTATATGGGGGACACGCCAATCTCCAAGCCCAGCAAAACCTGCTACACGCTTAATGTGGAAATCCCAGTATGTTCCATATGACGGAATCCCTTTTGTCAATGCAGGTAAATTTGAAAAGTATTTGTAATACTTTGTTTTCCATAGGCAATTAGGTTTTCCTGAGATTGTGCATTTTCACTTTGACAGTTCATAATTAAGTGAAGGTTTTTTTTTTAACCTCCTTAGTCCTATGATTTCATTCATAATAAGGAACTGATGGTGAGGAAACCCTGACTACCAATGTAGATAGGCAACTCTTCAGTAATTTGTAGTCTCAGGGTACTTCATGGGGCATTGAGAGTTAAGTGACTTGCCCAGGGGTACACTGCCAAGATGTGTGAGAGTTGCAACTTGAACCTGATTGTAGTGCTAGCTTTCACTATTCGCTAACCCTAACCCTTATCGTTGGTAGATTTTTTTTCTTTTTTTTCATATTTTAATATTTAATATTTTTAGTTTTCAACATTGATTTCCACAAGATTTTTAGTAACAAATTTTCTCCGCATTTCTACCCTCCCCCCACTCCAAGATAGCATATATTCTGATTGCCCCGCTCCCCAGTCAGCCCTCCTTTCTGTCACCCCACTCTCCCCCATCCCCTTTTCCCTTACTTTATTGTATGTAGTGCAAGATAGATTTCTGTATCTCATTGCCTGTCTATCTTGTTTCCCAGCTGCATGCAAAAACAACTTTTTTTTTTTTGAGCGTCAGCTTTTAGAACTTTGGTTCCAAATTCTCTCCCCCTTCCCTCCCCACCCTCCCTAAGAAGGCAAGCAATTCAGCATAGGCAACACGTATCAATATGGAAAACACTTTTGCAATAATCATGTTGTGAAAGACTAACTATATTTCCCTCTATCCTATCCTGTCTCCCTTTATTCAATTTTCTCCCTTGACCCTGTCCCTTTTCAGAAGTGTTTGCTTTTGATTACCTCTTCGCCCTATTTGCCCTCCCTTCTGTCAATGCTTTTGATTACCTCTTCCCCCTATTTGCCCTCCCTTCTGTCAACTCCCTTTCTCATCCCCTTCCCCCTACTTTCCTGTGGGGTAAGATGCCCAATCGACTGTGTATGTTATTACCTTCTCAAGTCCGATCTGATGAGAGCAAGATTCACTTATTCCCCCTCACATGCCCCCTCTTCCCTTCCAAATGAACTGCTTTTTCTTGCCACTTTTATTTGAGATAATTTACTCCATTCTACCTCTCCCTTTCTCCTTCTCTCAATATATTCCTCTCTCACCCCTTAATTTTATTTTATTTTTTAGATATCATCCCTTCATATTCAACTCACCCTGTGTCCTCTATCTATATATGTTCATTCCCTTCAACTACCCTAACACTGAGAAAGGTCTCATGAATTACAAACATCATCTTTCCATGGAGGAACGTAAACAAAACAGTTCAACTTTAGTAAGTCCCTTATGATTTCTCTTTCTTGTTTACCTTTTCATGCTTCTCTTGATTCTTGTGTTTGAAAGTCAAGTTTTCTATTCAGTTCTGGTCTTTTCACTGAGAAAGCTTGAAAGTCCATATTTTGCCTTGGAGCATTATACTCAGTTTTTCTGAGTAGGCGATTCTTGGTTTTAATCCTAGGTCCTTTGACCTCCAGAATGTCATATTCCAAGCACTTGGATCCCTTAATGTAGAAGCTGCTAGATCTTGTGTTATCATGGTTGTGTTTCCACAATACTCAAATTGTTTCTTTCTGGCTGCTTGCAGTATTTTCTCCTTGACCTGGGAATTGTGGAATTTGGCAACAATATTCCTAGGAGTTTTCTGTTTGAGATCTGTTTCAAGAAGCGATTGGTGGATTCTTTCAATTTCTATTTTGCCCTCTGGTTCTAGAATATCAGGGAAGTTTTCCTTGATAATTTCTTGAAAAATGATGTCTAGGCTCTTTTTTTGATCATGGCTTTCAGGTAGTCTGATAATTTTTAGATTATCTCTCCTGGATCTATTCCACATCATTGGTTTTTCCAATGTGATATTTCACATTGTCTTCCAATTTTTCATTACTTTGGTTCTGTTTTATAATTTCTTAGTTTCTTATGAAGTCACTAGCTTCCACTTGCTCCATTCTAATTTTTAAGGTGGTATTTTCTTCAGTGGTGTTTTGGACCTCCTTTTCCATTTGGCTAATTCTGTCTTTCAAGGCATTCTTCTCCTCATTGGCTTTTTTGGAGCTCTTTTGCCATTTGGGTTAGTCTATTTTTTAAGCTGTTATTTTCTTCAGTATCTTTTTTGAGTCTCCTTTAGCAAGTCATTGACTTGTTTCTCATGGTTTTCTCTCATCCTTCTCATTTCTCTTCCCAATTTTTCCTCTACTTCTCTTACTTGCTTTTCTAAATCCTTTTTGAGTTTTTCCATGGCCTGAGACCAATTCATATATTTATTGGAGGTTTTTGATGTAGGCTCTTTGACTTTGTTGGCTTTTTCTGACTGTATGTTTTGATCTTCTTTGTCACCAAAAATATATAGTCTGAGTCCATTTTCACTGCCTGTTCATGTTCCCAGTCAACTACATGACCCTTGAGCTTTTTGTCAGGGTTTGACTGCTTGCAGAGTAGAGAGTACTTTGTCCCAAGCTTGAGGGGCTGTGCTGCTGTTTTCAGAGCTACTTCTATTCTACCCTCACCACAAGCTCTCCCACACCAGAGCTCCTATGCCCCAAGAACCCCCCAACCAGGACCACGACCCAGATCTAAGCAAGGCAAAGCAAGAGAACCCAGCCTTTGTGCCAGCAAAGGGCTCCCTGCTCTCCTGCTCAAATCCACCGCTTGATTCCTCCCACAGGGTGGTCCTGAGGCCGGAAGCAACTACAGCCGGAGCTCTGGAAGCAGCGGCAGGAGCTTCCTGCTGCTGCTGTTGCCCCTGTGCCACCTCTGCCACTCCCAGGGCTGGGGCCACATTGCTCTCATCCCAGTCTAGCAGTTTTCACACTAACCTGCTCTGTTGTCTCTGGTGTTTGTGGGTTGAGAAGTCTGATAACTGCTACAGCTCAGTGATTCAGGGTCCTAGGGCCCGTCCACCAGACGCCTGGTCTGGTCAGCCCTGGTGCCACCCATGCTGGGCTGTGCTCCACTCCCAGTATGGTGTGATAAACCCTTCCCAGTGACCATCCAGGCTGTCCTGGTCTGGAGACCATCCCTCTGCTATTTCATGGGTTCCGCAGTTCTAGAATTTGTTCAGAGCCATTTTTATAGGTGCTTGGAGGGATTTGGGGGAGAGCTCAAGTGAGACCCTGCTTTCCAGCCACTATCTTGGCTCCACCCCCCCCCATAACCACAGCATTGGTAGATTTAATAAAATTTAAGCCAAAAAGAAAATTATCAGTAAATAAATCAACTTTTTTATTTAGAAATAACCTACTTCTTAATATAAATCCATAATGCTGTCTATAGATAGAAAAGCAGAAAAGAAAGATAATTTTCTTGACATTAATATAAATTAATATTTCAAAAGATCTATTATTTCATCAGTGTAGTTATTTCTTTTCCTGATATAGGTCAGAACTCCTCTAATGAAGCTAGTCCTTCATTAGGACTTTTTGGATTTTTGGACCTTGTGTTTCACTGATGTTTTATTTACATACCTAGTGCTACCTCCATGTTGCAGTGAAGCATCAGAATAGGCCTTTAGTGGAAAAAATTAAGTAACAAAGGAGTATTATTACTTAAAGCAAATAATAATCATTTCCTCTGAGTTCCCTTTCTTACATTAACATCTCTGTTCTTAACCTTGTATTTGCTAGAAGTTTTGGGGGGACAAGAGAAATGGTTATCATAAAATAGTTGAATTGCTATCATGGGGGCCTACTCTAAAAGTTATATAATATTCTAGTATTTTATATTGCATAAATATTTAAAGTGTTATTGATGCTATTGAATCTTGGAATTTCTCTTGCTCACATTTCTGAAACCATACATCAGCAACACATTTTCTAAGAATGTGGTTTGATATTATCCCAAAAGATTCACTTTAGGACAAAGCAGGGCTTAAAATGAGTAGTGTTATGAGTAATGGTATATTGTGGAAGTCTCACACCAAATTTAGGGAATCTCAGATGCAATACTGAGAGGATTAGATTCACTTGAAGTAGAGGTGGTGGAAGAGAGAAAAGGTCCAAAACTCACTTGCTCAAGTTTCCTCTATATGAGAAAATATTTAATCTCAGAGTTCTTTTCCCTGGTGGCTGTGGACCAGAATGTTTCCTTTTAGCCTTTTGCCATGCTAGCATAGGATAATGAATGGGCTTATAATTCAAGTAATATAAATCGATATTCTTATCGAAGGCCCTGCCTGACAGGCTGTTCATTGCTCCCTGGAGGCTGTTATTTTGTTGGCTTATCAGTATAATCAATTGAAATACCATATTTCACATTCAGTTACAAATTAACATAATGCCAAATAACATTTAATAAAAGAAAATGGTGTGTGATCTTTTAGCTTGTTTAAATGTGTTTCGATGTGGTTCTCCTAAGGATAGCCCCCACTTCTGAGCTAATTTGCTGTAGTTTGGGAGTACTACCTCAATTTCTATAGCTAGCATTGTATGCAACCAGTTGCCAGAACTTGATACCCCTTGAGTTATATGAGTCTGTTACTCAAAGGATGACAGAGACTTTAATACTTTTGGAAACACATGCTACCCAAATATGGCTTTGCACATGATAGGCAGTTCTTTTAATTTCCAGTAGGGGACCAAGTTCTCGGGGGTGGGGGTGGAGAGAGGATGCTTCAAGCGTTTGGCAGGTTGGTTCCCTAAAGGGTTTAGGATTCCTGCAATAATTCTTCGAGGTCTGAGTTTCCCTATTGCATTTTTTCAAGTTATTTTACTCTCAGATGATACTGGTACTTTAAAAAAAACAAAATGTTATTTTAAAAGAATATTTTTGATTGATGCATTTGGTTTTGACGTGACAGACACAACCCAATAATTCTTCCCCAATGTACATTTCCTGGAGATATTTAAGCAAAATCACCCAAAAGAAGGATTACAACTTTAAATACAAGTAACTTTCTACTTTTATGGCTTACTGATTATTAATATTAAGGAAGGATATGCATTTTAAATTGATTTATTTGGTGCCAACCTTGTCTGTTGTTTTTTTTCACATTATTATAGTCATTGTACATATTGTTTCTTGGGCTTTACTTTCACTCTTCTGCATTACTTTTTAACAGTGTCTCTTCATGTTTCTTTGATTTTATTTGTTAGTTCTTACAACTCAGTAATATTCCATTACATTCACATTCACATGCCAAAATTTATACAACCATTGATCAGTCATTGAGCATATATTTTGCCTCCAGCTTTTTATAATTATAAATGATACTTCTAGCAATATATTTTATACATATAGGCCTTTTGCTGCCATTAACCTCTGTGAGGTATAAACCTGGTAGTATGGGGTCTCTGGGTCAAAAAGTATGAACATTTTAATAACTTTTCTTACATAATGCATAACTACTTTTTTTATTATATCCTCTCTGTTCTCTCAAAAAGTCTCCTTCCCAAGGAAAAATGGCCTGTATATATAGGTTCCTACTGAACTTGGAATGGGGCTTTTGGGTAATATTTTTTAAAACCGAAGCCTCTTACATCTCACAACCACACAAATATACACTTTCTTATTCCTAAGGATATACAGGAATCATGATTTTAAATCTGGAAGGGGACCCTGGGGTTATATGATGTAAACCTGTCATTTCATGGGGGAAACTAAGAATTTGATGTTACAAAAAATTTAGTTTTGATTCCTGCCTCTGACGTGTGTTAGCTTTGAGACCTTGGGCAAGGCCCTTATCCTATCTGGACCTCCATTTCCTTTCTTCAGAAGTGGTTGGAAGGATCAAATGAAATAATGGATTTAAGGTTCTTGGTAAAGCTACAAGTCCTATATAAATATCAGAGGTTTTTTCTTTTTTTTTTTTTGCACGGGGGAAGGCAGGGCAACTGGGGCTAAGTGACTTACCTAAGGTCACACAGCTAATAAGTGTGTCAGGTGTCTGAGAACGGATTTGAACTCAGGTCCTCCTGACTCCAGGGCAGGTGCTCTACTCACTGTGCCACCTAGCTGCCCCGAATATCAGTTATTTTTATTATGTATAATTTTCATAACTAAAAAGATCTCTTAAGATGAAATAGGATATTCAGTGAAATAGAATATTCAACCAAAAAGCTTAGATTTTATAAGAAGTTTTCGCAGTTGTTTAGCAGATTAGGTATTGCTGAAGGTATTACAATTATAAAACACAATGAACAAAAAGATTTGTCAATTTTAAAGATGTGTTATTCGTTTACATGTAAGACATCTGGCATGCTTTATGATACATTTTAGCTAACGAAATTGGGGACAAATATGTTTTAACCTGAACAAGATAGAATTTGCATTCCCAACTAAGTTTAGTTGGGCACCTACTGCTATCCTTTCTCCCTAAAGTGATAATTATGAAAAAGACTCATTACCATTGACAATTTATTTTTCAATTTAGTGGCTAGAACAGATGGATACTTGAATTAATGACATAATAGTTGGTATCTGTCCATAGGGAGCAGAGCCATAGTGATGGAATGTCAGTTTGGGCCAAGGAGGAAAGGTTTCCAGGCCAAAAAAAATGGAGAGCAGGAAAGCACCTCCTTCTGTCAGCTCTACAAAGCCACTTGTCCAGCACGGTAAGCTTCAGCTAGACTAGGACCCTATGCAGCAAGGAGGATACCACTATTATTAGAAGTATGAAAAGACTGAGAATCAGAAGAATTTAACAAGTTTTTAAAATGTTACTTTGTTATTTTTGTTCAGGAATTGAAAGTGTTCCTCAAAGCCCCATAAAAAGGAAAGGCAAAAATGGAAGAAACTAGTTGGAATTTTGTGAGACTTTGTAATATTTTATTTAGTATCAGATCTTGTATCACAAAATATTCTAAAGGTACAATTAACGCAGTTTATAGGAATTTTCATATTTAAGCTGATAACATTAATTTTAGGCAATATATATTTAAATCTCAAAGGAAATTTTAAAAAATTGACATGCAAAGGGTATAAAAATTTAAGCTTCTATATATTTTTCAGTGAATTGGCTTCAAGTCTGATGTGGGGAAACACCTCTATAGGTGAGGAAATAATTTTTTCTCCATAAATCAAATATTTACTGAGTACCTACTATTTCCTTAACAAATTGCTAGGTACTGGTAACTGTGGAAGTATAAGATGATATCCATGTCTATAAGGAACTCATAGCCTTGCTCAAGAAACAGAGTACACATACAAAACAATTTGAAAACAAAACAAGTAGATTTTGATATGCATAAGAGAATATGGTGTAACCTGAAGTTATCAAGGAACACTTTGTAGATATTTTATATAGGCCTTGAAGGATGGGATTTAGAGAAGAGCCAAGGGTGTGTGTGTGTGTGTGTGTGTGTGTGTGTGTGTGTGTGTGTGTGTGTGTGTGTGTGTTGGGGGCAAGGGGTATTCTAACAGCCTAAAAAAGGAATGAACATGCTATGTTGGGGTACCGAATAAAGATTGGTTTAAAGAAGCCAGAAGTCGAAATAAGTCTTGCTAGGTTACATGGGATCAGGTTATGGAGGACCTTGAACACCTAGCTGAAAGGCTCAGATTGAATCAAAAGACAGTAAAAAAGCATTGTAGGAAGGGTGTGTGAAACAATGAAGCAAATATCAATCTGGCTTTGTTGTACAGGGTGAGTAGGACTTGACTGGAAATAAAAACAGCTAGTAGATTGTTAAAGTAATAACAAGATTATAAGAGGTTGTAGTAGTAGTAGTAGTAAAGAAGAAGGCTAGGTCTCTGATATATTAACAAAAGTTGCTCAGCTTCTTGGCTAAGTTGGCTGAAGTAGCCAGCAGAAATGATCATTATTAGACATTCATGAAGTTTTATGTCATGTGTAATGTTCTACACTGAAAAATAACATTTTGTGCTTAATTTATTTTTTAAAAATCTCTTAAGAGGTATAATCATTGTTAAGGTGGTATTATTGATAATTTAGAATTCCTTGTGAATATTGTGTAATAAACTATCATCATTGTTTCATTTTTATAGGATTTACATTAAAAAAGTACAAAAATTTCCTGAGTATCGAGTTTCTACTGACCCCAAAATTGATAAGAGAATCATCAGAATGGAGCAGGAGAAAGCCTTTAACATGCTGAAGAAGAATTTGATAGATGCTGGAGGAGTTATCAGGTATGAGTTTCATATTCTCCTTTGACATTTTTAATTTGCCAGCTAAATTGCCAGAATCCATCTGCAAGTAAATGTCCAAGGAGGACAGTTTATCAGTTTTTCCTAGCTTGTTTTTTTTTTCAAAAGAAATATTCTCACTAGTAGTTTGCTAAGGATAAAGATGATTTTTCTTTATGCCTTTCTTGGAATTTATAAATGGTATCATAAAAATGCATGAATAAATCTCAGCATTTTTTTCAGAATAATCTAGTTATATTTCTTATAACATATTAAAAATCCCAACTTTGGTATTACTGATGACAGCTAAAAACAGAAAAAAAAGGAAAAAGATGATTAAGTTTAAACATTATTCTGTTTCCTTAACAGAAATTTTACCTGACAGCAATTTGCTACAATGTGATTGAGGCTAGCTGCATTAAGATAAGAGTTTAACATGACACATTGCCCTCACCCTTTGTGCTTTAGATATTAAATAAGAAAGTAGTGTTAGCCTCATCTCTCAATTTCTCACTTTTGTTAGCTTAGGCCAGGTTTGATTGTTGTTATGTAACCATGGAATATCCTGCTTTCATGTGGCCTTTAAAAGATTTAGTTACATGGGAAATGAGCAGAATGGAACCCTCTTTTGATCCAATGTATGTGATACTGTAAGTAATTTTCATTTCATCAAGTTACCATTGCAAACATGTAGTATAAAAGCATCAATTAAAGTACTGTCCTTCAAAGCTAGTTCATTTGCCTAGAGGCTGCTTTCTGCATTGCCATACAAGAGACCTGTGTTTGATTTCCAGTTGATTCTCTTGCTCATTGGGCCAACAGGAGCTGAGAGTGCTGTGGAGGCAAGTGTTGTTGTGCCCCTGTGAGCGAAGAGTATCCCATATAGCTCAACAGGCTCTGAATCACATCCACTCTTTGGATGAAAGGATGGTAGGTGCAATGCAGAAGCTTAATTGGGGTAAAATGGAGGGTAAATGGGGTGATACCCATTTCAGGATATGATGGTTGACATTATTATCTTTTTATTGTGAGGTAAAATTCCAATGACATAGAACTTAATATCAAATCACTTGTATATAGTACTTTGACTCCCACTGCCTCTTCAATTTTAGGTCTGTCACAAGGTCTATAAAGGTTTTTGTTTGATTGGGATGCAATCTGACAGAAGTTGGACAGAACATATATTGTGTTCGAAAACTGTGTTACCATGAAGTTTTGTCTTACTAGACTTCCTTTTTTGATAGTTTGAGTAGAAATGACTTTTTCTTATTTCTCTTTTATACCTTAATTTAAAATTTTTCCTCTTTATTAGGTGGTATGTACAGTTGCCCACCCGAAAGGCTCATCAGTATCATGAAGTGCAGAAACCTTGTCTCATTCCTTCTCCTTCCCCTCTCCTTGTGTCTTCACTTGAGAATGAAGAAGATACAGTTCGGGATGAGAACTGTACATTATCCTCACGTCTGCATCCACAAGTAGCAGATAAGATCAGAGAACTGGTATCTCAGGGAATAGAACAAGTCTATGCAGTGAGGAAACAACTAAGGTATAGTGGAAACAAGATATTGGTTTGAAGTTAAGTGTTCAGCATCTATTCTTCCTCTCCATTCATGCCCTCATTACCTTGTGCCTGGACTACCATTGTAGATTCCTCATTGATCTGTCATCTATCTTCATACAGGTGCCCAAATAATCTTACTAAGACCATTTAATCTTTAAGATCAGTGGCTCCTCATTGCTTATAGGATAATATGCAAACTTCTTAGTTTCACATTTAAGGCCATTTACAATTTATTTGGTTCATACTGCCTCTCTAACTTTATTTCATATTACTCCCCTTTACAAATCTCTGCTACAGTCTAAATAGACTTTTAGTCATTCCCGGAACTCAGTATTCTATCTTTTGCCTCCATATGTTCTTTTTAGTTCTCATTCTAGGAAGGCTCTCCCTCTTCATCTCTGTGTCTTAGGCGCCTTCTCTTCCTTTGTGGCTCAACTCTGGTGTCATCTCCTTATTAAAGCTTTCTCCCTCTTAAATTTTCCTTTTATCATACTTACCTGTGCACATTTTATATCTTTCTAGTTACAAAGGCTGGGAACCTGTGGCCTTGAGGCCACATGTGGCCCACTAGGTCCTCAAGTACCACCCTTTGACCAAATCCAAACTTCACAGAACAAATCCCTTTAATAAAAGGATTTGTTCTGTAAAACTTGAACTCAGTCAAAAGGCCTCACCCAAGGACTTAGAAGGCCACATGTGGCCTCTCAGCCACAGGTTTCCCTGCCCCTGCTCTAGTACAATGTGAGTTCCGTGAGGGTAGGGATTGTTTTGTTATTGTCTTTGTATCCTTGGTACTTAACTTATCATGGGTACTTAATAAATAATAATAATAACTAGCATTTATATAGTATTTAAAGTTGCAGAGCACTTTACACATGTTGTTTCATTTCCTCACTGTCCTGTGAATTACAGGCACTATTGTTATCCTCATTTTACAGATTAGGAAACTGCAACTAAGAGTGGTTGAGTGACTTGCCTGGGGTTACACAGTATCTGAGGCAGGATTCACTTTCAGGCCTTCAGGGACTCTAAATCCAGTTCTCTATCCAGTATGCCATGTAGCTTTTCACCAGTAGACAAGCAAGATGTTGTCATTTTATAACTCTTCCTGAACCAACAATTTCCCAGCAGAGTTTTGGCAAATCACAATATTGTGATGTCTGATGTTTCCAACTCTGTAGATAGTATTCAAATCTAGCAAGTTTAACTATCTCTAAACTAACTTAAAATAGTATATATGTCAAATCACATTAAAATAGAAATAAGCACAGAAAAATCTCTGTGCACTCAACACTAAGACTTACCCAGTGGCCCAAATATTTCAACTATTTCACATAATATTTAATGAGGCACTGTTTGTGGTCGTCCTTTTATAATGGATGAATTTGGATGGTCCCTTTTTAATGGAAATTGACCTGTAGATTTCTGTTCAGAATTCTTTGATATGCAACAAATAATTAAACTTTTTCACTTAAAATTAGGTCATTTGAAAACCAGAAGGCTTGTTCATCATGTTAATAATAGCAGTGATGGTTGGCATGTATATTGTACTTTAAAGTTGACCATACATTTTATATACATTATTTCATTTGCTTTTTTTTATCACCTTTGGGAGGTAGGTACTTAAACATATTATTACAATTTCCATTTTATAGATGAGCAACCTGAGGTTCAGAGAGTTTTTTCATGCTGAAATTTAGCAACTTGTCCATGATCACATGGCTAGTAAATGTCAGACATGGAAGGTTCAGAATCAATCCTTCTAGTCCAGGCCGATGCTTGTTATTCTCTTATGCACTGTTTTGGGGAAATGCCAATAACATTTCTGCATGAGTATTTGTAGATTCTTCTGATCGGCAGTCATCTTAGCATTTTTTTTTTTACTCACTTTGTATTTAATATATACTAGAGTAGGGATTCTTAACCTTTTTTATGTCATGGACCCTTTTGACAGGCTCTTAGAATAATATTTTTAAATGAAAAAAATACATAGTATTACAAAAGAAATTGAAATAGTTACCAAAATGTTTTTTAATACAAGTAATGGATTCCAGGTTAAGAATCCCTGCATGAATATAACATGTTAAAATCCAGAATTTAGTAAACCTCAAACCCTGTCCTTATAGTATCAGAAGGGCTTTGTTATAATAGGCTCTCATCTAGAAAAGATTGTAGAAGTGTGGACCCTAAGGAGAATGTTATAGCATGACGTGAATATATTTTCTGTATTAACTAATATGTTACTTAACTAATATCATGGTTTATCTAATAATGGCTCCAGTTTTCTATGTCTATGCTCTTTTTCATCATGTACTTCATATTTAATTGGTATAATTACCAT
This sequence comes from Phalanger gymnotis, assembly GCA_028646595.1. Lineage (NCBI taxonomy): Eukaryota > Metazoa > Chordata > Mammalia > Diprotodontia > Phalangeridae > Phalanger > Phalanger gymnotis. The sequence goes on along the minus strand of CM053626.1, from coordinate 65,501,548 downwards.
TTTCTAGCCATATCTCTTTCTGTACATTATGCTTCATATACTATTCCATTCTACTCAACTGTTTCATTGATCCTCCTTTGGTCTTCCTGGGGCAGAAAAGGTTTATTCTTTTCAGTTATCCCCATAAAATGCCAAAATAGTTTACATATAGCCATTTGGAGAAAGAAAGCATTCGTTTTCTCATCCATGTGGGTTCTAGAACGCTCTATCATAGAAAAATTAAAAGTGGGAAAACATAAAAAGGTTATGGAGTTAATATGCCATACATTATATGGAAAACAATCTTTCTGGTTTTGGTTTCATATATGTTTTACATTATTTTTCACTTTTCATATATCCACAGAAAATTTGTAGAGAGGGAATTGTTCAAGCCTGATGAGATACCTGAAAGACATAATTTGTCTTTTTTCCCAACTGTGAATGACATAAAAAATCACATTCATGAGGTACAGAAGTCCTTGAGAAATGGGGAGATGGTGTATAATTCAGAAACTCCTCCAGCTACGGTATGATTGGAAGCACATTTGGTTTCTTTTATGGTTCTTACTTAGCTTTCTTTTGCTATTGTGTCTGTAACAGGTTCCATTCATGATGTTAGCCAGCATCTAGTTTACTTCTTAGAATTTATTTATAACAAAAATAAATAGGTTGTGGGAAAAGAAGTCAATCCAAAAATGTATGTTATTTCTCTTAAGTTTATAGCATTGTTTTCTTGACCAAGTAGGACTAATAGTTTTTTCATTTAAAAGACTAGGCCTGAATGTTTTCTTTATGAAGGAAAGTATAAATATAAATGAGTATTAACAGGAGGTAATGGAGTGTTTGTTATCTAAACAAATCCCTGAGGATAGCTGGATTACCCAATTTCTTCTTAATAACAGCATTACTTCAGAGACTCATAGAATCACAGAGTTGCAAGATTTAGTCCAGTCCCATTATTTTAGGCTGAGGAAACTGAGGTCCTTAGGGATTAAGTGACTCATCCTAGTACAGACAAGTGGTACTTAATTATTTCCACTTTCCAAACAACTTACTGATGTGAATTTATTCTAATTGTCCTAACTGTGACTAAAAAAGTTTTCCCCAAATTTTCCTGATGGTATAGTTAGAACAGTGAAATTATCAGGTGGATTTACATGCACTTGCTACCATAAAGTAATGAGACTGATTTTCACATGTGGCTCACACAAAAAAGGTAATGAACTCCATCCTACTCTCTTTATTCTCAGACCCATACCACACAGGTCTGGTATATCTGGATTTTCCCAGATCTTCTGGCCTGGAAAGAATGGAAATTCATTTTCATATTAAGTCAGATGAAATGTGTAGAGTTACAAGGTGATTCAGAGGCATTTTAACTGAAAAAAAAAAAACAAAGCTTGAGAGATAAGGTTTTAGGGTTTAGATTTAGAGCTGCAAGGGACCTCCCAGTCATCAGCAAGCTTTTATTAAGTGCCTGGATACAAAGAAAGGCAAAAACCAATCCTTGCTCTCGAGCTCACAGTATAATGGGGGAAAGAACATGAAAACTACTGTTCAAACATGATATAGATGGGGCCATTGAGTCCAAACCCCATTTTATAGATAAGGAAACTGAGGACTAGTGTGGTTAAGTGCCTTTTCAGCCCCAGGTGTCAAAGCATAGGGTTAAGCCTTCATTTACCCTGTAATTCTAATGAGGATAGGTTTAGAGTACCAGCTCTAATCCTTTCTTTAACTCATTTCTTTACTCTTCCATTAATCTTCTGATAAGGGAAGAGAGATAAGAGGAGTCACTGGAATAGTGGGGCTTTAGGTGCTAATGGTTTCTTCTTGGTACCTTTCTTTGGGAGGGGGCAGGGCAGTTGGGATTAAGTGACTTGCCCAAGGTCACACAGCTAGTACATGTGCCAAGTGTCTGAGAACGGATTTGAACTCGGGTCCTCCTGACTCCAGGGCCAGTGCTCTACTCACTGTGCCACCTAGCTACCCTATTCTTGATACCTTTCAAATGGGGTACCTTGCATGTTGAAGGTGATTGTAGATTTCTAGGTACATTTGAGGAAGAATAAATATATCACAGTGGATTATGATTTTCTTGCAGTTTTTGGAGTCATTCTCATTACTTTTTACCTTGTAAAACTTTTGTCACTTCTGCAGTAACACTGAAATCTTGAGAGCCATGTAGAAATTATCAGTATTTTTGCTTTGTAATAGGTTGGCAGTGTCATAGCATAATCTAAGTAACTTAAGTACTCAGACATGAAGACAGCATATACATACTAAAAGATAACTGCAATTGGGAAAAATATAAAGGATAACAATTATTGATAATTTTCAATATCATTCCTTTTATATGTATATTTTCACATGTTTACTGAATAGTCTATGTCATTTCAGTTCCAATGGACCACAGACAGTGGGAACATTCTCACAGAGACTGTGACAGTTACATTTGCATCGCCATCCACTGAGGGTAGGCTCATGCTGAATATAATTTAGAAATATTTTTAAATATATCTGAACAATTCCAAATTTCCCTGAAGACCAATTTGCCTGTTTTCTTATAAACAAAAAAGATAATCAGTGACTAAGAGAGTTCCACCGGCAACCACCTTGAGATGGCTTGAACCAAAAGGTCCGTTTGACCCAGAAGTTAAGGCCTTTTGATTTCTTTTTTTTTTTTTTTTTTTGCTTTCCTCTTTCTTTTTGCAGTATATTTTTTTTTTCTTCCAACCTTTATTTTCCAAGAGTCTTTTTGGACATTGGTTATCATGACATAAAAAAAGCTTTGTGCCTGTACGCCACAGTGCTGGTTAATATACATGATAGGCATATTGTTACTGATGAGTTACTGATGATTATGCACAATACGTTGCATAGAAGGAGGTGGCAGCAAGAGAGTTAAAGTTTTAAATCCTGGAATTAATTATGAAGGGAGGTTACAAAACCTCTTAAGGCTTTTTAAAAAAGATAGGGTTCTTATATATCTGAAGAATTTTAGGTGTAGCTCTGCCTAAGAACATGAAAAATGAACTGCCAAGATGATCTTGTAAAGTTCTGTAATCCAGTTTTTCAAACCAACTCAAGTGATGAGGGACCGGAATAAATTGCCCTGGAATTCAATAGAAATAGTTCTTGTTTTAACAGTTTATTGGTGATGTGATATACTTTAGGAAGCTCACCAGGAGAATCGATTATCACTAAAATGGAAGCAAATCAGACAGGGGAGTCTTTGTCTCCAGAGACAGCCCACTTGCTCTCTTCACTCTCTTCACTTCAACCCAAAATATTTGCACAGTTGCAGGTAGGTGTTCAACAACGCAGCCGAGTTTAATTATTTCCACTCAGATTTTCAAACAATTTATATTTTCTTTTTTATTTCTTGATAGAAAGGTTGCAGTATTTTTCACAGAGAATTTATCCCTCATAAATTCCCATTTTAGAAATAACCTAGTACCTTTTACATTGATTGAAGATATGCTGAATATGAATTGAATTGAATATGAATGCAGTGAAAGTTAATTCTCACCTTTTTTAGCACATTTGCCTTTCCATTAGTATATAATGACAGAATCAAAGGATTTTAGAGGAAGGAACCTTAACCAGTATTAATTTTTTTTGTCCCAATCAGATGTCTGAATGATGAACAGTATCCTGTAAGAAAAAAAATGTGCCTCAGTTAAACATTTTGCTAATTGATTTTTATGTTTTACAGAGTTTACAGTTACAACCAGCATTCACCTCTACTGATGGAGCAGCTGCTTTGATATCAGTAAATAGCCACTCTCATTCTACTTCTGCAAATCTTCTGGATTCAGTAGGAAGTGCTGTCATGAACCATTCTCTTGTGTTCACTCAAGGACATAACCTTCAAGCAGGAGCCTGCCTGGCACAGAATCATCCTGCTTCCTCTACGCTCAGTAACCTTCCAGGGCCAGATCAGAACCTTATTACAATGGGCCAACTGGTAGCAGTTGGAGGTGTTGAGGATACAGGAAGCCTGGAAGGAAGTGTTCATCAGATTTTTTTGGGAGATGTACAAACCATTCCAATAAGGATTGTGAACAGCCACCCACCTCTTAGTAAGTCAAACTAACCTACATTATTACTACTTTTAATATTTGTGAAATTAGCAGTATACCAAAACATGCAAGAAAAAATTTATAGTCTGCTCGGTGGAGTTACAGTCTCAATAGAGGAAGTTAAATAAGACAGCAAAAGAAAGAGGAAAAAAAATCTCCGTACTTAGAATTAAACATTTATTTTATTTTTTCTCTGCTTCTTCCTTCTATTGCCCTTCCCAACTTCTTAGTTCAAAAATTACAATCACTAAATCTAAGCAAAACTAAAATCAACAAAGGTTCAAAAACTAAATCAATAAAGGTGCAAAACCAATAAGCGTTTTCATGGGTGGTTTTGAAGGTGTAAAGAGTAATCTACTTCATGAATAAAATGAAGAAACTTCTAATGGGAGGATAAAGGATGGAAACACATATATAGTAAAATGAGTAATAAATACAAAGTGAAGGGACTGAGGTACTTCAGGGAAGAATGGAAGAAAAAGTAGACTTGACATCAGTCAAATTGTAGAGGAAGAAAAAGAAATAGGAATTTTAGCCAGGAACCACTAAAGTTGAGTTTTGTAGCCCTAGTAGATCTGGAAAGGATGAATGAACTCATTTTCCCTAGTTACTGGAAGCCATAAGGGGCTTTATCCATTTCAAGTACACTGTTAGCTGTGACTGAGAGAAAGAGTAGATTCTTCCTTTCTTTTCTTATTGGCAGCAATTTATTTGTCTGAAATTTGACATCTAGAGTAGACAAACCACCACTGAAGGTAGTAGAGAGGGAAAGAAGGGACTCAGAAGTGCCAGACTTTAATGATAGCCAGCATTTATGTGGCTATTATTATGTGGCACATTAGGGTTTGCAAGAAGTATTTTATAAATACTGTCTCAATTTATCCTCCAACGACCTGGGAGATAAGTGCTGTCATTATCCCCATCTTACAGATGAGAAAACTGAGGGAGGTTACATGACTTGCCCTGAGTCACACAGCTAGTAATTGTCTCAGGTGACATTTGAACTCTGGCCTTCTTGACTCTGGGTCCGGTGCTCTATCCACTGAGCAGCCTACCCACTATCTTCAAGAGGCTTCCATTCTAATGGGAGAGTAAGGTAGTAGCTCCATAGAAATAACTGAAAGTATAACTGCATTTCTTAGAGACTTAAAGTGATAATCATTTTTTTTAAATCACTTGTTTCTGGTAATGAGTTTTTATTTTCAGAATTGGAAATGTTGTGCTTCATTCCTGGATAGACACAAGTGGCAATGTTGATTGTCATCAGGGCATGAACTCTCAATTGTTTTTTCAATAATGGTAGTGAATTTGTATGATGCCTTCACATTTTGGTCCACTCTCCCCTATAGTCAGTAGCACACATTTGGGCAGGCAGAACCAAAAGTGTCGTCCTAGCTGACAACCTCAGCCTCATTACCATCATGCTTTAACCAAGTTAGCCAGTCACAGACAGCATAAGATAGGTTTTTTTAAAACTGATAATTACTGTTAGCTGACCTCACTGGATCACTTCTTTTTACTCAAATTATTGAACTAGATATTTTTAGGAAAAACTTTTATAATTTTATTGAGAAAAACAAAAATACACACTGTAGAAATTATTCTCGAACTATATTCTTATCCCCATTCCTTATTCATTTCTTTTTTTTTTCCTATTCACTTCTTCATTGGAAGAACTGTGATAATTTCCTTCAGAAAACATTCATTTTTTTAAAACACTGACTGAAATAGTTCTAAATACTGTTTAGTTGACTAAAAGCATCTTACTTAATGCGTCACTGAAGAATACTAAGGGCCCAAAACCTTGTGCCAGAGGGTTCCTGAGGGGTCTCTTCAGCGGTAGACCTGACAAGACAGCCTTTTTGTACTAGAACTCCCAGGAATTCTTGAATTGGATTAGAATTGGAGGGGCCATTTGGACTTGGTAAGAACTCCTAGAGCTACTTAAACCAGATAACTGGTGCTTCTCTCTTGTGGGGCTCAAGGCTGACATGTGCTTCACAGACAACCCTCCCTTTCAAGAATTGTGTGGTTGCTTTAACCTCTGTTCTTTTCATCAGTTGAAAAAAAAATGACATCCCAGAGAGAGTTGAAGATTTTCTGTTTTCAGTAGTGCTGCTGTTATCTACTAAATTTAGATTTATTTAGTTTCAGCTGCTTTGAAATCAGTTTAAAGTTGGAAATTATACATACTGAAACCTAATTTTTTCTGGCAGAACAAACAGTGCAGATAGTTGCCAAATTAAAACATTCTTTAAAGATGCAACTTTTTTTTTTCAAAATTAAGATAAACTAGAGTTTCTTGAGCAACAAAAAATTTTCATTAACATGTAACTACACAAACATGGAAACCTTTATAATTAAAGGTTGTTGAAATGGTACCATATATAAGTATTTGCTGCATATGTTCCTAACTGTACAAATATCTGAAATTTGCCTTCAAAGAAAGGGAATTTTGTTGCCTTTTATTCACAGAAATAGTCAGTGGCATCTTATCTTCAAAAACTAATTAGGCTGACAAGCATGTGTTTGAAAAATCTTACTTATTAGGGTTTATTTTTTCTTATTTAATCAACTGGTTATTCTTAGAAGAGACTTAGAGGAAAATAGCTTTACAGTTTTGTTTACATTCCCCTTTCCTTTTTTGTTATTAGTTACGTTCAAGAAATATAATTATTTCATCTTTTCACACAAAAAAATGAGTGACGTGAATGTTATAAAATCACAAAATTGTTGCATTCTCAAGTATATAACCTAGAGTTTAAGTTACTGTTATATTTTAAACTATTGTCATGCTTGGCTTCTAAAAATATGTAATTCTAAAGAGCTTACTGTTCTTAAAAGTGCTGACCTTAATATCTGTCTTGTTTTTTTTAAAGTACAAGAAAATCTACAAGGTACTATTTCTGTGAGTCAAGTTAAAGAAGAGCCCAGTGAACCAACATTATCTGAGCAAGTAAATAATATCCTGGACAGAAATACCTCATCCATGGTTTAAGTTTCTGAAGACTTTTTAAGACTTAAAATTTTGAAAAATTCAACTCACTTGAAAATGAAAGTAGATGGTGTCAAAATGGTGCCATTCTTCACAGTGGCATTGTAAAGAGTATGTTATAGAATAGTTCTAATGAATACTGATAATGATTTGTGCCAATTCAGAGTCATTATGTTACCTTATAAAAGAGTTTCTTTTCTCAGTCTTGGGTAGATTTGCTATTTCTAAATTGTCTGATTTAATCAGTATTTTAAAAAGTAGGTTAAAATGAATGACTTGCAAAGGTTTAGTGCCAATGTTAATATTTCTCCTATTCATCTCATAGAAAGTCTCATCTGATTTTGGTGCTTTGTGGCTGACAAAAACATGCTCTTACATACATCAGTGATATAACAGGCTTTTTTTCTTTTTCTTATTTTTTTTTTAAGAAACAAAATACTAGGGCTTAAACTGCTAAGGCAGGGAAATGGATTTTATAGCAGAGCCCATCTGGTACTAATGGGGAAAGTATTTAAACAAAAATGGAGAGATTGACTGTAAGGAAGAAAGTTATACTCCAAGGCTAAAGAAAGTATGGGTGACAAATGAAAGCATATTACAAATATAAAATGTAATGGGTCTCATTTGTTAAAATCATTTTTAACATTATAAATTATTTTCTCTTGGATTGTAGTCTGTTTCACCTGGAAAGAAACACAGTGGTTTTTACCTTATGACTACTAATGACCCAGTCACTTCTGGTGAAATGTGGCTGTACTTCAGTTACTTCCCATTAACTTTTGCACTTCCATTTACAAAGAGCTTGTTAATTAATAGTTTTCAGAAGGATACTTGGAATATTCTAAGGACAGACAGAGAATCCTATATCCTTAAGTAACTTGAATTACACAGAAAAGCAATAGAAGAACATGTAGCATATATAAATACTGTTTTTATAGCTAAAACACTACCATCAATGGAATTAGAGAACTTTTAAGAACATGGAAAGGTTCCCAGAGTTTGCAGGCAATTTACAAAGCTTTTTAAACTAATCTCAGAGGATTTTAGAAAATATTATATTGAAAAAACGGGCATATATTTACATTTTTTCCATGCCAAACAAAATTCTTCATGGATTGACTGGCATTTAGAATTAAGGTATTTCCATTAAAATATTTATGCATAAAATTTATCATTATTTATAGTAGTAAGATGTATTGATCTATTGCATTTGCTAATTAAATTATTAATATTTACTTCAAATGCCAAGTATCATAGTAGCAATTTCAGTGTAAGACCCTGATTTCAGGTATATTCCTAGGCCAGAAAAGTCAAATATAGTTGTCAGGAATTCAGCTTAATTGCATTTTTTAATTTAAAAAATTATAAAGAAGGATTTATCAGTGTTAGATATTAAGGATCCAGAATTTTCACATAGACAATGCAAAATGATGTTTGGTGTTAATATTTTGACTATTCTGAATCACTTTTGCTTTTCTAAAGTGATCAAAAGTCACAAAAGATTCTCATCCGTAATCCATTTCAGTTATTTTAGTGTCTGTCTACATTTAAAGAGTTTTTTCATTCCAGGTGGATGAAGAATAGAATCTGTATCTTAATTATAAACATTTTTGGTGGCAGCTAGGTGGCGCAGTGAGCAGCGCACCAGCCCTGGAGTCAGGAGGACCTGAGTTCAAATGCGGCCTCAGACACTTGACACACTTACTAGCTGTGTGACCTTGGGCAGGTCACTTAACCCCAATTGCCCTCCATTCCCCCTTCCAAAAAAACCAAACAAACAATAAACATTTTTGCTTTTTTTATATTTAATTTTATACTCTTGGTATTATTTAATATAAAGTTTAATGTTTAGTTAAATCTAAAGCTTTTTAGTATGAAATATTTTCTTTCCTGAGGAATGAAAATATTTAATGTGGGCATTCATAATAACTCCAACTCTGTCAGATCTAATTATGTTAAGTCTGTTATAAGTGATAAATTTTTGTGCTAAGTCCACTGATAATTCACCTTAAACTTAAATTTCTACTAAAGTTTGTCTTGCCTAAAACCATTGAGTGAATTTGTTGAGTTGACCGTATTAATTTCAGATTTAAGAATATGGAGACTAAAAAAAATTACTTTAACTTTCCACTGCTGCCTCTCAAACTACTGTTTTATTACTCTCTTCCTTAAGATTTCAGATAGTAAATCTCAGGCTTACTGATGTTAATGATAAAAATTATTGATTTGACATTTTCACTGTTTCTTTTGGAGATTTTTCTTTTCCCTTTGGTTATTGAATTGCTTAGCAAAATGTTAATTAATAAGCATATCTTGTTCTATTACTTAATGCTAAAGAGATGTCAGAGAATATAAATATTAACTCTTAATCAGAAGAGATGTTTATAAAATATTCCTCTTATCTCATTTTGCTGAATCTCTGCTTTTTATTATTAGAACAGAAAGCAGCAGTGTAAACTGAAAACAAATATAAAAGAATGCTTAAATCCTTGATTTTACATTCTTTTAGTTTTATAGGTATACACTGGAAATATCAGTATTTTCATCTGGGTCTTTCACTGAGTAGTTCTACCAAAAGTTACTACCAGACATGTTCTAGAAACTTAATATTCTTCGTCCTCTAAGTGCATGCTCAGGTTACATCAGTGTTGTCTTTGAAGGTGCCTAGGCTTTTGTTATTTAAAAAAAAAGTGTTTACATATATTGTCTTAGCTTTGTTTTAAGGCATGTATTGAATTTGTCATAACGTATAACATTTTCTATAACCACACAGTTGGCATTCTCTTCCTAACTGCTATGTAACAAAATTTTACATATTCTCTTATGTGTAATATTTGATAAGGTAGACCCAGGTAGTTCATTTAAAATAAGTAGATAAGGATTCAGAATTGACATTTGGACAAATTTCTGAACTATTGACTATTTATCATTATTCTGTTCATATTCCAAGCCACCAAATTTATTTCAAGCCCCACTGCAAGTCACTTGTAGTTAAACAACTACAATTTCCCTCAATGTCAGTTTCCCATAAAGGCAGTTAGTATCTTTAAAACAAAAGGCATATGCATGTAAAACTGTTGACTAAAATGCAGGAAAATGATAGAACACATGGGTCTCTTGTTCTGGTCTTGACTGGAGTTTTTAATATTAAACCAAACAAATCCAGGTTTTCTCTTTCTTTATATGCTATAGAGACATGCTTAATCATGTGGATATGAAAAATGTTGTTTAACTTGTACAAAATTTAAAAAGAGATAAAGTGTATATTTGCTGTAACTTAATGTATAGTGTTCTTGTTATAATGTATTTTTTTTAAACTTAAACCAAAAAAGCCTTTTTTTAAAAACTTGTTATAAAAATTTTTATATTTCCCTTGGAGATTGAAGTGCTTTTTGTTTATTTTGATGCTATAAAATAAACATCTTCTTACCTAACTATTTTGATAGTGAAACTTATGTTCTAGGAATCTGAAAATGCTTAATTAAGCATAACTAGTAGAAGATGAGGAAGTAGTTTAAAGCCCTGTTACCATAACAACCATTGACATTTAAAGAAATTCCTTTAAAGATGTGGAAAGGATCATTTGTATGTGGGTCTGCTAGTTTTGCTTATTTCTTCTCTCACTCTCTTTCCTTTTCCTGTTTTTTTCACTCTTACTTCACTGTCATTGTCAGTGGAGGTAGAATATTTTTCCTGCCATTAGGCGTGCCAAATTAACTTACGGTCCAAAAGCCTTGGACGGTAGACCGTAATGTTTGTGATTATTAACAACTTCAATTATGGTAGCCAAGCCTTAGTGCCAGAAGGGTCCGTACGTTTTTCACTTGAGTAGAAAATTATAGACTTTCAGAACTGGACCTAGTTCCACCTGGACCTGGTCAGGAATTCCCTCTACCACATCCCTCGAAAAAAGTCATCCAGTTACCACTTGAAAATTGATGATGATGATAAGGAATGCACTCGCTACCAAATCAGCACATTCTACTTCTGTACAGCTCTTGTTGTTGGAGTTTTTCTTTCATTGAGTTCAAGTCTTCCTCAGTGCAACTTTTAGTCATTGCTCCTAATTTTGACCCTCCGGGGCCAAGCAGAACAATTCTGATACTCTGTCTTGATGACAGTCCTTCATAAGTGGCTGTCTAGTCCCCTAACAACCTACTCATATTCAAATCTTCTCCTCTCCAAGCTAAGCATCCCCAGGTAAACCAGCTGTTCATCATATAACGTGGTTGCTAGTTCTCTCACCAGCCTGGTAATGTAGTTAAGGCCCCATAAGTAAAGAAGATCTTTTTCCAACTGTTTTTATTATTCATTGCCCATTAGGTGGTGACAGTTTTACCTTGCCGAAGAATTTACCTTGGTTGTCTGATGGCAACGGTTGTGTCCACTCATCAAACCAATGATAGGGAAAATGAAAGAAAAAAATGTCCCTTTTTTTTCTAGGTAATTTTTGCTTTACACACAGAAATGATCATAAATTGGATGTAATTTTGTAGTGTGGGAAGTTAAAAAAGTTTCAACTATTATGTTTTTCTTCTTTTTCAGGATAAAAAAAAAGTCCCATTAGGACAAAGCTCTCTTAAACTAGTCTCCCATGGAACTCACTGGATTCAGTTTAATTCAGCAAATAATTTGAAAGCCTTTAATATGCCAGATGCTGTGCTAGGTGCTGTGGATACAAGCATAAAAGTGAAAATAGTGGGGCAGCTAGGTGGTGCAGTGAGCAGAGCACTGGCCCTGGAGTCAGGAGGACCTGAGTTCAAATTTGACCTCAGACACATGGCACATGTACTAGCTATGTGACCTTGGGCAAGTCACTTAACCCCAATTGCCCTGCCCCCCCCAAACCCCAAAAATACAAAAGTGAAAATAATCCCTGACTCCAAAGACTATCCATTGTGTGGATCCAGACAGATTCCTGAAATCTTAGATAATATTGTTGACTTCTGTAATTAAGCATTATTACTAATTGTTTTCTGATACTGATAAATACTAATTTACCTGTGCATCCTTCTAGGTTCTGTGATCATTCTAACAAATGAAATATCCAGAAGGCTGGAGTAAAGGTAATTGGTATCTTACTTGAAGTTTTGTTGTCATAGGAATAGCATATTCCTCTTTTGGCTCCCAGCTCATGGTGGCGAAGGTGCAACTTCTGTCGGTCATCCCGAATCTGGGTTCATCTGACACTGGCAGCCACTCCGCATCTTCCAGGCCAAGCCTCCACCTTCATTGCTGCCATGCCGCCCATGTTTGACCCTAATGAAATTGAAGTCATGTTTTTAAGGTACACTGGTGGTGAAGTTGAGGCCACGTCAGCTCTGGCTCCAAAAATTGGTCCCTTGGTTTTGTCTCCCAAAAAGGTTGGTGATGACATTGCCAAGGCAACTGGTAACTGGAAAGGGCTAAGGATCACAGTGAAACTTACCATTCAGAACAGACAGACCCAGATTGAGGTTGTGCCTTCTGCCTCAGCCTTGATCATCAAAGCCCTAAAGGAACCTCCTTGGGACAGAAAGAAGCAGAAAAATATTAAACACAATGGAAACATCAGTCTCGATGAAATTGTCAACATTGCTCAACGGATGAGGCACCGCTCTTTGGCAAGAGATCTCTCTGAAACCATTAAAGAGATACTTGGAACAGCCCAGTCTGCAACACTGATGGCAGACACCCTCATGATTTCATTGATGACATCAATAGTGGTGCTGTTAAATGCCCAGCAAGTTAAAAGCTACAAAGGAGACTATTGCAATAAATTTAACATTTGACAACAACAACAAAAAAAGGAATAGCATACTCCAAAATATATGTGAGTAGGGGCATTTGAGTCAATAAGTCACTTAGCCCACCTCCCTTATTATAAGTGAGGAGATTCTATGCCCTGACACCTGACCAGGTAAGAGCATGTCTCAATCAGTCAGAAACTTCAGGTACTGAAAGTTGTTGAAAGCTATTAGAATGATGTCTACAGAAAGCCTTTTCAGATTAGTTACAGAAATCTGATCACACCCTGTAGGTCCTCAGTGAAATATCAGACCCATTCTGGAACTGAGAAACTTGGTTGAGCAGCTAACTAGGAGAGAGTATTCCAGCCAAACTGAAAAGTATTTGCTTTGGGTTGGAGGAGAATGTCTCTGCCTTGGCTTCCCCTCCTGCTATGGTCAGAAGAAAGTCTTAGGAGTTTTGAAGGAGCCAAAGGATTTTGGTCTTCCCGTCTTTCCATCAGTGTCTTAGCTGCATCCCCAGAAGACCTAATAGCATTGTTTGCATCAAGAACCAAGGTTGGAGGGAGCAGAGCCAAGATGGCGGCTGGAAAGCAGGGACTTGCCTGAGTTCCCCCACCAGGTCCCTCCAAAAACCTATAAAAAATGGCTCTGAACAAATTCTAGAACTGCAGAACCCACGAAATAGCAGAGAGAAGCAGGGCTCCAGCCCAGGTCAGCTTGGATGGTCGCTGGGTAAGGTCTATCCCACGGAACTGGGAACAGAGTGGAACAGAGCCCAGCGTGAGCCCTGCCTGGAACGACCAGACCGCCAGCTGGGCGGAACAGGCCCTAGCACCCTGAATCAGTGAGCTGTGGCAGTTACCAGATTTCTCAGCCCACAAACACCAAAGACAACAGAGAAGGTTAGTGGGAAAAGCTGCTGGGGACAGAGCGAAAGGAGTTCACAGTTTGCCTACTGCCCCAGGCCCACCTGGTGGGAGGAATTAAGTGGCAGATTTGAGCAGGAGTGCAGAGCCAGCTTAGATCTTAGTCCAGTCCAGGTTGGCGGTTCTTGGGGGAGTAGTAGCACTGGTGTGCAGAGCTTGCTGTGTAGCTCTGAAAACAACAGCACAGCCTCTGAAGCTTGGGACAAAGTACTCTATACTCTACAAGCAGTCATACCCCTCTGAAAAACTCAAGGGTCAAGTAACTGGGCTGGGAACATGAACAGGCAATGAAAACAGACTCAGATTCAGAATCAGACTTTGGAATCTCTCTTTGGTGACAAAGAAGACCAAAACATACAGCCAGAAGAAGTCAACAAAGTCAAAGAGCCTACGTCAAAAGCCTCCAAGAAAAACATGAACTGGTCTCAGGCCATGCAAGAGCTCAAAAAGGATTTGGAAAAGCAAGTTAGAGAAATAGAGGAAAAATTGGGAAGAGAAATGAGAATGATTTGAGGAACACCATGAAAAACAAGTCAATGACTGGCTAAAGGAGACCCAAAAAAATACTGAAGAAAACAGCACCTTAAGAAATAGACTCAAATGGCAAAAGAGCTCCAAAAAGCCAATTAGGAGAAGAATGCCTTGAAAGGTAGAATTAGCCAAATGGAAAAGGAGGTCCAAAAGACCACTGAAGAAAATATTACCTTAAAAATTAGATTGGAGCAAGTGGAAGCTAGTGAGTTTATGAGAAATCAAAATATTATAAAACAACCAAAAGAATGAAAAAGTGGAAGACAATGTGAACTGTCTCATTGGAAAAACCAATGACCTGGAAAATAGATCCAGGAGAGAGAATTTTAAAATTACTGCACTACCTGAAAGCCATGATCAAAAAAAGAGTGTAGATACCATCTTTCAAGAAATTATCAAGGAGAACTGCCCTGATATTCTAGAGCCAGAGGATAAAATAGAAATCGAAGGAATCCAAAAAAAAAAAAATTAAAGGAATCCACCAATCACCTCCTGAAAAAGATCCCAAAAAGAAAACTCCTAGGAATATTGTCACCAAATTCCAGAGCTCCCAGATCAAGGAGAAAAAAACTGCAAGCATCCAGAAATAAACGATTTGAGTATTGTGGAAGTACAATCAGAATAACACAAGATCTAGCAGCTTCTACATTAAGGGATCAAAGGGCTTGGAATACGATATTCCGGAGATCAATGGAGCTAGGATTAAAACCAAGAATCACCTCCCCAGCAAAATTGAGTATCATGCTCCAAGGCAAAATATAGACTTTCAATAAAATAGAGGACTTTCAAGCTTTCTCACTGAAAAGACCAGAGCTGAATAGAAAATTTGGCTTTCGAGCACAAGAATCAAGAGAAGCATGAAAAGGTAAACATGAAAGAGAAATCGTAAGGGACTTACTAAAGGTGAACTGTTCTGTTTACATTCCTACATGGAAAGATGATGTGTATGATTCATGAGACCTCAGTATTAGGGTAGCTGAAGGAGATATACACATATGTATATATATAGAGAGACAGAGGGCACAGGGTGAGTTGA
>CM053626.1:65471544-65485767 GCA_028646595.1 Phalanger gymnotis | reverse complement strand
CTTTCACAATATGAGTGTTGTGGAAGGGTTTTACATAATATGCATGTGATCTATGTTGAATTGCTTGCCTTCTTAGGGAGGGCGGATGGGGAGGGAAAAGGGGAGAGAATTTGGAACTCAAAGTTTTAAAAACATGTTCAAAAAAAAGGTTTTTGCATGCAACTAGGAAATAAGATACACAGGTAATGGGGCATAGAAATTTATCTTGCCCTACAAGAAAGTAAGGGAAAAGGGGATGGGAGGGGAGTGGGGTGACAGAAGGGAGGGCTGACTGGGGAGCAGGACAACCAGAATATATGCCAACTTGGAGTGGAGGAGAGGGTAGAAATGGGGAGAAAATTTGTAATTCAAACTCTTTTGAAAATCAGTGCTGAAAACTAAATTATTAAATAAATTAAATTAAAAATTAAAAAAAGAGCCAAGGTCAAAGTGGATGGGATGACATAAGACAAATGAAAGGCTCTAAAAAGAACCCAGCAGAAAAGCAACACCATACCTAAAGGAAACTTCTTGAAGGCTTTAGTCAAAAGACTTCAAACTGCTACAAGTTAGTCCTAACACATGAGACTTCTAAACATGATCCCAGTTTCCCCTAGATACTGCATGTAGGTACTGCTGGGAAAGTATGGGAAAGACTTTTGTTGGGATTGTTTTGTATCAACAGTTCTAGAAGTCCACCTTAGTAAATATCCAGCTTTAAAAGCTAATTAAGTTAGCTGACTGATATCAACAGATAATCGTAAGAAGCACATTGGTAGAGATTCATGAGCTATAGTTGTTTGTACTTTGTTCTTGAAGGAGGACCATGACATTAGGGAGATGATACCATGACTTGCAAGTGAATCAGCTTTCAATGAGTCAAGGCTATGCAAGTCACTAGCCTCACTTTCCCCTCCAGAGCTATCTGAGTCTAGTGGCAAGATACAGATCAGATCAACTGGAGATGAAGTTCAATTGTTCTAATTATAGATCAATTTCTTGGTAATTGAACAGAGAGTTTGCTACACTAAGTTAATGTTGACATTTGATTTCAGAAGATGTGTATTATTAGTATCCTCTACTCCCTTTTCTACCTTTCCACCACTGTCTCTCTGATAGCAAAAAAGAGACTACATTGGACTAAGTGCCATTTTGCTCTGTTTTATGAGTTACCATGGTTACTAAATAATTTTAAAAGAAGTAAAGGAAGAATAAATAATTAAGGAGAAAGATGATGTGATTTGTTGGTTGAGCCAGTAATATAAAAATGTCTATATGTAACATAAGAAAAGGAGGTTTGGGAAAATTAATTTACAGATTAAATGTAATGCCAATCAAAATTCAAATGGGGGTACTTCAAAGAATTAGCATAATAACACTTGTGGGAAAGAAAAAATGCATTAAAAATTCAAAGGTAATTATGAGGAAAGGAAGAAGAGAAGCAGGGTTTTACTGGAGTCAACTGAATTGGCTTGGGAGAGCCTACTGTTAAATCTTCACTGTGAACCTTTACACTTAAGAAATCAGAAATCAGCAAGCATTACAAATCAGGATTTGGCTTATTGCTATCTTGACTGTTTAATCTTAAGCAAGTGATGGAGAAAATGTGAATTAAATTAAATTGATTAAATTTAATTAAATTTGAAAGTATGCCTTACAGTTTTGCTTTTGTTTTCAGAGAGCTAGATATTAAACATTTATCAGCAACTCTCTGATAAGAGAAGGAACAGGAACTTGTACAGCCATATCATGCTATGTTTATTAAAACTATCTAGTACTAAATAGAAAAAAAAATCATAGATAATCTAGAACTAAAACAAAAGTCTTAGAACAAAGTGGTCTTTGATAAATACAAAATAAATATAAAATAAATTATGGAAATAATTTAAAATACAAGGGAAGTGACGCATAATTCAATAAAGACCTCTGGGAAAATTGATTAGTAGGCAAGTGAAATTGGATTAAATATAAATCCTATGTGACATCATATAACAAATCAGAGCTGTGCAAAATGTGGCCTGCAGTGTGATTTATGCAGCCTGCCTACAAGCATAAAAATTTACATAAATGCTAGCTCTCACTAGAATGGCAAATCAAAATATATTGTCTATTGTTTCAATAAAACCTAAGGTTGGACAGCCCTGTTCTAGGGGATCAGATCATTACTGCCTTCTTCCCTGAGGTAGAAGACCAAATAAGTGTCCATGGATCCATGAGAACTCTAGCAAATTGTACTTTCCTTTTTGATTATATGATGTGTATAAATAAGATTTCCAAAGATGAGTTGTTATAGGTATAATACATGATGGTTGGAACGAATATTACAAATAAGCTGCTACCTAGCATTGCAGACAGAATAACCCAGGAAGCTAATCAGAATGGGGACAGTGCTCTTTCATTTGGTAGAAGGTGGAATTACAGCAGAAAATGATAATTTAATTTTTATACTAATAGCCTGCTATCAAATTGGTACTATTGTATTGTAGCACATCCTTTTCGCACGTGGGGTAACATTGTTGTTATTGTTCTTCCTGTGTTCTCAAAGAGGACCAATGACATCAGGAAGGAGATATTCCTGACTTGCAAGTGAATTGGATTTAAGTGAGGGCGTGCTGTGCAAAGTCACCAGCCTTACTCCTCTGGAGTCATATAGATCAGGACGACTAGAGATGGCCCTGGATACAGTGGGAGACCTTGGCCTTTTTAAGCTAAGGTCTTTCCCAGGTTTCAGTTTGGCTGAGGGAATATCCATTCAGTGATTAAAGCTAGGTAAGAAATAAGGCAAAGAGAGGCCTCTTTTACCTAGTTCAAAAAAAAAAAAGTCAGTCTGGGAGGGGAAGACCCTTATGCTTTCTGGCCAAAACAGAAACAATTGCTATTTACATTCACTCTGAGCCATCAGGGCCCAAACGGTGACCAAGTGAGGCTTGGGCTAGGACCTCTTGTTGACCAATCAATGAGAGCCAGAGTGATTTGGGTTTAAGGCATGGTCCTTAAGAAAAAAATCTAGCCTATAAACTCCAAGATACCTTGTGAGATTTCAACAATCAAAATGTATATTCTTTTGGGCAGAGCACCCACAGGTAAGGGTATGATACCCTATGTGGGCAGATGGAGAGGAGGGAGGGGAGGAAGGAAGGATCTACATTACCCAACTGGTCTGTGGGTCGTCATCAACTGAAAATGATAAGTGTAGAGGCTCCATCTGAAGTATCTTTTTTGTTTGTTAAGCTGAGAACAGTTTAAAACTGGTGAGAGTTCAACATATCTAACTAGCCCTAGTCACCCAACCATATTCTACTGTCATTTTCCTGCCATACCTCCCTCCTACCACCACTGCTACACTTTCTTAATTAGACCTCTAACTCCCAGCCTGCGGCTGTCCTAACTAGTGAAAGCTAACTGTATCTAGCTAGTCTCAATCACCTTACTATGCTTTACTTACAACTTCCTGCTTTGCCCCTCAGTTGCTATGCATGTGCCTTCCCACTACCACTTTCTACCCCTTTCTCTGGGGAAAGTAATCAAAATCAAGATTACCATTAAGTCTGGAAAGAGCATGTCAATCAATTGCCCTCTTACCCATCAACTGTCACTCGCCATCTGTGACTTCTGTAGCAAAACAGATTTTACTCCCCTATATCTATTGTCTCTCCCATTACAATGTAATCTCTCTGAGTTGGAAAGGAGTGTCTCTCTATTTGTATCCTCACTGCTTAGCTCACTCTAGGCCCATAGTAAATGCTTAATAAATGCTTTATCATTCACCCATTCAAAACAAACACATTTAATGAAATAGAACAGTAAAAAAATTTCAATAAAACATTGTTCCATAAATATAGGGCACACTTTCCCATAAAAATATACACTATCTGTGGGGAAAATGAGCGTGCGTAGGGATTATGCATGTTGGAGCAAGAAGGCGTACAGACAGGGAATTATATAAAACAGTGATTCATACTTCTTCATGGGGATGGGATCTGAACCCCTAAAAGGAAAAGACCATGTCTTTGGCACACACAAAAGATATGGTCTTTTCCTTTTAGGGATTCAGATCCCATCCGCATCAGTCTTTGATGAGTGTGCTACCTCTGATGGGTTTATTGCTCCTCTGGGCTTGCTAGGCCTGCCCCTCATTGGGCGTGATGATGTCTCTGCTGGGCCTGTCCCTACTGGAACATAGTAACAATAATAGTGATAGCTAACTTTTATATAGTACCTACTATGTGCCTAGCACAAATATCCTACTTGATCCTTACAACAACCCTAGGAGTTATCCCCATTTTTACTAACCCCATTTTTACAGATAAAGTAACTGAGTCAAACAGAGGTTAAGCAACTTGCCCAGGGTCACAGAGCTAGTAAGTGTCTGAGACAGTACTTGAACTAAGGAAGATGAATCTTCCTGATTCCTGTCCCAGCACATTATGCACTGTAAGACCTGGCTGTAAGGATTCTACCTTTCTAGGCTTTCAGTCAGCCAGGGAATAGTGACCAGAACTTGTCCTGATAGAGGTAGGCAGACTTCTATGTAGTCATAGCTACTGCTGGCAGCTAACAAAAGTTGGGTGGAGTGCTTCAGACTAAAATTATATCTGTCCTTTTGACCATTACATCTGGAATATAGATTAAAGCCGTCTGCATGTAAACCCTAGAGAAATGCCCTCCCCTCTAGATCCTATCAGGCTTACTGTAAATGAATTTGAGCTAGGACTAAAGGTCAGCCAGGGAAAGTCTGTGTACTCCACCCACCTAGCCCACATTCCTGGCTTTATTATGCACATTTGTCAACAATAAAGCCTAATTGCTTTGGTTCGGTATTGTATTTTGGCCAGCAAAAAAGTCTCCTTGCACTATTTTATATTTAAGAAATGGACTGTCAGTTTTTCTTCCTTTTATTGAAAGTGTACAGATGCTCTTGTAGGACAAACTTAATATTTTCTGTCCACACAAACCTTCCTTTGATAGGTAGAAGCAGGGCTTTTCAGATTGCTATTTCTATAGTTCTCCATCTTGCTGATTTCCATATTGCTGTTCTCAATTCTTCTACTGTGAAATATAAATCTATAAAATCTGAGGTGAAAAAAGGAAGCCTCTTTGAAGAGCCAGCAAAGTTCCTTTACTGTGAAGTCTACAAGCATGCTTCTAGTAAGCCTTTTAAAAAATTCTCCACCTACACATAGACAACTTCCCCAAGCAGTCTTTCAGTCTTTTTGCTTTTCCTTGAGCCTAGCACCTTCCTCTAAAATATCCTTTCTCAAGCTATGTCTTTTAAACTCTACCCTCTATTATAAGGTCAGAAAGGTGGCATGACCATTTTTAGCCATTTTGTTATCTTAACTGAGACTCTGAGATGTTGCACTAAAATGCAACTGAACTCAGATTAATTACCGTGAACAATCAAGATGAAGTCCACGTTTCTATTATCAGTAGAGATGGAGCACTAGAGGTATAGAATGTTGCATACCCTGCCAGACATGGTTACTTCATTGGTTGGTTTTAAAATAACTCTTCTTTGTTGCAAAGGTGGATTATTCCTCTCTGAACTCTACTTCTGACTCTCCTGACTTTTCTCCATAATGTCACAGCAGCCTTTTCACCTTTCTCACTGTGCCTCTGTGGCCCCTTCTTCTGATTGGTTCTTCCCAGAACCTACATGTTAAAGTAAATGCTTGTGCCTACCATTATTTACTCCTTCATTCCTCCCAGGTTCTACTCTTGACTGTGGACTTTTTTCTCCACCATGCCATAGCAGACTTCTCACCTAGGAAGTTCCTCTGACCCTGTGGTCCCCATACCTTTCTGAGAGTTTCATTGCACCCATGGCTTTGTCACCCTGGAAGTTCATTCCACCCCTTAGCTCCCTTCCTCTGAACTAAGCAAGCTCCTCTCAGAACCTCCATTTTAAGGAAAAGCCATGCTTCCATTTCTCTCCAGAATTCTTTCTTTTCCATCCTTTCATATTGGTACCTTCTTCCCACTCCCCTTTTCAGTTTCCTTTTATGTATTTTCTTCCTCCATGAGAATGGGAGCTTCTCTTTGCACAGGCACTAAGTTTTTGCTTGTAGTTGTATTTCCAATACTTAACACAGTTCCTGGCACATAGCACTTAATACATGTTTGTAGACTTGAAAAAGGTCTCACCTTCCTCACCACCACAAGCACCAATATCTGATCAACTGTCACTGACAGTTAAGCCCACGAGCCCCATGAAGAATAGCATTCCCCAGCCTATCAGTCTAGCTTCCAGCCTAGAGACTTCCCACAGCCATCGTCATCTTGGGAAGCAACTGGGATAGAGATGTGACTTGGCAAATGTTTCTGCAGGTGTGCTTCCCACTTCTTCTGCAACCAGAACTACTGAAGACCCAGAAATGAGAGTTTTTGATACCAAAGTCATTAGTACTACCAAATATTTCAAAATCAGGAACACAAAGTAAATGTGCTTTTTGACTTTTTTCTGTTGACTTATTCACTTTTTATTCAATGATAAGAGGTTTATATAAGGTTTCATTCCTTATGCACATTTATTTGATTATTTGTCTTTCATGGTTTCAATTTTATGATTTTCTTTTGGAAAAATGACAACAAAAAATGCCACTAGTAAAAACAAAAAGGCAGCTGCTATGTAAAGAGTTTTTAAATTGTCAGAGTAACTATGTCTGAGATAAATAATGGTCAATTTCCAAAGGGAATTTCAGGTAACTATGAATCCAGTTTTTCCATCAGTAACATATTGTAGAAAACATACGGGACAATTTTGATTATATAAAATTGAAAAGCTCTTAAAATCAATGCAGCTAAAACTAGAAGGGAAACAGGTAATTGGGGAAAAAATCTTTGCAGCAAGTTTCCTTGACAAGGGTCTCATTTCCAACATCTTTAATGAATTGATTCAAATTTATAAGAACCATTCCCCCAACTGAAAAATGGTCAAAGGATATGAACAGGTTGTTCTCAAAGGAATACATTCAAGCTAATAACAGCCATATGAAAAAGAGTTCTAAATCACTAATAATTAGAAAAATGCAGATTAAAGCAATTTTGAGGTTCTACTTCACACCTCTTAGTTTGGTAAAACTGACAAAAAAGGAAAATGACAAGGTGTTGATGGAGCTGTGGGAAAATGTATACAGTAGTGCACCGTTTTGATGGAGCTGTGCATTAATAGGGCCATTGGGGAAAGCAATTTGAAATTATACCCCACATACCCTTTGATCTAACAATACCTCTTCTAGGTCTATGCACAAAAGAGAACAAAGGAGAAAGAAAAGGACCCATGGCTACAAAAAATATTTATTGCAACTCTTTTTGTAAAGGAAAATTAGAAACTACGGGGGTCTCCTCAAGTGGCGAATGTCTGAACCAATGTAATGGAATAATATTATGTAGTAAGAAATGAGAAAAGGGGTGGGTTCAGAGAAACATGGGGAGACTTCGATGAACTAATGCAGACTGAAATGAGCAGAACCAGGAGAACAATTGGTATAAGAACATTATAGAACCAAACAATTTTGAAAGGCTCAAGAACTCTGATCAATACAATGACTAACCATAATTCCAAAGGACTGATCATTAACTATACTACCCATCTCTGATAGAGATATGATGGATTTAAAATGCAGAATGAGACATACATTTTTGAACGTGGACAATGTGAGAATTTGTTTTACTTGACTGCATATTTATTCTGAAAGTTCTTTCTTTTTTTCTTTTCAATTGAGGAATGTGAGAAAAAATGAATGGATGTTAATTGAAAAATTATATTTTAAAAGAGCAACTTATAGTATATTCAGGGCAGAGTTTGACTTATAAGGACAGTTGTTAGTATCCTCTGATATGTCAATAAATAGTAATAAATCATTGAAATTTAATGTAAGGCCAAAAGGTGAGTTGGTAGCATTTGAAAGTGGGAGTATATTAGGGATTGTTTCGTGGAAGTTAGTCTCACTTAAAATGGAAAGGAGACTTTAAAAAAAATTCTGGGGAAAAAATGTTTTCAGGAAATATCTAGTTTGAAAAAGGTATTCTAGGGTAGGAGTTCTTAAAGGAATGTCTTGGGAGGTGGGGAATACTCCAGGAAAAGGAATTTATTTTAGATACGAGTGTATGAGAATAGTAACTCAATGATACTGAGTCATGGTCAAAGGAGATATTCATCCTAAACAGGGATGGATGAGCGATTGTATATAAGTGTTTTGAAAAACACTTCACAAATTCTTGGTGCTTGTATTGGTTATTTTGGAGCAAGCAGTTGTTCTTGAAGGAGGAAGTATTCTGGAATAAGAGAGTACGAGGAGTAGATGTACAGGGTAAGATAGGTTATAAGATCATAGATTTAGAGCCAGAAAGCATCATTGAAGCTATGTAATCCAACCTCCTCATAACACAGATAAGCAAACGGAGGGTCCTGAGAAATTAAGTAAATTGTCCCATTTCATACAGCTAGTAAGTATCCAAGGTGGGTTTTGAGCCCAGGTGTTCCTGACTATAGTCCAGTACTCTATCCACTATACTATGGTGCCTCTAAAGTGAAGGATGTTTATAAAATAAACAGCCTTTTGTGGGATTTGATGGTGGCTTGCTTATAGCTTGTAAGGAAGAATATCTCAAGTTTTGACACATTTGTTTTTTGGAGAAAATTTTCCTATATGTAGAGAGGGAATTATTTGTGTTTGCTGTGCATATTCCTAGAGTTTACTTCTAAATGAAGATATAAATGGGTGGAAGATCAGCAAATATTTTTCCCCTCATTTCCTGCTTTTCTCTCCAGAACCACTGCTTGCTTTCAATAGGATAGTGATTTCATCGCTTTCAATATGCTCTTTTTTTCTGCCTTTTTGTGCAAGCCCTATCCTTTGGGATTGGGTATTTACTCTGGTACATGAGAGTTCTTTTTTAAAAAGTATATTTAAGTATTTTTGTTCACTGGATAAATAATTAAGGGCTTGTTATGTGCAAAGTAAAGTACAAGGTAGTAATGGGGAATATAGAAATAACTAGGAGACCTAATTAACCTTACATAGCAGGATGATTTTTGCGTATGCATAAAATTATATTTATAAATAAATATTGCCTATACCATAAAGGTATTTTTTTTCTTTTAAATAAACTCCTTAGTCTGACATTTAAGACTTTCCCCAATTGGGTTCAAATTACCCTTTATAGCCTTACAGCCCCATCTCATACCATTCTCCTTCATGTATTTTACTTTCTAGCCAAACAAGACTACTCTCTCTTCTCTGATTCTTATCTTGCCAGTTATCTCTTCTTACCTTTGTCCATCCTACTCCTCAGGCCTGGAATAGAATCTACCTTTCTCAACTCTACCTGCTGAAATTTCTCCCCTTCATTTGAGGTTCATTTCTGGTTCATTTCATTTACTCAATGAAGCTCTCTATATACCAGCTAAAAGGAATTTCTGCCTCCACAAATTTCTTATAATACTTTGCACCACTCTTTTTGCACTCTTTACAGTTTGCCTTTTATTATAGCTATTTCTTTAAGTCTTATTCATTTTTCTTCCCATTAGATTATAAACTCCTTGCAGGGCAGGGACTATGTCTTATTCCATCTTTGTATCCCCAGGACTTCTCAAGATTCTTTGCACATAATAAGTACTTAATATGTGTTCAATTGAATTTCTCCTTAGATAAATTTCATTTAAAAAGATAGTATAATAAGCCTGGGATATAAAACAACAAAAAGGAGACACCTTATTTAGGCACTTTGGGAATTTAGCCTAACTGGACTAGTACAACAGGTAATTTATAAGTTACCTGAAAAACCAGGAGTGGCTTTTAGGTCAGCAGATTCTCATATCAGTTACCACATTCTTCATGCATGAGCTGCTTTCATTTCCATGGAAACACTGGGTCTCTTTTAATTTTTAATTACAAGGGTTTATTTCCTATACTTCAAGTGCTGTGATAGCATCCACACAACAGCTTTATCTCTTCTTATTTTTTTCAGAAAAGAATTATTATTAAAATTATATAATTTTAGTTACTTACAATCTCATACTCTGCACTGATAATTTTTCTGTAAAAGGTGTTACAAAAGCATCAGTGTCATTTTAAGCTAGGTTTAAAATGTGTCTTATGGCTTTATATGTAATCGATTCCTCATCTTTTGTTTGTTTCACATTGCTACAACTGTTTTTTGCAATAGAAAAAACAACAGCAGGAAATAACAGTGATATATTTCACTCTTACTAGAAACAACTTTTAGGATGAGAAATTGGTGACATTTCCAGACCCCCACACAGTCTGTTGCTCCCTGGTGAGTCAGCCAACTTCAGTTCAAGCAATGATACTTCCTTCGACGCGGTCAACAATCCTCAGAGAAATGGACTTAGGTCAGTAGTTCATTCAGTGTTGTCCACTGAACAATTCATGAAATGGATTGAATTGTCCCATGTTGCCTGTGGTTTGTAAAAGACTCTTTTATCTCCTCTTCAGTTCTCAAGTAATTCAGCCTCCTCATTTATGAGTTTTAATTATTTCCATTTGCTGGAGAAATTCTTTGCAGAAAAATGCATCTATGGTTTTTTTTTAACTTAATGTTCTTTTTGGTTAACAAAAAAAAAAAAAATTTCTCTCCCACATCGCTCCAAAAACCTCCAACCCAGGGAACAAATATGCAGTCAAGCAGAACAAATTTCTACAATGGCCAAATTACAAAAATATATTTCTCATTATGTACCCTAAATCCATTACCTCTCTCTTAAGAAGTAGGTGGTATGCTTCATCATGAGTACTCTAGAATATCATGCTTGGTCATTGCCTTGATCATAGGTCTTTCTTAGGTCTTCTTCGGTCTTTCAAAGTTGTTTTTCTTTACAATGTTGTTAATATTTGAACTCAAATTTGAACTCAGGTCCAACTGACTCCAATTCCAGTCCTCTATCTACTGCTCCTCCTAGCTGTTGTTGCATCAATTGTTCTGGCTCTGCTCACTTCACTCCTCATCAGTTCATGAAAGTCTTCCCAGGTTTCTCTGAAACTGTCCTTTTCATCATTTCTTAACAACACAATAGTATTCCATTTCATTCAAATTCTGTAATTTGTTCTGCCATTCCACAAATGATGGTCATCTCCTTAGTTTCCTTTTCTTTGTCATTTCAAAAAGAGCTGCTGTAAGTATTTATATATATATGGATCCTTTTCCTCTTTGATCTCTTTAAGTAGTACAGTATAAGTGGTTCAAAGGATATGCAGAATTTGGTAATTTGGGGGCATCTGAGCTACAAATTGCTTTCCAGAAGAGAGTGATTCTTTCTTCACAAATTTCATTTTTTGCTTTTAAGTATTTTAATGCCTATCTAATAACCCATCTAGACTTGGGTTAAATAAGAGTACAGCCTAGATGTGCATGGGGAAAAAAATGCCATGACTGACATAATAGCCTTGGCATTCGAAATATTAATTTAACTTCAAATAGAAACTAGCATTATACAGAATTTTCCACAATATGTCATCTTAAGTTGGACCCAAAGCATCTGATTTTATATTTTAATTTTTTATCAATGATTATATTTAAGTTCTTATAAGAGTCGGTTGTTAGTTAAGATTTAGACAGAACCATAAGTAGGGTTAAGTAAAAAGAACTTTTGCCACAGGCACCAAAATTTTGCGGTTTCAAACATTTAGAAAAATAATTTGAGGTACCATACAATTTCTAAATTTACTACATTTACATGTTGTCAACACATGCATTCCTTCAGCAGAAAGAAACAACTCGACTTGGCACCTAGATAATTGGAGTAATTGGTTAAACTAGGAAGCTACCAGGTACCTGCGCTATTAATGACAACCATCCATGAGGCTCTGGTGATAGCTAATTTTACCTCTACCCCTCAACCATTTTCTCAGTTTATCTCAATTATTTACAGTATTATATTTACATCATGAATTATAATGTTGGCTTGACAGCAAATTTGGTATTTCCTGCTCCAGCCATCAAAATTGCTAGTGATAGCTTTATACTTAAATAATTTAAAATATCATCTATGAGGCTAAAATGGAATAAAACTAATTCTTATCTATTTCTCTAATTTGTTCTGCGAAGTTTATTTTTTAAAAAATCACTTTTGGTATTAGATTTCAAGTGAATTAGAAAATTAATAGTTTTTTTGTGACATATAGAATCTTCTTTGCTTCAAATAAAAGTATGTTTTAGGGACTCTTGTGGTTACTAAATACCCTTAGTGAGAGATTTCCATTTAGAAATTGTCTTCAGGTACTCACAATGAAGATACAAGGGAGCTACTTTTCATTGAGTAAGGTTCCAAAACATCAGAATCTCATGAGCCACACCTGTGTAAGGCTCCTGAAAACTCTGAGACAGCTAAACTCTGACTCTGGAGCCCTTTGCTATTTTTCCCACATTAAGTCTGGCAATTTTAGGGAATTAGTTATGTAAAGCATGGCCCAGGCCCTCTCTCATCAGTTCAACGTCCTGTATTACCAGACAACATGGAAGTCACCAGTCCAAGAGCAAAACCATTTAAGTGAAACTGTCTAAACAAGAAGCAGCACTAAAGAAGCAACCAAGCAGTCTAATATGTCTCTGTTGCCATACTCAAATGCGTGAATGGGTACAGCTTTCTACCTCTTTGAAGATGGTAGACTGGATGGAAATCTCCCAAGGAGAACTTATAAGGAGGTGAGGAAACTGGTGTGTGTGTGAACAGTGTAGAAAAAAAACAGAATTATTCCACCATCATCTCTCAATGTGCTCTTAGTAGGCAGAATTAAGACCAACTATGGCTCCTGAGAACTAGATGCCTCAGCTCCAGCTCTGGGATAACACCTTTTTCTGCATGAAGTCAATTTCCTGGATTCTCAACCTTTAGATAAAGCTGCAGCACCAGCCCCTCCTGCTCAGAACATTATTATCTCAAACATCTGATTGCTCCTGGAAATACACTCTCTTCCTTCATTCTCCTCACCCATTGCTGGGAGTCCTTGCTGTACACTCTCTCCCTTTGTTTCCTCATTCTCCTCACTTATTGCTGGGAGTCCTTTGCTGTACCTAGTCTCCTGGCTGTTCGTCTCACAAGACACTCTGGGCGTTCTCTCTGTTCTCCCTTCTCATCCCTGTCTTCTAGTTTTTGTGGCTTCTTTCAAGTTCGAGTTAAAATCCCATCTTCTACGGGAAGCTTTTCCCAATGCCTCTGAATTCTAGTTGTTTATTTCCTGCTTCTCCTCTATATATATCTTGTTGGTACATAGTTGTTTGCTTTTGTCTCCCCATTAGATTATGAGCTATTCCAGGTCAGGGAACACCTGCCTTTCTTTGCATCTCTAGCAGTTAGCACAGTGCCATATACAAAGTAGGCGTCTAATAAGTGCTTACTGACTGCCTGACTGAAGTCCAAAGGAAAGAAAAGTGGGGGTGGGGGGGAGGGGAAGGCGGGGAAGGAATAAGGGCAAACTGTCTTAGGGCTTATTCATTTCTCACCTGGCTGCACTATTCTGGGACATCTCTAACTTGTCCACCAATTTAAGGACTTTCCCTATCCACCAACATAACCATACCTACTTGATTTCATCTTAAAATATTTTGGAGAAAGCATATGCTCATTGTTTTTTAGCTCTCTAATCTGTTTCTTGAGATGTCCAGAGAAAAGAACAAGATAAATCTAGTTAGTAACTGATGGAATTTCTGGCTGGTCGTTATCTATATCCCTAATAATAACAAAACCCAATGAGCTAACTTTAATTTCAAAAGCAATCTGTTACCACTGAGGTCAAGTAAGAATAAGAGTGTTTTAAATACAAATAAGTGTTTTTCTAAAGTTGAACTTATTTTCTAAAGTTGAACTTAAAGCTTTTTAATGTAACATTAAAGATTTGGGAAATCAAGATATAGAATACTCATTTGATGATGAATAAACTTATGAAATCTTTCTTTTAAGTCCCTGATAGTTTGTCAGCCAAATTGTGCTTTCTCTCTCAACAGGTTTTCATTTATCATACTTACCTATGTACACAGGTAAGCTAGATGGCATAAAAGATGGAGCTCTGGCCTTGAAATCGAGAAGACCTGAAATTAAATTTTGCCTTAGACTCTGACTAGCATACTTACTAGTATGACCCTGGGGAGCCATTTAACTGCATCCGTAGTTTCTTCCTCTGTAAAAATAGCTATTACCTCACAGGGTTGTTGTTTGGATCAAATGAATTAACAAATATTGTTAGTAAACCTTAAGGCACCATACAAATGCTAGCAGTTTAGGCA
>CM053626.1:65441694-65471444 GCA_028646595.1 Phalanger gymnotis | reverse complement strand
AAAGGCAAAAACGAATTTTATTGCTTTCTCATGAGAAAGGATGCCACCCAAGCGGGGGTGCTTTTAATTATGTTTTACATTTATTTGGTCTGAATAAGTGGGCACGTCCCCTGAACAGAGTACAGGAGAGTACAAAGGACTCAGATGGACTCTAGTCCTTTTATTGACTTTCCCTTCAAATCTCCCACCAGGCTCTTCATTGGCCAGATACAATGCCCTGGCTGCCTACTTCATGCCATCCTCAAATGGCTCATTTAAGCATGCTTACAAGCCTCTAACCTTTCACCCCAGAGCTTTGATTAGAACTAGTTCTAACCAGTCACCTGACTTACATTCTGCTAAAGCTGGGGGTGGGGGTGGGAAGGAAGAAGAATGCTTTTAACTCTGCAGAAACAAAACTGCTCCCCACCCCCAACCCCACCCCTTACAATAGTATAGTTGATGTGAAGGAAAAAGCCACTGAAGTCAGAAAACCTTTAAAGCCTTAAATTCTTCGCTCTACCCTTAACTAAATTTGGTGCCTTCGGTCAATTTATTTCATCTCTCTAAGCCTGAGTTTTCTAGTTTTCTTATATGTGAAATGATGATACCACCTATCTTACAGGGTTATTGTGAGAATAAAAAGAGCTAATGTATGACAAAGCTTTGAAGAGGGAAACAAATAAAAGGTAATGACAATAGGGGCTCAACTAGCAGTTGACTCATTTACTGATTACAATAATTTTGATGCTTCCATGTCTCAAACCTTTTCCCTTCCAGGGAGAAAATGAAACTTTACAAGTGTCTATGCAGTTCTAGGGGGTTAAGTACTGTAACCTTAGCTTCTTTTGTGTATTCCATTTAACATAACAAAAGCTATAGAGATAATGCAGAGATCTGTACAGGGCTGAGGTACTATGGGGTGCTGAGGTGGACCAGTCAAATTAATTGCAACCTTACTTAGGGTCTAACATTTGCCCTTTGTGGGACCATCTATAGAAAATAACTACCACTACTGTATTGTCATGCTTACCTGACATTTTCTTGGTCCTTTTTATTTAAAACCAATACTACAAATAGGGTAATTAATCCATAAAGAAGTGAAAGTTATTGACACAGCCCAGAATCTATAAGTAACATGAGTTGGAAGTAGGTTTCCTATTTTGTTTATCTTGTGGTACTAGCCTTCTTTCTTTCCCAAAGGGTGAAAAGCATCAGATTCAACACCAGGTTGCAAGATCTTTTCTTTTGACCAACTCCACAAAACAAAACCAAGGCCCAAAACTTTAGTCATTTATAATGTCTTTCTCTGCCTCCTTCCTCCTCAACTCTCCAAATCATCCCCAGAGGTAGGAAATACTGACCTACAAGGATCCAGCTGATATAGAATTCCCAAATAGCAGGGACCACAAAGCTCCCTAAGGCATAGTGGGTAAAAAGATACCTAGAAACAAAGAGGGCAGGACCACAACTACTTTGGTGGGAATAGCTACAGAGATACCAGTTTTAAGGAGGAGTTAAAAAGGGATCAATAACTGAGGCCCTAAAAGGAAAAAAAACAACAACTGGCTTTTGCTCACTTATTTGGTTAGAATTTATGAACAACCCTGTGGTTTTGCCAATTTTAAATTTGAATCAATAACAAACACTCATTAAGTACCAACTATTTACAAGGTATTATTCTGAGTCCTGGAGATACAAGAATTTTAAAAATGTCCCTGTTTTCAAGGATGGGGGTGAGGGGCAAAATATGTCATGTACAAAAATAAGCGTAATAAAAAGTAGAGTGTCATTCAAAGTATTTTAGAAAAGTCTGAGGAAGGAGAGAACATTCTTAGCTAGAGTAACTAGAAGAGGCTTCACAGAGGAGGTGGCACCTGAGCTGAGCTTTAAAAGAAAGTATGAATTTTGAAAGCCAGAAATGGTTATAGAGTGAGTATATTCTAGACATATATGAATGCAAGGAAGCAGTGGATGGCATGGTGAATGTGGAGAAAATCTAGTAGTCTAGGTTGGTTGGAAGATAAGATCTATGCTAGAGAGTAATGTGAAATAAAATGGAAGGGTGGTTTGAAGCCAGATTATGGAGGGCCTTAAAATTCTATGCTAAAGAGTTCATATTTTATCTTTTTGGTAAAGGGAGTCACTGAAGGTTTGAGCAGGAGAATGACAGTAAGACTCATATATTAAGAAGGTGGAATGGAGAGGGGTTAAGTGAAAAGACTGGATCAGGGAGACCACTTAGTGTTTATTATAGTAATCTAGACAAGCAGTGGTGAGGTCCTGATTGATGATCATTCCAAGGTAAATAAAAATGTTGATATGCATATAATATGTGAGATAACTTTATATAATCCTCATAATTATCCATATAAAATCTAGCCTAATATAAAGGCAGAGCATTAGATCCTCTATTTAGTAGAGAACTGACCCGTCTACTTCCACCACAGTCAGGAGGATTTTAATGTGACAAAATAGATGTATACGTACACGTGCAAGAACACCAACATAATTAGCAATTTGGGATTTTTGTGTCTTTTAATTTTTGTTCACATAAATGATTCAGTTTAGTCAGTGTTCCTTACAATTCATATTTTAGTATTTCTAAACATCAGACTTGATTTCTCTAAGAAACTTTTGAAACAAATATAACAATATTTTAATATTTCCTTATCTAGTTCTCCCTTAATCTAATACAGAAAGAAAAGCCTTTGTCTTATTCATTGTCATCTAATTTTTTAGTTTAGCCTGGCATGTAAAGCTTTTTATATAGCACAATGGTTAGAGCACTGGGCTTAAAATCTGGAAGACAACAGTTTAGATCCAGCCTCAGACATTTACTAGCTGTGTGACTTTGGGCAGGTTATTTGACCTCTGCTTCAGTTTCTTCAACTGTGAAATGGGGATAATAGCACCTACCTCTCAGGGCTGTTGTGAAAATCAAATGAGATTATATTTGTAAAGCACTTAGCACTGTGCCTGGCACATAGTAGGCACTATGAAAATGCTTATTTCCTTCCTTCTCACTGTTATTTATTTACAGCTTGAAATCATAATCTGTTGTGACATGGTGGCACCATAACTAAGCATGTGACAAAGGCTGATGACTCTTGAGATGGGAAATAAATATGAGAAGCAGATGGAACTCAAGGAGCAGTGATCTTTTTTTCCCTATGTGAAAACCATTGTATTAAAGCAGGAAACAGGAAATATGTAAGACATAGTATATATATATATTTTTTCCAGAAATGTTTTCACAATTATGTGAAGAAGTAAAAACCCAAAAGGCCAAGTAGAGAACCTCATGATTAATCATACATTTCACTTAAGATTAATGTCCCAAATTCCTTCTTCTTGTAGAAAATCAAGGTAAATTCTTGCTAGTTAAACTCTATAAATTCTTAAGCATGATGTCTTTGTTTTCTTCACATGAAAAAAAAGTGTAGTATAAACATATGATGGGGGTGGTTTGGAGGATAATATGCAACAGGGAGTAAATACTTCACAAAATGCTATCAGCTTTAGTATTCACATTGGCACCACTATACTCTAATACAAAGCAAGATATCTACCATTTTGATAGCAGAAATGAAGAGATTTCAGAAATCCCAGCCTAAAGTTAACCAATTTCTGAGGTGATAATTCCTTGGGTTTCTTCATTTCTGTCATCAGAATGTCAGGCTCCTTTCTTTGCACTATAGTGCACAATACTGTTAATAAGAACATGGAAAAATTGACAGCATTTAAATTTAATCAAATACTTCTCCAAAAAGCTGTATCCCTTCAACAACAATAACAAAAATACTTCAAGTTTGTTCACAAAATTTAACTTCCATATTTGAGGAAAATTTTCCTTTGATATTGCATATAAACACAAAAAAGGGCAAATATAAATAAGTATATAAAATACTAGTTTTTACAATCTCCTCTGTAATTTTCTCTTTCTCTTTGATGAAGTGTTCCCTACAGTGAAAATAGACTACTTTGGTTTTAAATTAACTTCCCAACCATTTGGGAATTTCTTCAATGATGAAATAGAAGTGATTTTCTTTCATGTTTTAGTTGAATTCTTTTTTTTCTATGTGGTTATATACCATCTGTAATTTAGGGCTTAAATCAGTAAGGATCTCACATAATCTTAGCTCATAAACCACTTTCATCATATCATTCCCCGGTTAAAAACCTTCATTGGTACTCTACTATCCTTAAGTTATGACCCAAATTTCTTAACCTGGCATTTAAAGCCATTTATAATTTACCTCCAATGTACCTTTTAACCTTATCTCCTATTATTACTACTTTACATGAATTTTTAGGCAGTCTTGTCTACTTATTGTTGCCTGTAGAATTTATTTATATTTTTCTCTGAAACTTTGCTCCATTCATTCCTTTAGTCTGTAGTGTCCTTCCATTTCTTGCACATCTATCTGAATTCTACCTATTTTTTTTTAATATCTAGCTCAAATTTTGACTTCTCCATAAAGTCTTCTGGGCTTAGTCTAAACTACAATAATCAGTGCTTTCTCAGAACTCTTATGGTATTTATCGCTAAGAACATTTGCAATTGGGGATTCAATCATTCTCTCCACCAGTGAGGAAAGTCTTATACCAAAGTTTAGCCTTGAGCCCTAGGTTATACGTACATTTAGCATTAAAACATATCCCTTTTTATAATGTATATTGTAATGTTTTCTTGCGTACCTGGAGACTGGCCAGTGAACCCAGTTCTTATTAGCATGTGCAGATTCCTCACGTGGAAGTGTTTGAGTGGACTGATCTAGGAGAGATGCCGTGATATATGATGGATGAGTTTTAGAGAGACTTTGAAGCACATGTGGACATTTTGTAACTGGCTCTGATTTGCTAACCTTGTGTTGAATTAGAGCCTCTTGATTGGCTGTGGCTGCAGAGCTGGAATTGCGGTATGGAGACATTCAAAAGTTCTTGGTTAGTATCAGCTATTTTTTTTCTTAGCTTCACCTTTCTCTTTGTATGGCTGGCAGCATCCGTCTGCTAAAAGACAATACTGTAAAGCCAACACATGGTTCTTTGCTTTCAAATTTGATTTTTCATGTTAGATAAAAGAAATTGGAGGCTATATCCATGGGCTTTCTGAAAAGTATGGAGAGTGAGACACTTGAGGTCCAGGAACCTGGGAGTCAAGTTTTGTAGCTAGCCAAACTTTGATGCCCCAAGGAGCAATGTGGTGTTAAGGTCAAGCTTAGGTTTCCCTCCTGCCTCCATCCCTGGCCTCATCTCCATTTCCCCTTTCTCTGGTTCTCTGGAATTTAACTTCTCCTATACCAATGTGCATTTTCCTCTTGGATTCAAGCATTAATCCAGTGACCATCCAGGTCACAGTTGCAACTGAGGGTAGCTTTGTTCCTTTGCCCATTCTTTGTTGGTGATGTCAATGCATTAGATATTTGGTCTTAATCATTGTTCCCTTGATGCCTAACATCTCCCAGTATGCTAGTATTATTTACTATTCTATATCTCATTAGGCTCTCTGGAGCTCCTTGAGTTTGGGTGATAAGTGGTGGCCTCTTGCCTGTTTTCTGTGGTTCATATATTGCAAAACATCCTGGAACTAGACCAATCTGAGTTTTCCTAAGTTAGATTATTCTTTTGGATGGAAAATGTTTCATGAATTGATTTACTTTGTGTGTTGTTAAGCAAAATTGTCTCCTTAGCATGGCTTTTGTTTCTTTTGAGTGGAAGTACTTTCAGCTGTTAAGTGCTAAGCCCCAGGCCCAAAGCCCTATCAGGTGTGAAACCTCTGTGGGTGTAGATTAATGACTTAAGAGGGGCCAACTTGGGAACCAATGGTCTCTGGTCATTGAGGCGGGGCTTGAGAATGCCGGAAGCAGGAAGGTGCGGAAGCAGAGCTGACCCGTGTGTAGACCCAGGAGTGCGAGCAGGAACTTGAGGCCAGTAAAAATGATTTGGCTAAATACTATCTTGTTTTTCTGTGGCCTCCTGGTTACTCTTGTGAGGCGGGCTTTCTGGGCCTAGAGTCTTTTTGTCAAGATGTCGGAATGGGGAGGCTGGTTCATGGATCAGCTGCAGTGGGGCCTAAATAAATTTTTTGTTGTTTTCTCCTTAGAGAATCTCTCATACCTTGCGATTTCGAACCATTCGAACATATACATGATTATATTTGAAATCATAAATTCGGCCTTCCTACTACATTTTGTCAGCTTTTAATCTCTTTAAGACGAATTAGATATGCCTGTAGCTGTTGAGGATGTACTTGTATCCCAACACAACTCTGGTCTTAACTCTATTTGCTTCTTCAGGTTTTGTACTCTTCTGTTTGTTCTTGGTAATTGTCCGTCTGCCTGAGCTACAAACTCCAAAGGCCTTTCTGGTCTCTGCCAGCATCCTCACCACATAACTTTAGGTCTTGGAGTCCTATACTCTGAACAATTCCAAAAGCTGTGCTTTCAAGACTTTCTAGCACATGACCTTTTTATTCCATTTTGAACATTTACCAATGCTGTAGTACTTCCATTACATTTCTGACTCTTAACATTCCATGTCTCTTCATATAGCCATGATTCTTTCCCTGACATTAAAAAAAAAAAAGGGAAAAAGACCTATTTGGACAAAAATATTTATAGCAGCTCTTTTTTTTGTGGTGGCAAAGAAATGGAAATTGAGAGGATACCCATCAGTTAGGGAATGGCTGAAGAAGTTGTGGCATATGAATGTAATGGAATATATTTTATGCTATAAAAAATGACGAGCAGGGAGATTTCAGAAAAACTTGGGAAGACTTACATGAACTGATGTTGAGTGAAGTGAGCAGAACCAGGAGAACATTTTTCCTTTCCAACATGACTAATATGGTAAAATGTTTTGTATAATTGAACACATATAATCTATATCAAAATGTTTACTGTCTCAGGGAGGGGGCGGAGAAAAAATTTGAAACTCAAAATTTTTAAAAAATGAATATTAAAAATTGTCTTTACACATAACTAGGGAAAAATTAAATATTATTTTTAAAAGTCAGTCAACATTTACTAAGCACCTACTAGGTGATAGACATTGTTCAAACTGAAAAATAAATTAAAGGTTTTTGTCTCGAGCTTAAATCCTAACAATACCCACTTAATCGTAAGTATACCCTGGGGGTCAGTCCTAGGCTCACTTTTATTCCCTTTCCATACTCTCTGACTTGGTGACCTCATCAGACCCCATCAGGTTTGATATTCATTTGTGTGTACATGACTCTCAAATCTTTGTATCCAGCCCTGATTATTCTCTTGAGCTTCAGTTGTACATCTTAAACACCTATTGGTAATTCCAAACTGGATGTTCCACAGTTATCTCAAATTCTGCAAGTCCAAAATTGATGTCTTTTGTGTTCAACATACTCTCCTCCTGAATTCTGCTATTTCCGTGGAGGGCAGTTACTTCCAGTAACATAGGTTTCTACCTTTTGCATTATCCTTGGCTCTTGGCTTTTCCTCACCCTATATTGCATGTACATTTGCCAAATCTTGTCAGTTCTACCTTAACAGTACCTTTGCTGTACTCCCACCCTTCCTCAGGCTCTCACCACCTCTCAACTAAACTGCTGAAGTGGCTTCTGGGTTGTTCTCTCTACTTCAGGTCTTTTCCTTTTCCAATACATTGTCCACACAGCTGCCAGAGATTTTCCTTTAAGATAAGGTGGATTCCAGTGGTTCTTAATTGTCTCTGGGATAGAATATGTTTTGCTCCTCTTATAAGACCCTTAAAAATCTGGCCCCAAGCTATCTTCAATTCCCTGATAAAGAGACATCTTCTATCAGAGGTTCTTAACCTGGCATCTGTAAACTTTTTTTTTAATGTTTTGATATCTATTTCAATATTATCTGCTTCCTTTGTAATCCAATGTAGTTTATTCTACAAATTTAGAAGCATGATTCTGAGATGGGCTTCCATAGGCTTCAGTAGACTTCAAAGCATGCTGACGCACAAAAAAAGTTAACACCTGGGTGGCAGCTAGGTGGCGCAGTGAGTACAGCGCTGGCCCTGGAGTCATGAGGACCTGAGTTCAATTTCGGCCTCAGACACTTGACACATGTACTAGCTGTGTGACCATGGGCAAGTCACTTAACTCCAATTGCCCTACCAAAATAAAATAAGTTAAGCTCTGTCTTTTACATTGGTAGTGTCAAACTAAAAATTAGACACAGGGTCACTAATCCATTTGGTATATTGATTTAGTTTTAAAATGTAACATTATTCATGTTTTACTGTATTTTTATTTACTTTGTTAAATATTTCCCAATTACATTTTTAATTTAGTTTGGGCCATACTCTGGAGTACTGTAGCCTGTTTGACATCTCTGGATGGTCTTTCTCGATCCCTTCCCAACTCGATGTCTTCCTTACCATATACCTTGTATTTATTTTGCATGTGTGTATATGTGGTTTACCCCACAGATAAGGACTAGCACACTAGGGCTCAAGGAAGTGAAATGAGTTACCCAAAGACACCAAGGGGTAAGCTTTGATTCCTCCATGCTCTTTCCACATATAAAGCAGTTACAGTGAGAAAAGGGAAGCCAGTCCAGTGAAGAAACCCCATGGCCAAACCCCACGTCCCTACGAGTGTAACTAAATACCCTTTACAAAGACTGTGTGCTGCTTACTCTTTTTGGGGGTAGCAAAAATTAGAAATCGGGAGGAGGACCATCATTTGGGGAGTGAGAAGCAGAATACTTTTGGAAAAACCTGGGAAGACATATATGAACTGACGCAAAGTGAAGTGGGCAGAGCCCAGAGACCATCATATACAGCACAGAAATATTGTTAGGAAGATCAGCTGTGAAAGACTTACTCTAATCAACGCAATCACCCAAGACAATTACAAAGTATCCATGATGAAAAATGCATCCGTTTCTTGAGAGAAATGAAGAACTCTGAGTGCACTGATGCATTCTTTTTTCCACCTTATTTTTGCAACGTGGCTAACATGGAAATGTTTTGCACAACTTCAAACGTATAATTTGATAACATATTGCTTGCCTTCTCTGTGGAGAGACGTGTGGCCGTAGGGAGTGAGAGAATTTGGAACTCAAGTCCTTTAAAAATGTTAAAATAACTTTAAGTTAAAATAGATTGTGCGCTGCTTGCACTTAGCGAGCACTGATTCACTGTCTTCCTTAGTGAAAAGTGACCTACGGAAGCAGGCAGAAGGTGGGAAGAGGTGGCAGGTGCCACTATTCAGGTCTGGCAGGAACTCCCAGCCTCAGCACAGCAGAGTCCCACTACTGGGATGTTCCCAGAGTCACGTGAGGAGAGCTCTACGCGGCAGGGCGAGGTAAGGCGAGGCTTCGGGCCGGGTGGGGCGGGGTAATTGGAAGGGATCAGAGACACGCCCCCGAGGGGGCGGGGCGCCAAGTTGAGTTCTCCAGGACATTCCTCCCTTCCCACGATTCAGACTTCACGTCCTGAGGCGGGGGGTAGAAATTCCTAAAAGGGAACCAACTGATGGGGAATGGAAAGGGTAGTTCTGCCCTCGGCTAAGCCAGGCCCCGGAAATGATGTCACTGGCGCTCCCTCTCGCTCCTTTTCCGTCTTCCCCGAGGTGGGCCGATGACATCAGCGCGTCGGGTCTCTTCCCTTTCCCCCTCCCCCCAGTTCCGCTAGGGAAAACCGAAGAGGTTTCCGCGGCGCGAGGACGCGAGGAATGCGGCTGTGTTGGAATGCACAGCCCCGCCCCGTCTCGGCGGACGCAGCCTATGAGCGGTCTCGCCCTCGGGAAACGTCCTTCTGTGTGGCGGGAGACCTTTCCCTGGGAAGCGCGTCGGTGGGGGCCAGCCCAGCTGGGGCTGCTGCGCGCCGGGCCCCGCCCCGCGGCCCCGCCCCCTCTCCCTCCGCCTCTGCCGCCTCCCCCACCCTCCTGCTGAGCTGCTGCTGAGGGCTGACACTTGGGGTTTCGGGCCGCCGGCCGGCCGGCGGCTGTGGGAGCAGTTGGGAGTACGCCTCGGAGACTGGGGGGCGGCGCAGGCCCCTCGGACCCCAAAGTGAGTGCGGAGGTGGTGAGCCTGGGCGGGGGAGGAGCAGGGGCGGGTCCCTGGGTGTTGTGGAGGACTGGGAGAGGGGAGGGGGGAAGAACCTCTGGGCCGTGGGGGGGGGAGGACCCCGGGCCCGTGGGGGAGGGGGGAGCTCCTAGGTTTGGGGGTTCCGTATCCGGGCGTGCTGGGTACATCTGCGAGCCTTTGGTGATCGCCCTGAAGTTCGTACCACTTTTGCCTGGGGGCGAGGACGAAATTTAAGGACACCCCTCGCATCCCCTCAAAAGACATCGCACGTTTTCAGTGGAGACTTACCTGCGCCGGGCTAGGTGTGCGCTACCTGGCGGCCCCCTTGGCCGGGCGCCGAGGCCCGGGAGGCACCAGGTAGAAAGTCACTTTCATTCCCTGGGGTGGATTGTTCCACCCAGTAAATTGTCCACACCCATCCCAACCCCAAACACGGCCCCCCCCCGCCCCAAATCTGTAAATCAAAAAAGTGGGTTAGGAAACCCCAGGGTTTTATGTCCTTAGGTGATTTTCATATAAACATTAATGTTTTCTAATAGTTGAGCTGTGAAGGGTGTGAAAATGGAATTTTGCTATGACTTCTTCAGCTATGTCTTTGGTGCCAATTTATTCAGCGCCAATTATGTGCTATGCACTGGATAAAAAGAAATGAGGGGAAAAAACCTTCCCAAACCAATCTCTGCCCTCAAGGACTTCACAGACTAACGGGAGAGACTTTCTGCAAACTATGTACAATCTAGATCTGTGCAGAATAAATTGGAGATAATCTTAGAGGGAATGCACTAACAGAAAGAAGGCTCCTTCAAGGTTTCTTGTAATAGAATGTGGTCTGGTCGATTTCTATCTTGGGCTTTGTGGCGACTTAAAATTTTGTGTCCACTGTGACATTTTCTGGTCTTTTTGTGTAACATCTAGGTTCTGTGGGGTTTTAAAATCATTAAGTTTAGTGTTCATAGGTGAACCATCAAAATGCTATCCCAGATTTTCAGTAGATCAAGATTTAAAAAAAAACTACAGCTTCTTCCTCTAAAGGTAACCTGTGGATTTTTTTTTTCTTTTATAGATTTATTCAGTTGTCTGAGTGACCCTGATGAAGAGATGTTGGAGTAGGTGTGAATATTAAGCCTGTTGATTTACCGGAAGCCAGCCTATCCTTTTGGATTTGTTATTTTTTTCCCCTGCTGTTCTGATTGTTCTCAGTGTTAAAGCTGGAAAAACTTGGAAGATAAAAGGAACATGTTAGAATCTTGAATATATCTTTTGAGGAAAAAAGTAAAGTGGCCAAGATAAAGCAGGAATGGCATCCAGAGAAAGGCTTTTTGAACTTTGGATGCTTTATTGTAACAAGGTAACTACTTTTCATTTTATTTATAAATGTAAAAATATTTTGTGGTAGAATTTTGTGATTGACTTGCTCACTGCTATAGTTCATAGATAATAGTATTTATTCATAGTGATAATCATGTTCTTTAAAAAAATTGAGTGCATTCTAAATTCGTTTTTGATTTTTCTGGTTTGTACAATTTTTGCTGTCTTCCTCCAATATTACAAAAAAGCTATGATTTAAAAAAAATTTGCCATGTCATTAGTGACCCTAAACATTTAAGCAAACCCACAGACTTAAAAAAAATAAAGTCATTTCATTTTTGTGTTTTTCCTTTTTCCATCAGTGGGGGTAGATGGATAATAAATATATGTATTTATGTATGTGTGTATAGATAGATGGTGATAGAGATTACTATAAGAAATGGGATACTTTATTCTGTCCATTTAAAATCACTTCAGCTTTTTTGTTTCTTTCCTTGTACGTTTTTGAGTTTCTGTAGTGGCATTTTCTTTTTTAAAAAAAAACCTATTGTACAAACAATTGAAACATGAATGTTATGATATTGGCAAGGGACACAAAGCAAATATCCCTGGAAACTGAGTTTACTGTTCTTGAGGAAAGGTTACTCTGATGATAAGTTCATTGGTTCCAGAAGTAGAGCTGGAAGAAACCTTAGAGGCTATCTATCCAACTTCCTTATGTTACATATGAGGTAACTGAGTTCCATAGAGGTTAAGTGACCTGCCCAAGGCCACACGGATTATAAGTGGGTGAGCTTAGGTTCAAACTCAGGTCCAAGTTCAGGACTTTTATGACTTTACCAGTCTTGTGGCAGAGAACACAAATTAAATCTGAACCTCTTCAGATTATTGAACTCTTTTCTATTATTAAAGAACAAATTATTCTTATTATATTAATTCTGCTCATTGTTAACATTTAATAGTAAATTTTAGTGGTTCTTGGAATCTTCTTTTACCTAGTGGTTCGGTTATATGGGTTAGAAAAAATACATTTTTGCTTATTTACTATGTATTTTATAAATAATTTTGTGCAATAACTGGAGAAGACAGGGATCTTAAAAACAGGTAATTCAATACATGATCTATTTTAGAAACCAGGTGCTGAGCAACCTCTTTTATCTGCTAAATACATACTGACCAGAAATTAATATCTTTTTAACTCTTCTTAGAAAACAGGCACTTTCTAAAATAGAGTAAACTTATTATTTACACAATGAATACAGGAAACTTTGTTGTGTTTTCTTGTTAATTGGTTGCGCCTTTTCCAGGTTGAGTTCATGTTTTATTTAATAGTGACACCATGCTTATTGAAAAGGAAGTATTGTTTGTAAGCTGTATTCTGAATTTAATCCTTCCTAGTGACTACTTTATATATATGATAATATGTATACACACATATACATATATATATATACACGTACATATGTATACATATAAATTTTAATTCTTTATTTTGAAAATGTTTATTTTAGGCAGTGAAGATAAAATAAACGAAAATACAGTGGTATCCAGATATAAAACCTGTTGAAGCAGTATTCTCAATGCGCCTGTTTGCACAAGAAGATTAAATTTATAGGAAGTTAGGGTTAACCTTTATGCTTTTAAAGCAACATTCTAGTCTTATAAGCAAAGTATCTTCAAAAAAGATTACCCTTTCTATGTAAAGTAGTTTAAAAATCAGTGGTAATTTTTTTTTAGCAAAGAGTCATTATTTCAGATTCCATTTATATACATATGAACTAGACAACATTTTTTCTAGAAATAACATAAATCAGTCAGTAAACTTGTGGCGTTTGTTTCACTTTTTTCCCAGAGCCAGCTTTATTTAAGGCAGTTCTTCAACTTTCCCATTTTTGGAAGAGCTTTTCGATGATTCATTTGACATCCTACTGTGCATTGTTTCTTATTCTAGCATTACTTTTTACCTGACTCTTTTTTCCCTTGAAGAATCTTTTAGACCACAATAAGAATGCTGCAAATAATTTTCGCCAAATTGTCTCATCCCAAGGTCCTAAAAGGTTTTACTAGGCCTCCCTCCAGGGGCAGGTAGGTGGTACAGTGAATAGAGAGCTGGGCCAAGAGCCAGGGAGACTCATCTTCCTGAGGTCAAAACTGGCCTCAGACACTAGATAGTTGTGTGACCCTGGGTAAGTCATTTAACCCTATTTGCCTCAGTTTTCCCATCTGTAAAATGAGCTGGAGAAGGAAATGGCAAACCACTCCATTATCTTTGCCAAGAAAACCCCAAATAGGGTCACGAAGAATTGGACATGACTGAACAATAGCAGCAAGGCCTCTGTCCAGGTTTGCCATTGAATTT
This sequence comes from Phalanger gymnotis, assembly GCA_028646595.1. Lineage (NCBI taxonomy): Eukaryota > Metazoa > Chordata > Mammalia > Diprotodontia > Phalangeridae > Phalanger > Phalanger gymnotis. The sequence continues at coordinate 65,457,755 of CM053626.1, read as the reverse complement.
CTTTTCTCCTTTAAGATTTTTTTCCCTCATGACTTTTCAGTGGACCATTAAAAAAATAGATTTTTTTGTTCATAATCCTTTGGACTGAGCTGTTTTACCCTGTACTACTGTGTTCCTTATGCCAGATTTTAAACAGTTTTAGCATCAGAACTTCCCAGAGGAAGAACCTTCAAATTTAAGAATATTAGAGAGGGTCTATTAAATGACCATTTAAAAGCCCTTAGGTTTAAAATAAAATGTGTGGTGATCACTTAAATTCTAAGTAACATTAGCATTATATAATCTGTGGTTTAACATTATTTAATAAAAGGTTTTCTATACAACTTGAGTTTTAAAAATTCTTAGTATACATTTTTAATGAAGTAAATTATGGAAATGGAGACACTATGGGTGAAGGGGAAAGTATTAGGCTTTGGAGTTCTGAAAACCTGTTTTCAGATCTTTCCTCTGACCGCTTCTGTGAAAGTTTCTTGGGGCATCTAGGTGGTGAAATGGATAGAGCCCTGGCTCTGGAGTCAGGAGGTCTTGAGTTCAAATCCAGCCTTGGACACTTGACACTTACTAGCTGTGTGACCTACAGCAAGTTACTTAAGCAAGTTACTTAATCCTGATTGCCTCACCAAAAAAAAAATAAACCCATTCTTAACCTCAGCATGCCTCAAGAAAATTGCTTTTACCTCATTGTACCTCCCATATTATAGCTTTTAATAAGTGGATGCTCTTATGGGAAAAAGTTAGAAAAGAGTAGTAGCTACTGTGGGATTGTCTTTTGAGTAACTCTGCATCGTTATAGGAATGATAATGGATTCTACCACAAGTCTTAGGTCTATAGGTCTTGGGTTCAATGAAAGCTTAATTATTAATAGTGTTTCTGTACCTTTTAATTTTTTCCCCACTTCATCCAGGAATATCTTTAATTTCTCTAGCACTTCTCAAAGCGATTTCATTTGTATTATCTAATGCTACCATATCATCTTTAAGTGGATAAAATATTGTCTAAATTTTATAGATAAGAAAAGTAAGGCCCAGAGAAAGTAATGGTCTTGGCCAACATCACAGAGCAAGTTAATGATAGAACTGGAAATAGAATTTGGGGTCTCAACAACTTTGAGCCTGTTTTTCTTACTAGACTGTGATTTTGTAGATTCTATATTGTTTCCAGTATATGTTTAAGTTATACTTTATTGCTGTCGTTAAGGTTGCCACTTTAGTTACCTGTTTACTTAAGATTACTTTGTACTTTTCCACTCATTTATCTGCAGCTATACATGTATGTATATATGTGTGTGTGTATGTACATGTGTATGTATGTGTGAATATATATATATATATATGTATGTACGTGAAGAATAGTAAAAAAGAAGGAATAAAAACCAAGGGAAAAGTAAAAGAGGATGACAAATACCATCAGAAGAAGGACCCTGCTCTCTATTGTCTTGTGCCACAATTTGAAGAATGCCAATTGAAGTAATATAGGCCAAATTTTTTTTTAACTGTTGCAATGTTTTTTTATCTTAGGCAATATTCAGAGATATAGTTACCAAAACATTCTTACATATCTAAAAAGTTAAACATTTATAGAAAAAGTTTAATTATGTATTTTTTTTAAAATTTCAGTTTTAATTACATCTTATCTCAGTTTTTGCTGCAGAATGTAGACTGACCCAATATCTAAAGGCAAATTTAAAAAACAGGTTTCTTAATAGATAACAGATGTGTTATGTAATATTTTTAAAAGATTTTTTTCTAGTACTATTGTAGTTGTTTAAGAGAATGTGTGAATTAAAGTTTTAGTTATTTTAATTGAGGTAGTCCACTTGATGGGAAATATATGTGCATAAATTTGGAATAGAGAATCACAATACTAATCTGGCACTTTGTTTAAGGGATTTGGCCTTTTGTTATGATTACATCGTTTCCTTTACAAGATCAGTAAGGAGTTTTTCCAAATCATGACCTCCCAATCCATATAAAATATGATTTCATTTACATACAACTTTATAGTATAACATCCAAATAATTCCAGGAGGCCAGAGTTTATTGTATAAAGTAGGACACATCTATACAGTAATTGCTTTTTCTTTCTCCTTTGACCGTTGCCTGAGTTCGGAGGAGTGTTGGTATTATGTATTTAGCCTCTTGTTAAGTATTACAGTTAAGTCATTAAGGTCTGCAAAAGAAAGTGGAGTTCCTAGCTTACTGATTGGGTTAAGGTCATAAGGAAGTACATTGGTCGAATAAAAAAAGATTTTTTATATTTTAAAAATTATCTTTTAAACAAAATGTCTCTGTACTGTATATAGGCTATTAGAAAATGTTTGAGTGGATCAGAATACCTGATGTTGAAAATGTAGCTTGAAATTCATGGGTTTTTAAAATCAGCTTAGTTTTTATGCTTGAAATAAGTTAAATTTTAATACCATATCTACTGCTAGTGAGCTATTTGACTAACTCAAATCTGTTTATCTCTATATATCTCTGTTGCTTCACTTGTCAAATGATAATAAAACCTATTTTACATCAAAAAGTTGTAAAGATATAAGTAACATATACCATTGGAAGTACTTACATTAACATTATAAACTTTTTGCTATATATTTGTACAAAAGTATGTTACACTTTTATACAAATACAACAGTGTATTACATGCGCAATTGTCTATACACTATTTTATAGATAAAAATGAAGTGAATGGGAATGTTAATTGAATGTTCACCAACAGTGAAAATTTTATTTATTATTGTCTTTTTTCAAATTTAGTGACATAGTTTTCGCTTGAGGCTAGTGAACCACTAGTTTTAAATTCCTAACAAAGTTTTTTCTTTCTTTTTTGGAGCTGAGTGATGAACCATTTCCTGCTATTGCCCTTTGCTCTGTTTACTCTGGAGTAAGACTGAAAATAGATGCTTTTGCTGAGAGCTGAGAGTAGACTTAGGTCTCAAAATTTGAAAAAATCTAATAGCTTTGCTTTAAGTAGAAAATATAATTGGGAGATATTCTATTTAGACAAAAAAGTCCAGTACCTTCTTCCTGTAAACAGAAAAGAAACAATTCCTGCTAGAACAGGAAGATTGTTTTGTGTCAGCTAGAGTAAGATTGGTGGTCTCCTACTTGAGATATGTAGCCCAGTAAGAATGAATACTGAATGATGATACTTTATTGAACAAATACTTATTGAATATGCAGTGTGTGATATGCTATTCTAGGTAGTTTTGAACTAAACTCAATGTGACTAATAATAATTTTTTATGACCAGGAGAAGGAAAATAAATAACATTATAACAGTGGTCATGGTCATTTCTAGAAAATACATGAGATGACATGAGAAATGAATGTTTTATAAGCCTGGATTCTGGATTTACAATTAGGCCAGATTTACGATTAGGCAACTGCTAAATAGTGTTATATAATAAAGAGATCTCAAATTTGCCACTGATTTTTTTTTAATATTGCCTACAATTTCATTATGAGAGAAAATTTAGGTCTTAAAAGGTTTTTAAGTCTTTGACAGTGCTCTGTTTTAAAATCTCTTCACTTACTTGTTTAGGAGTTCATGGAAACTGTTTCTTTTATGAGTATGAAAAAGAAAAAGTTCCTGGGACCAGAGTAGGGAGTACCAGGAGGAAGAGAGGGACTGAAAGGGAAGGTCGGAGGTCACAAAATAAATTTTACCTACTTCACAGTTTTGGCTAGGATGACCCTTGCTGACTGTATTTGGCATGATGTATCCAAACATCATCATCTGGTGCTCCTGAAAGACCTGTTTATTTTAATATACTTCATCATTAAGATGATTTTATGGGAGTACATGGAGCAGGATCACACAGTTAGATAAGACTTGGATGGATTAGAATCTATTTCATTGGAAGGCGTTCTGACATAATAAGATCACAGAGCTACTGAAGTGCAGTCACTGCAAGGGAGGATAGTTGTATGGTTGATACTCATTTAATCAATTCTTGTTGATATATATTAAGCTCATGCAGTGTGAGTGTACACTCTTGTCTCTCTTTGCTTCTGCATCCTCCCAGAGACTTTCTCCTCCCTTGTCTTTTGTTACACTGTTTTTAGGTTCTCTGCTTGTCTTTCTCCTTCTTAGTCTCCTTTTGCTGCATCATCACCCATTTTTTTGCTCATAAATGTGAGCATCTTCCAAGGTTCTGAATAAGAAACTCTGATTTCTTTTGAACTGCAGTCCTATATTTCCAACTACTCGTTAGCCATTTCCATTTGAACTTCCCATAGATGTTTCAAATCCAATATGTCCAAAATAGAACTCATTATATTTCTCCTTAAACCCGTCCTTATACAAACTTCCCTATTTCTGTTAGGGGTGCTCTCAGGTCTCTGCTGCCCGTATTTGCAATATTGGAGTCTTAATTGATTCCTCCCTGCCCTTCAATCTTCGTAACTAATAAGTTGTCAAGTTTTACTAATTTTACCTTCACAGTATCATTTGCTTTGGTCTTCTCCGCTCACAGCCTCTGACTCTTGTAATAATCACTTATTATCTCTCTAGTTTCCAGGCTCTGTCTTGTTCAATCCATTCTCTATATAACTGCCAAATTTGTAGTCCTAAAACACAGGACAGACCACATCACTTACCTTTTGGAGAAATGGTTCTTTCATTGCCTCTAGGATAAAACACAAAAGCCTCATTCTGGCATTTAAAGCCCTCTACAGTGTTGGCTCCCACCTACCTTTCCAGGTTTATTGTATATTACTCTACTTCATATAACACACACTTTGTTCAAGTCAAGCTGGGCTTCTGATTGTTCCCTATTCTACTTCTTCCATGTTTTTGTATAAATGGAATGCACTCCTTCCCTGCCCCCTGCCCTCCTTACCCCAACTCTCACCTCCACCTAATGGAATCCCCCACTTGATTTAAAAGCCTTTCCTAATCTCACCTATCTAGTTATTAGCACTCTTTCCCTCTTGAAAAACTTAATATTTACTGGTATTAAGATAGGATGGTTCAGTCATTTTTAAGTCATGTCCAATTCTTCATGACCCATTTGGGGTTTTCCTTGGCAAAGATACTGGAGTGGTTTTCCATTTCCTTCAGCTTATTTTACAAATGAGGAAACTGAGGCAAAAAGGGTTAAGTAACTTGCCCAGGAACACACAACTAGTAAGTGTCTGAGGCCAGTTTTGAACTCAGGAAGATGAGTCTTCCTGACTTCAGGCCTGGTGCTCTACCTGTTCTGCCACCTATATGCCCAGCAGGATGGTGTGTATAGATGGCCTGGGCTGGGATGGGGGTGGGGGGTGGGGGGGCAGGGAAGTACTTGACTGGAGATCTCAAGGCTTGTATTTAAATTTGGCCTCATGTCCTAAATAGCTGTGTGACTTTGCATAAGTCAGACTAGCTCCTCATTTGTAATATGGAGATAATAATACCTGTCCTTAAGGTGGTTAAAAGGAACAAATGATATAATGCATGTGAGAATGCTTTGAACCCTTTGCAATGCAGTATAGTGCCAGCCAAATTGATGTTATTTAATTAGTACATTATTGTTGGGGTTCTAGGGACTTAGATTCTGAATTAGTTGTTTGCATTTGGTTTTCCATTGTCCTTAATTGTTAAAGATATTAGGAAATTCATTGCTTTTAGAATGAAGATCAACTGCCCATAATGCTGAAGCAGTTAAATTGGTTCACCTGTACTTAAATCTGTACCCTGACTAACCAGTGGACTTTGACTTTTCCAAAGGCTAACCTATTACTTTTGGTAACAACACAATTAATTTTAGGAGAGAAATAAATCCAAATCTGGTTCAGACAGCATGAGCAAATTAAGAATGTTTTCGGTGGCACTTAGTGTTTTAAGGTTGAAAGAGTCTGACAAGTCCTTTGCTGTTGTTACTAAAGATGGAATGCTGGGATGGAGAGACCACTGGGCTGGCCCGGCCCACTGTTGTATTAATTTTTGGTCCAAATCTTATTATTAACTTCAGTGCAAAATAATATGCAATTTTGGAGTAAACAAATATCAATCAGAAGAAAGATCCTTCAGATGTATTTTTGGATATAATAATTCTATGTTAAAATAATTTAAGGGAAGGAAACTTTCCCTGGGGAAGAATATTATAAAAGTGGGTGGGAAGCTCAGAGATAATCAAATGCTCATGTTATTTTTTTAAACTTGAGAAATACTATTGTAAATTACCAAAAGACACTAAAATTATTTCTCAGAGGAGATTTGACTTAAGAAAGAATAAAATGGGAAGGGTGCTCTGGACTCAGGCCTAACTAAACTGTTCTATCTGAATTTGTGTATTTGAACCAAACTGAATGTAAGGTTTTCAAAGCAAACAAAATGTGCCCCGATAAGATCATGTTTCTGGGTTTGTAGACAAGCATGTAATTTAGCCAGTATGTAATTTTTCCTTAACATTAAACATTTGAATTAAACTAGAAGAGGCACATATTAACATTTTCTTTCTAATAGCATATAGTGAACTTGTAGGTTATCTTATACAGCTTTAATTTGTTGATAGAGTTGTCGTTCAAAAATTAAAAATATAACATTTCCAGTGTGTGAAATTTGCACATTTTCCTGGCAAAAATAAGTGTTAGCTAATAAAATTAATAACAACTTCAGCAAAAAAAGAAAAGAAGTCATTAAACTTTCATTCACCAATTATGGTAACTTAAAGGATGAGTTTAAATTTCTCAATCTTGATGCTTTAGAAAATGATTTCTAGTGGCAAATGTGGTTTTTTTCATTTTAAATATAGTTTTTGTTTGATACTAAGCTTGAGCAATCTTAAAACTTTAAACCTATTTATTGTTTGTTTAGGATTTCATCCATATAAGGAAGTCTTAGTGGTGAAACTACCTGGAAACTGAGAGGTTAAGTGACCTGCTCATCATCACACAACTAGTATGCGCTAGAAGTAGTAGCTTTAAAACCTGGGTGGTCACTTCCAGGCCACTTCCTTGTCCTCCATGCTATTTATTGCTTCGTAGACCTGTTTAATAGTATTTCACAAATGTGGCCGCCAAAGACCTACTCCAGTGCCTCTTCATGGTTTGGAGGTGACCCTGGGTTCTTGAGGACCAAATCAGCAAAATGTAAGCTTTGCCAAATCATACAGTGCTGGAAGGAAGAACTTTGAGTATACACGTAGTAATGGCTTGGTGTACAGTTTTTCTCAGGACTGGCCTAATTAAGTTTTAAGAAGTTCATGATCAAATAGCCTGGAGTATAATAAATTTTTTTTCTAAGTTTTAAAAGGAGATGTGATATGTTTCAATGGAAAGAGTGTTATCAGTGACAATTATAGGTTCTTGAAGTATTGGACTATATTATAAAGATACATATTTTACAAAGTATCAATACATGATTCCAATTCTGGTGTTTAATATCTGTTAACAAATGCATGCGGAATTTATTTTTCTTTTATGTCAGGGTTTCTAAATTTGGGATTTATGAGGTCTGGAAAGATTCCGAAGTCCAAGAATATGTTTATTTAAACAATTATTTTGATAGCTACATTTCAGTAAAATTGGTTTCCTTTGGATCTTATGTATTTTATTTTGTACATTTAAAAACATCATTTTGAGGAGTCCATAGCCTTTACTAGGCTGTCAGGGATCTTGCCATGACACAAATAAAGGTTAACCTATGTCCTATAGAGAACTTATTTCAATTCAGCAAGTATTCTAGTGCAGCTATGTGCTGATGTGGCATTTGCTAAATCTTTACTTTAACCTTATTTTTAAAAAGAGCTTATTCATTTGTCACAAAACATGTATGTTTACACACATGCTGTCCATTTATATATGTGGCTACCAGATAGCAAAGCATCCCAGGCAGTCTAGGCATTTTACTTGATATACAAGGATACAATTCTCTCTTTGAGGCTTCCTAATTTAACTTGATTTTCCATTTCTTATTGTGTGGGATGAAAGACCCTCACCAATTAAAAAGTTAATAAGGAGTCATCTCAGGGTGGGAACAGAAATAAATTTTATTCTATTCTTGAGAATAGGGCATCCCCCACCAGAACAGATCTAGCAAGGGAGGTGCTTTACAAGGGGCAAAGCACCAATAATTATACCTAACATAAGAGAATTCCCACCCACCTCTGACCCTTCTCACCATTGGCTGGGAGGCGGGCTTACAATCTGATCATGAAAACAAGACAAAGAAATCGAGGCACAGAAACTCCAATTCCCATTCCCTTAGTTAATGTTTACAACTGAGGTGACATCTGTAAATCTAAAGAAGAATAGGATAAGGGGAGAGGGAGACCTTCTCCATTCTTCTACAATACTTTTACAGTAAAGGAAAGCAGGTCACAGTGACCCTATTCTTACTGAGCAAATCTTTAAACCAGAACCAGAAGAAAGAACAAAAAGTTTCAGGGTAAGCTTTCCCAGAGGCTGAGCCATCAGACTTTCACAGCCTCAGAATTTTCCACTTCCCTATTTCCCTGTTTCTGGATTTTTTAAACATTTCTTAGTATAGGTATAGATATGTATTTATACATATCTTCCCTGTGAAGTCTTCACATTTACCTCACACATTATCATTTAAAATAGGAACTCTTTATTAAAATGAATATTTTAGTGCAACTTAAAAATTATATAGTATCACTTTTATTTCAAGTAATATAACCTAATATTGCAATTTAAAAAGCAATGAATACCTAGGCAAAGTTTGGCACTTTTTAAACTCTCCTTTACCTTTTTTTAAAATCAGTGTATTGCAGACTGAACCTTGTACTTAGATTAAATTAGAATAATTGATTTATTGATTGGTAGGTTACTCTCATGTTGAAACTCAAGGCTCTGGAGCCTCAGGCTAGCCCAGATTCAAAGTCCTCAGGGTTCTTACCTTGCTGTTGGCTTAGACTTCTCTGTTTAGCAAATTTTTTGTATGATTGTTCTCCTACTTTTGAAGTTTTTTTTCAGAATTACTTGCTTCACTTCTTCTTGGCTAGCAGATATATCCTCTTTTCCTCATGAAAGAGGAAAAAGGTCAGAACTGCACTCCCTCCCCCAATTTTTTTTTTTGGTTTCTTCAGACCATAAACACCCTTAGGTGATCTTTTGCTTTATTTACTCTTTGGTTTTCCCTTCTGCCAGATTTTTCCTAAAGAAGCTCCTACCATAATTTGCATACAGTATTCATGTACTAGCCTGGCTATTAGCAATGATTTGAAATAGTGGTCCTAAAGATTCATAAAGAAGTCTTCAGAAACCATTTTCTTAAAGTTTTCAGTCACTTAAAAGGCTTGAAAAACAAATTAAATAATGTTTTAAGTAGCTTCATCATAATCTGCTGGGCATTGTGAGAGATGAAAAAAGTGTACACTTAACCTTCTTTGAGTCTGATTACATTTGTCTGGTCCCATTTTGTACTCTTGTTTTTGTACTATTCATAAAATTATGGGATTTTGAATTAGAATGAGACCTGGTTATCCTAGCCAACCCCATCAGTTTGTAGATATGGGAACAGAAACCTGCAGAGGTAAGATAGTTTGTCCTGTGTTTCCCAGGTGGTTAAGGGGAGCACCAGTCCTGGAACTCGGGTCTCCTGGCTCCCATTACAGTATTTTTCCTTATATACTGTGCTGTCTTCTTATGATGTCTTATATTGTTTTTAGGGTATTTCATATATGTTAGTTCGTTAAATCCTTCATGTATACACAAAATTATTTCTCACAGGGCTATCAAATTGTAGGTGCGCAGTAATTTAATTGAGTGAAACATTTATTAAGCACCTTCCATACGTTAGGGGAAAATCATTGGCTAATATGCAAGCATGTGTTGGTAGTATGATACACACTGTACATAAGAACTGTGGAAATTCAGAGTAAGAAGTAATAAGAACTTTTAGCAAATATCATAGTCTTTGATTCAGAACATCAAATATATGGTACTACCAGTGTTCTTTTGTAAAAGGCATGTATTATTTGCGAGATATATTTATAAATGTAGTTCGAGAATTAGGTACATAAGACCCAGAAGCTATAGAAAATGATTGCTAAACCCAAGGATGCCATCTACTGAGATGAAAACTCAATATTTGACCAAAAAAAATATACTGAGTGTGAGAAACATGGTTGTGGGGATCACAGTACTCCCCCAGACAGGGTCAGAAAGTAATCCTTAGTATGCTGCTGCAACTCATTGCTTTCCTGATTGTAAGCTTTGAGAAAGATCCATGTCATAGGCCCATTCTCACAGAAAGAACTCAGAAACAGAGTGGGCAGAGGAAGGCATTTATTACACTTCTCCAAAGAAAGCGGTTGTGGTACTCACTAAGAACACTCACAACTGATACAAAAGCAGGAGTGAAGTTAAACAGTTCTACCCTTCCTGTCCGAGTTATGGTTGGTCCAGACTCCTCAGGGTTACATTCTTCATTACTTTACATTCCCTCTTTATGCAGATTATGTAGGCATGGTAGTAAGGATACTTGTGACAGGACATGACCCCTCAGGTTTGAACCAGTTGTCCCATCCCAACTCTTCTGCCAGGATGGCCATTGTCTTAGTGAAATAAGATAAGTGAGCTTCCCCACAGCTATCGATTATCTGTGGGAGTGAAACAAGATACCATAATATTAGCTACTCTTACACTGGGCAAATTGTGTGGAGAGCAGTTGGGAAGAAATTAAGCTTAGGCCTGCCCCCCCCCCCCCATCTCATTCCATAAACCACAGTAAGCTCAATGTGAGTACATGGCATAAATACAGAAAATTATATAATAAATCAGTTAGAGAAGGGGCCGGGGTGGGGGGTGGGTTGGGGCAGCAGCAATATATTTCCACAACTATGGATAGGAGGAGAGTAGTTAACCAAAGAAGGACTAAAGAAAAAAAAAGGAGGAAAAAAACCCCAGACAATTATATAATTATATAAAATTGAAAATTTTTGTAATCAAAATGAATGCAGTTAGAATTAATAGAATTTTATTTATTTTGTGAAATATTTCCTAATTACATCTTCTTTCATTTTTAAATTCCAAATTCTTTCCCTCCTGTCCCTTCCCCACCCTCTGAGAAGGCAAGCAATGTAATATTGATTATACATGCAAAACCTATTTCTATATTAGCCATGTTGCAAAAGAAAACATACACAAAAAACCAAGAACAATAAGGAAAGTAAAATGCATACTTCCATCTGCAAGAGTTCTCTCTCTGGAGGTGGATAGCATTTTTCATCTTGGGTGCTTTGGCATCGTCTTGGATCATCGTCTTGATTCTGTAGCTAAGTCTTTTACAGTTGATCATCATTACAATATTGCTGTTACTGTGTACGGTGTTCTCCTGGTTCTGCTCACTTTGTATCAATGCATATAAATCTTCCCAGGTTTGTCTGAAACCAGTATAGTTAGAATTAGAAGGGAAATAGTGAATTGGGATATTTACCGAAAATTTATCTGATACGCATGATATATAGGAAATTGATACAAATACACATTACTAAAAGCTTTTTCATTCATTCACATACATATTACAAAAGCTATTTCTGCCTGTTGAGAAGGGAAGAAATATAATATATACATATTATGTATGAAGTAATGAAAAACATTGCTGCATTAGCCCTATTTCAGGGGGGAAACCAAAAAAAAAAAAAGGAAAAATATGCTTCAGTCTTTAGTTTGAGTCTATCAGTTCTCTATCTGTAGGTAGGTGGCATTTTTCATCATTTTTCATCATGAATCCTTTAGTTACTGTTTCACAGTTCACATATTGCTGTTATTGCGTACAATGTTTTTGTTTTAGTTCTGCTCACTTCATTTTGTATCAGTTTATATGTCTTTTTCTGAAATTATCTTCTTCATCATTTCTTTTTTTTTAATTTTGATTTTCAGTTCCAAATTTGTACCCTCTCCCCACCCATTGAGAAGGCAAGAAATATGATACCCATTATCCACACAAAGTTGTGCAAAATATATTCTCATATTAGCCAGGTTGTGGAAAAGAAAGAGAAAAAGAAAGAAACAAGAAAAATAAAGTGAAAAAAGAATATTCCTTGATCTGTATTTAGAATTCATCAGTTCTTTCTCTGTCTGGAGGTAGATAGCATTTTTCATCCTGAGTCCTTTGGAATTGTCATCTATCATTGTATTGATTAAAGTAGCTAAGTCTTTCACAGTTGATTACTGTATTACTGTTACTGTGTACAGTGTTTTCCTTGTTCTGCTCACTTTGCATCAGCTCAATTAAATTTTCCTGAATTAACTCCCTTCATTTCTTACAGCACAATAATGGTATGTCATCACAACCATCTTTATCAGAGAAACTTGCTGTAAAGGTTTTCCCAGTTTCCTGATTTTCTTCTAATTTAGGCTACATTAGGGTTTTGTGTATGTCTGTGTGTGTGTGTGTGTGTATGTGTACACGTGCATGCTTGAGCACATGCACATAAACCTTTTTAATGTTATTTAATAAAAATGATCCATTTTACTTCCTGTGATCTTCTCCATCTCTTGTGTGGCCATGAACTCTTCCTCATCCATAGGTCTGACAGATAATTTTTAACCTGCTCCCCTAACATCCTATATTACCCTTAGAAGGTTTTTATCTTGTACTTGTTCTCCCCCATTTTGCTTCCTTCATTAAATTCAACAAACTTTTGTAAAGGACTGTGTCAGATATTAGGAATGCAAACCTAGCTGAGACCTCTGTAGAAAAAGCATGGTACAAATCAGAAGAGCACTGGGTTTAGAGTAAGAGGACGTGGGTTCACATCGTAGTTTTGTTGCTTATCAACTGTGACCTTGGGCAAGTCATTTATCCTTTCTAGACCTGTTTCTTCATCTGTAAAAAGGATAGAGTTGATTCTTACAGCTCTATTTCTTTTATTCTATGGACCTGTGGTTTTCTTCACCTCCATCCATCATCAAAGTTCTATCTTAATTCTGTTACTTTATTTTGCCTCTTTATTTACCTTCTTAAAAGGTGACATGTTCTCTAGCAATAAAATTATATTCTGGAACCTTTATGAATCACCTTCTTTCCTCCTCACAGGTCTTTATTGTCTCTGTCCATGACACCTGTGCCAGTGAACCTTAAAGGGCTATATAAATGTGAAATTATTATTATTAGCACTGTGGAATACTTTACCTTAACTACACTCAAAAATGATTCGTTATACCCTTAATCTTGTCATCGCCCACTAGTGTTCCATTTCCTTGTATACAAACACTGAAATTCCTTTCTTTGATCATATTTTATCCTTCCATCTTTCCTTAAGCCTTTCAACCCTTAACTCTATTTTTCATCCGCACTGTGACCTCCATTTCTTCTACCCTGAGTTCTTTCCCAGGCCATTGCCCCTGCTCTGTTTACATCCTCTTCCCTTTCCTATCTTGACCTCTTGGTGAACCAGCTCAACCATTCCCTTTTCCTGCTAGATATTCTCTCCTGTAGGTTTTCGTGGAATTTTTGTCTCTTCTTCTATCTAGCAATCACTCCTTCTTGGTCTCTGATGGATCTAATTGCCAGTATCCTCCAAAGCTCTATCCTGACCACTCTTCTGTTTTCCCTCTATATTCTTAGTAATCCCTTCATATCCCATGGATTCAAATATCCTCTCTATGAAGATGATTTCTAGATCTAAATCTACACTTTTAATTTCTCTCCTGAACCTCACTCCCACACCAGGAGCTTCCTATTGGGCATTTGTACTTCAAATTCAACATTTCTAAAACAAAACTTTATCTTCTTTCCCACTCCCTCTTGCATACTTCCCTGTTTCTGTTGAAAGCATGTTGGTATAAACATCAGCCAACCTCCTAATCACCCTATTCTCAACCCCTCACTTGTACTGCATATATCCGTTCTGTTGCCAAATCTTGTCATTTCTACCAATATAATGTCTCTGACCTATGTCTCTTTCTCTCCACTTAGACAGCCATCACCATAATTCAGGCCATCATTACCTGTCTTCTGGACTATTGTGATAGCCTCCTAAGTGGTTACCTGCCTCAGATCTTTCTCGTCTCCATCCTCCACTCAGTTGTCAATGTGATTTTTCAAAAGCGTAGGTATGATAATATTTCTTCACCTCATCCCGTGAGCTCCAGTGGCTCCCTATTATCTCCAGGATCAAATATAAAGATTTCTGTTTAGTATTTAAAGATTTGTATAACCTGAGTTTTGCCTTTCTAGTCTTCTGCTTCATTCACCTCCATGCACTGTAGCTATATTGGCCTATTTGCAGTAGCATCAGACACGACACTCCCATCTCTCACCTCTGCCTTTTTATTGGCTGTCCCGCATCCCTGGAATGGTCTCCCTCTTCACCTTGATCTCCTAGTTTCCTTCAGGACTCAACTTAAATCTCACCTTTGGCTGGAGATCTTTCCTGCCCCCCCCCAGCTGTTAGTGCAACAAAACAAATCCACACATTGGTGTCTGAAGGTGTATGTCTCATTCGCACCTCCAGCTCATCCCTTCTTTGTGCATTACCATCTGTCTACTCTGTATGTATTTTTGGTATCTCCAGTGCTCAGCACAGCATCTGGCCCCAGTAAGTGCTCTATAAATGATTGTTGACTGATGAACTATTAATTTGGTGTGTCAGTAGGGCAGTTAAATAGGTAAGAGACAGGTTAGAGAGGCAGCCTTAGAGCTTGGGAAAGAGGAAGAAAGGATTTTATGTTATAAAGTTTTTTGTACTGTACATGACAAAACTTGTAGCATTAACTGCTTGAGCCAATTTTTATAGCCTTTCATCTGTAATTACTTTTTAAAGTTATAGCTTAGAGCTGTTCTTTTTGGTTCAGTCTGTGTGCAGTAAAATTGGCAAGAGCAGAATTAAAAAATTCTTGTGTTTCCCATGTGCTAACTTTTTGTTACTTGTATCTCTCTTTGGCCTCGCAGTATTTTACAAAGATTTAAAATATTGACAAGTTTTAAACCTCATAATTTCTGTTTGTAGAAGTAGATATTCAAAATATGTTGTCCAGTCCAATTGGAACTGTGAAGCTACTTTAAACTATCTTTTTTTGAAGAGCTACATCAGTATTTTCCAAGCTCTGATGCTGTCAGTTTGCACCTTAAAGTTTTAGCTGCTCTGTTAACCATTCATATAATGAAGAGATTTTCTATCAGGCCCTCATCTTCAGATATGTAGCTTGTTATCTGAGTGATGTTGAATTTTTAAGTTTCCAGGTCTTCTTATTACTTTTTATTGATATTAGTTCTATGAGTGAGAAAATGTCAAATAATTCAGAAATTATTCTGAGAACATCAAATAATGTGTTGTTCTTCATATCTTTGATTACTCAAGAGAGAGATATCTTACAGTCCATAAAGGGAAAACTAATCTTTGTCTTGACCATCACAATCAGAAAGCTTTTCTTAAATGTTTACTATGTGCTAGACACTACACTAGGCCCTAAAGATACAAAGACAAAAGTGAGACGGTTCATGTCCTCAAGAAACTCATGTCTTGTTTGGAGAGAGGACATGAAAATATATGGATATGTACAAAATAGATGCAAGGTAATTTGGTGGACTATAGCAAAGGCAGGGATAAGGAAAGGCTTAATATAAACACTGTACTTGAACTCAGTCTTGATGGTGGGGCATATTAAGAAGGCAGAATTTATGATTTCAAAGAGAATCATATATATGTCTGAAAAGTTCAGAACCACAGGATATAAGGAATTCTCTAAGTAGAAGGCAGAAGAATTAAAGCATTTATTCAGGCTCCAGAGTAACAGACCCATGAACCAGCCTCCCCATTTTGATATTTTGATCAAAAGCTTCCAGGCCCAATAAGTCTGCCTCACAAGAGTAACCAGGAGGCCACAGAAAAACATGATGATATTAAACCAAATCATATTCATGCTTCCCCTCTCTGGTAAGATTACCCACTGGCCTCAAGTCCTTGCTCTGGGTCGGCTCTGCTTCCGCAGCTCCTGCTTTGGCTTTATCTTCAGCTTCGGCTGTAGCTGTCTCTTGGCTCGTCTCTCCTCGCAGCCTCCAACCCTGATCAAGCACCAGGAGCTCGCCTCCTCCTTAGGTCTCAGGTCTACGAAAGGCTGCTAGAGGCTGAGGCACCAGCGGGGGAAGTTTGCGCCCTCAC
>CM053626.1:65408251-65441194 GCA_028646595.1 Phalanger gymnotis | reverse complement strand
TACCTTATCACCATTTTCTCTCTTCCCTTTCCTCAGTTCTTTGCAGTCTAACTTCCAACTTCATCGTTGGACTGAATCTCTTCCTTTCAAAGTTACCAAAGATCTCTCAATTGCCAAATCTTTTGTTTTTTTCAGTACTCTTCCTTCTTGACCTCTGCTGCAGTTGACACTGTTGGCTACTTTCTCCTTGTGGATATTCTCTCCTCCGTAGGTTTTCATGACACTACTTTTTCTTAGTTCTCCTACCTGTCTGCTCCTTTCTCATCACCTTTGCTGGGTCACCATCCATATTGTGCATCCAAATTGTAGGTATACTCCGGTGCTGAAAGCACTTTACATATTCATTTCATTGATCTGCCAATAAAGTCAGATCTGTACAACAGCCTTATTTAAAACAAAACAACTGTGAGGAAGGTGCTGTTATCATTTTACTGATGAGGAACTGAGGCTGAGAGAGGTTAAATGACTTGTCTAGGGTTCCACAGCTTGTAAGTGTCTAAGACAGATTCGAACTCATGTTTTCCATACTCCATGTCCATTGCTCGATTTACTTGGTTAGGTGCTAACTCATTTTTTCCCACCCATCTGTTAAATTTCCCTATTTATGCTGAATACCCTACCGTTCATTCACTTTCAGATGGTTCATAACCTCAGCTCTCTAGGACTCCTCACTGTCTCTTATTTTATATATCTAATTGTTTGCTAAATATTGATTTTTCTACCTTCATAACATTTTACCCCTTTTCTGTACTCACACAGCTACTATATTAGTTCAAGCCTCCATCATCTTTCACCTGGATTATTCCAACAGTCTCCTTGCTTTGGTTTTTTTGACCACTTGTATCCATCCTACACAGTGTTCCCAACTGTGCTTCCTTAAATCCAGATCTGACCATATCTCTCTTCAGTCAGCTCTGGTAGTTCTATATTCCTACTGGCATAAAATATACACTCATCTGTTTAGCCTTTAAGGCCTGTCTTTCTAGTTTCATTGGACATTACTCCTCCAACATTCTTTGATCTAGCCAAATTGTCATGATCTCCGTTACTCACATATGATATTCCATCTAGTATCCGCATGACTTTGATCTGGCTGTACTGATGCCTGGGAATATGGGGTATTCATGGAGGACTACTAGAAGGTCTGGTGTGATGGCTTGCTGAGCCCTTTTTAGTGCTGCTTATCCACCTTTGGTGTTCTCCGCCATCCAGCTCTCAGCTGTGGCTCTAAGAAGCTATAGCATGTGCAGTGGCTACACCCAGGTAGAACAGTCTCAGCAGACAGGCTAAACCAGGATGAAGGCAACCAACAGGCCTGAAAGCCATCCTTAAGTTTTAGGGGCATATCTACCCCAAGCATGTGAAGACTTCCCCTGGTGGAATGAGCAGATGAGAGTAATTTGTTCCAACAGCCTTTGTGAAGGAGGTGAAGCTGGTGCTATTGAGTGTTTAGAGCTTGGTCAGATATCCAAGACTACAGTGCTATCCACTAGGCTGGGCCATTGCTGCTTATCTTGACTTTTGTCTTGTCACTGGACTTTGTACAATTCTGCTGCATTTGAATCCAATTCACTTGCAAGTCAAGACACCACTCTGTGATATCATTGGGCCTCTTTGAAAAAGGAGGAACCACAGCAAATAAAGCAAACAAGCCCATGCCTGGAATGTGCATCCTCTTCACCTCTTCTTCATATGTCTTTAAAAGGCAACCCAAGGACCATATTGTTTCTACCGAAGCCTTTCCTAATCTCCTCCAACAACTAGTTCTTCTCTTCCAAACAACCTCGTGTGTAAATATTATGTATTTTATTCTCTTTATATTTTGTATATGCATATCCTTTTTTGTATTTGGTGTCTCCCCTATTAGAATGTAGGCTTCTTGAGACTGGGAACTGTCTCAATTTTTGTACCATAGTGCATAGAACAATGCTTGGTACATAGTAGCAGCTTAATAAATGCTCGTCGATTGATTTGTCTGTCATAATTTTTGTTATGTAGTCAGTGTTTTGCAGATGCAATTTGGTAGCACTAGGTGCCTATATTACAAGAGAGAAGAAAAAACTAAATGAGTTGAGTCTACCTTTAAGAAAATAACTGAAGAAATGGATTTTATTATTAGGATTCAGAAAGAGAAGCATGTACACAAAACATTTTGCAAACTTTCAAGTGCTACTTGTCAGTTATTATATTTTTTTTCCTTCATGTACTCTTAGAATCTTTTTTGGCTTTAAAAGATCAATCTTTTGTCTTTAAAGTGAATGTTTAGTTTGGTGGTAGGTTGATTCTAAGCTTAAAGCCCGTTTTTTAAACATTTGTGTAATAGTTTAACCCTTTCGATGTTTTTTGGCTTTTGTGGTATTGGCTTTTTGTGTAGTGAGATATCACACATACATACACACATAAAATCCTTTTTCTGGAAGCTTGAAGGATTTTGTTTTTATTGCTGTAGTCTTGATGTTTGATGATATGCGTGGATCAATTACAGCGAATTTTAAGTTTCTCCTTGGTGAAGTTCTGTGGATTCTTTTCATTTGTAGGGTTTCACATGTGTCCTTCTGGGAAGTTGTCTTGAATAACTTCTTAAAATATAATGAGGAGATTTTTTTCTTTTTTTATGTGTTCTAAGACACCAGTAATTTTGAGGTTCATCTTCCTAGATCTGTGTTCCAACTATATAATTTTTTTTCCCCTGCATAGCTTCTAGATATTTTCTAAGCTCTCTTCTCACCACATTTCAGTTACACTCTCTGCTCTTTGCTTCTTCAATGAAGTTTTTATATCTCGTATGTTATTTTAAATAATTTTTTTAACCTCTTTTGAAATTGTCCTTTGATTCTTTTAGGAATTTCTTACATTCATTCAGGATTGCTTTATCCAGTTGGACTTTTTTTTTTGAGCTGCATTCATATCTCTACCTCCATTAAATTTTGTGGCTTCTTCCTCCTGGTGTGGAAGTGAACATGGGCTTTCAAAGGCTGCTAAAGCCTTTGGGCTAAAGCTAAAGTTTTAGCAAGTCCTAACAAACTGAAGACAATCCTGATGATGGGTCACCATTCTGTTGCCTTTGGACCAGACTAGTTTACATTGGTATATTGTAGCCTCTTCATCAGAGGTTGGTCACCATGTGTTACTTGAAAAAAAAATTTTATACACACACACACATATATATATGTGGGAACTGCTGGGGCATATAAATATATTCTATAAAACAAATTATGAAATAGGATGCTGGTTTTGTTTTCTTTTTACTCAAATATTTGTTTGTATGTACCTCTTTTTAAAAATTTTTTTTAATTAGCAAAAATTTACCATCTTTCCCTCCTACTCCAGCCCCCAACTGAAAAAGAAAGAAAAATGGAACTCCTGTTACAACATGATTAGCCAAAGTAAAAAAAACCTTCTGTATTGGCCATATCCTCCCAAAAATCCCATTCTGTACTCTGAGTGCTTCATCTCTTTCAGGAAGTGGGTAGCATGTTTCATCGTGAGTCCTCTAGAATCATGGTTAGTTATTATGCTGATCAGAGTTCCAAAGTCTTTTAAAGTTGTTTGTGTTTACAGTATTATTTTCATATAAATTATTGTCCTGGTTCTGTTCACTTTACATCAGTTTATAGAAATCTTTCCAGGTTTCTCTGATACCAGTCTTTTCATCATTTCTTATGGCACAATAGTATTTGATCACATTCATGTACTATAACTGGTTCAGTCATTTCCCAATTGATGGTCACCCCTCAAATTCCTATCCTTTCCCAACCTCAAAATAGTTCTAAATATTTTTGTACATCCTTAGAGTTCATTTTTGCTTCAAGCTAATTCCTTCCTTTCCCTATCCTTCCTCTAATTCTCCCTTTTCCCTTCTCTTCTTTCCTAATTTCTCTGTTGAGTGAAATGTATTTCCTTACCAAGCTTTGTGTGTGTATATATTCTTTCCTCCTTTCACCAGTTCAGGTATCAGCCATTCCCTTTACAGAATCCTTTCCTTTCTTTGTATAGACTTCTGTTTGTGTACTCTGATTTTGTGAGATTAATTTTACCTAGCCCTCCTCCTCTCTTCTCTGTCTCCTTCTCCCTGTATAATTCTCTTCCCCTCCCTTTCCATTCTTCTTTTAAGATTATCAAGATACCATAGAATGATTCCCAGGCCTGTCTAATTAGACTCCCTCTGTAACCCAAGATGATTATAGGTTTCAGAAAGGATACAGTGTTTCACCTTCTTATATTAGGATGTAAGCAATTTTATATATGTTGCATTTAGTATGTCTGTAGGATATCCAGTTCAAGATGTCCAGTAGGCAGTTGGAGATGTGAGACTAGATGTTAATGGAGAGATTATGTTTTTTTAAAAAAAGCATTTTGTTCCGTCTTTGCTTATGCTTATTTCTTCAGTTTCTTGCTATGATTAGTATTTTTTGTAGTATATCAAATAATTGTGATGACATGGACCTCCTTGCTTTACTCATGACCTCATTGGAAAGGACTCTAATTTTCTCCATTACATGTAATAGTAGCTCTTGGTTTTAGGCAGATGTTACTTACCATATTAAGGAAAATTGGATTTATTCTTATAGTGATTATTCTTAGTAGTGATTATTATTCTTAGTAGTGATTTTGACAGATTTGAGTGTTGTGTTTTGTCAAATTTTTCTACTTTTTAATGTAATCATGTGATTTTTATTGTTTTTGCTATTAACTTATTCTATTGCGTTTACAATTTTTCTAATATTGAACCAACATTGCACTCCTGGCGTAAATACATCTGGGTCATAATGCATATTTTTTAATATTTTGTAATTGCCCTTTTTGCTAATATTTTATTTAAACTTTTTGGGTTGGTCCTCATTAGAAATATTGGTGTGTAGTATTCTTTCTCTGTTTTCTCCATCTCTGGTTTAGCTGTCAGGACCATTTTTCTTATTGCAGGAGTTTAGTAGGATCCCTTCTTTCCCCATTTTTGCAAATAATTTATGTAATATTGTGATTCTTTACTCTTTTAAATGTTTGATAGAAGACACTTGCAAATCTCTGTGCTACTGAGGTTTTTTTTTTTAGTTCTTTTATGCTTTTTAAAATTTCTTTTTCTGATATCGTCTTACTAAAATTTTATATTTCCTGTTCTGTTAATCTAGATACTTTTTAGTTTTTAAAATACTCATCCATTTCTTTGATCATCTTTGTTTAACCGATCAAGATAATTTACCACAGTTTGCAGTGACTCCCCTGGTGCTACTCATTGTGAAGAGAAAAGAAAAAAAAACAGAACTAATAATGTACTGCACAATCAAGTGTGCCAGAAACAGTTTTAGTGAATTTAACACTGTTCTACATTCAAGCCTTTTCTAGCGTAGAGAGAAAAATGTCCAAACTAGTAGAATTTCTCATATCCTCTGACATGACTATACCTGAAAGGTGATTTTATGTAACATTTATAGGAATGTTGAACCAAGAGATGATCATAGTATGTTGAAATACAATTTTGGATTAATTTTCCAGAACTACTCAGTTTCTTCCTGGACCATTCCCCTTGATTAAAAAAGAGTTTCTTCTTGTAATCATTGTCTTAACCTTGATTTTAAAAGAGAAGACTGGTGGATCATGACCCAGTCATTTCTGGTGGGGAAACAGTAATCTTATTTACACATGAGTTTCGTTTTTACCCTTATTCTGTTTCAGAGGAAGATCTTAGCTTTTGTTCTTCCCATTTCCTAAAGGGAAAAGTCTAGAAAGATTTTTATGTTAGAGAAATAGTATTTATTGGTATTTCTGGAGAAAAACTTAAAGGAGATTTAGTTTTTTAAAAAATGTACTCCAATGCCCCCTACCAGCTTCTGCTGAATTCTGTCCTTCTTACTTTTTAAACCAGTCTTCTTCATCTAGTATTAAAGTTTAAAACTGCCATAATACTGTTGGGCTACTCTGTACTTGTCGGGGTTTTGTGTAGGAGAGTCAAGCTTTTCTGCAACATTTGTTTAGATAGCTAGGTGATGAGTAAAGGATGAAATGATTGAGGAAACAAAGGTTCATGCTTCCAAGCATATCATTTTATGAAGCAAATGCCTAACAAATTGGATCCAGTTGCCTTCTTCAGCTTTGGCCCTGAACTCCAAATACAGGGGGAAACAGACTTTTATACATTAAAAACAATCAAATAAGACTCATTAATTATGTTAATTCAAATAAAACAGCCAAAAATTAGGTAATCCACTTTTTAATTGAAGGAAAGATTAGGGACTTTCCAAATTGAGAGGGGGAGAGCCAACAGTTGCAATAAAAAGAGATGTCCCACTCCTGTATTCAATCAAAGAAACAGGGAAACAGTAACTGATTGACTAGTGTGGAGCCATTTTTCAGAGAAGATAAATAGCTTGATTGAGTTCTATAATTAGAAAACTCCTTGCATCAATCTTTGGATCTGACTAGGTTTCTGGTCAGCATAACCTAGGTCCTTAGTTAAGGATCCCTAAACAACAGCAGGTAGAAGTGATCCAGCTTTCCATCCATGCAGGGCTAGGTTCAAACAAAACAATAAGGTTTTCTCCTAATTCCCACAATTGAATAGTTTGCTTACAAGACAGAAATTAGACTAAATTCATAATTGAATAGAAAGGGAACTGAACTAGCTCCAGAATTGACTAACAAGATGGAGTCAGTATGGTTCACTCTATTCTCACAATTAACCACTTGCTATCCTATCCCTTCAATTCTCTCAGCTATCTTAATCTTCAATCTAGTAACCATTTTTGCCTACCCATTACCCCCACCACGCTTCCATTTACTTTTCTGGTCTTCTTTCATATTATTTGCTTCACATACATTCTGTTTCATTTATAGGCATCCTTGCTGGTCCTTGTATATGACAGGATCTAATTCCCAACCTCCATACTTTTGCACAAGAGATTCCCCCTTGTCAGCAATGCCTTTGTTATAGAAATGTTAGCTATTATTATTTTCACCAGCGAAGAGAGATGTGTGTAAGAGAATCCATGGGAGTGTGGGGGAAAAATTAGTAGAACTGAAGATAGCAGCACAGCTGTTTATCATGCTTGCAGTTACCACCTGTCTCCTGCTGCCTCCTCATTGTGGGCTGGCCTGGATGGTCAGCTGTGTGTGCTTCTTACTAGGCGAGCAGGTGGGCAGGCAGGCAGGTGGGCATGCCTAGTCCTAGCACTCCACTCTGCACTCTTCTCTCTTCACTCCCTACATTTTAGATCTGTATATCCTGGCCCTTGAGGCGCCATTTCTGGCAGAGTAGTTATTGAACCTGAGTTTTCATCCTCTCACCGTCTGAAGAAACAAGAGGCGCTAGCTCATTTAGGGCTTAGGAGAAACTGCATCTAAGAGCATGGGAGTTTGGGTGAGCAGCTTTACCAACTAGGAACAGTCCAAAGGCAGCAGAGCCACCCCACCTATCAGTCACCTTGGAAGCATATGAAAGTAGTCATCCATCAATAGATTGGGACCTGCCCAGGCATCTTGACTCCAGGCCTGGGACTTCACCTCCAGAGACTGTACCTTTGCTCTTTTATATCAGGAAAGATGACCATTTATTGACAGAATTTCAATAATAACTTTTGCATAATTGGTGCATGAGATTGAAAAATGAGTATCATGATTTAGTAAGCACAGCCAGCGATGAGCTGCTTCTGTTTGGATGAAAGTGTTTTTGTGATAGATCTTCTTTAGCTGTGATGCCCATTAACATTAAATATCAAAATAACTAATCTTAAGACCAAACCTTCAACTAATGAGTCAAGACTAAAAAAAAAAAAAGAAACCTATTCAATTATATTGCTCTCACTAAAAATATTTTTATTATTTTTTGGTGAGAGTAAAAACTCTATACTATTAAAATTAAGATATTTAAAAATACTGATTTTATCTTTCATTTTCATTTTTATTGATTTATAATATACAGTAGTGCATATATAATTTATAAATATGTGTATATATTTGTGTATTTACATATATGTATATATACACAGATATATAGAGAGTATATGCTCAGAAAGTATTTTTTTTACTAATAGGAATGCATGATGAAAAATGTATAGAAACTACTGTTTTAGAATCCTCAACTTCCTTGAAAACCCAAGCTCACCTCCAAAACCAGGCCTTTCCTGTTCCTTCTGGGGGGTTAGTCCTCTTTCTCTCCTTATATTTATTACTTTTTAATTACTTTATAGACAAAAGGCAGATTGTTATAGAGGATAGAGAACTGGCCGGGGAGGTGGAAGACCTAGATTTAAGAACTACCTATGACAAATGCTTGCTTTGTGGTGCTGGGCATGTCACTGTCATAGCTCTAGGCAGCTGTAAAGCTGTATTCCACAGAGGTTTGGACCTGTATTGGTAGATCCTTATCTGGAAGTTCCCTATATATTACTGCAATATTTGAGTGTGTGTGTGCGCATATGTGTTTTTGTGTATCATATCCATTTATTAGGCTCTAAGCTGCTTGAGAGTAGGGACTGTTTATCATTTTGTCTTTATATCCTGGTCACCTAGCATAGTAACTTATAAATAGTTGGTGCTTAACGAATGTTTGTTGAAGTGAATCTTCACTCTCACTGTGTCTTTATTCCTCTCTCTTCTCATAGCATTTTATAGATACTTCTTGGTATTAATTCACTTACTCAAATTCTTTATTTTTAGTTACATCTCTTACTTCTATCGAGGGCAGGTGATTGTCATTTCACTTGGTATCTTCATATCTAGCTAGCATTGATTGAATTAAATTTGTTGAGTCTTTGCCTCCATAACACTTGGCTCTGCACAACTTTTTCTTTTTTTTTTTTCTATGGCTCTAATTTTTTCTTTTGGAGTGGGGAAGGCAATTGGATTTAAGTGACTTGCCCAACAACATTGTACTGAAAAACATCTTTGAAAGATTTAATACTGATAATACAATGACAGCTAGTAAGTGTCAATTGTCTGAGACAGCATTTGAACTCAGGTCTTCCTGACTCCAGGGCCGCTGCTCTATT
This sequence comes from Phalanger gymnotis, assembly GCA_028646595.1. Lineage (NCBI taxonomy): Eukaryota > Metazoa > Chordata > Mammalia > Diprotodontia > Phalangeridae > Phalanger > Phalanger gymnotis. Next base: position 65,432,210 of record CM053626.1, on the reverse strand, counting down.
CACTGCACCACCTAGCTGCCCCAACTTTTTCTTTTTTAATGTTTTCCTGTTTTAACCCTGTATTTATGAGTATCTCTCTTTCCCTCTGCCATAGTTTAAAAAAGAAAGAGGAAAAAATGCAGTTCAGCAAAACCAACCAACATATTTACCACACCTAATAGATAGTCTGTATATTATTTGACCTCCAAAATTCCTCACTCCTATTATGGAGGAATGTACATTTTTCTCAACTCTCATCCCAGATGTTGTCATCATATTTATGCAGTGTTTATTTCTTTTTTATTGTTGTTCTTTCCATTTACATCGTTGTAGTAATTGTGTAGAGTAGTTTTCTGGTTCAGCTTACTTGACTTTGTATCAGTTCCAATATTTCTCTGAGTTTTAAATATTCATTAGTTCTTATAGTCTACCTTCATTTATTCTGTTATATTTATGTACCACAGTTTGTTTCACATTTCTCAGAATGATGGGAAACTACTTTATTTCTAGTTCTTTATTGCCGCAAAAAGTGCTTCTACGATTGTGTATTGGCATGTAATGGGCCTTTATTTTTGTCTTTGACTTCTTTCTCGTATATGCTTAGCAGTGGAATCTCTGGATCAGAGTATGGTCATTTGAGTCACTTTTTAAACGTCATCCAAATTCCTTTCCAAATTGGTTGGACCTAAAAATTCACAGTTATACCAACAGTCTATTAGTGTGTCTGTCTCGCTGCAAGCCCAACATTGACTATTTCCATCTCTTGTCATCTTTGCTAGTTTTCTTTGTGAGGTGCAATCTGAGTTGTTTTGATTTGCCTCTCTCTCTTAATATTAGTGACTTGGAACAATATTTCATAGAGTTGCTAACAGTGTGAAATTCTTTTGAGAACTGTTTGTTCTTACTCTTTGACCTTTTATCCACTGGGGAATTCTGCATTCCTTTTCTAATTCCACTGTGACCCACTTATCACTGCCATTTACTTACTTACTTTTCTTTAGTATACCTAATGCATGAAAAAGAGCTTAAAAGACTGAAGAGGCTTAAATGATGAAACATAAGCTTTTATTTAGTAAATGACCTGTATTGTGGAATATATAAAGAAACATATGAGAGAAGAGGTTGATATTTTAATTATAATTTTTATATTATCTGGTAGATGCTTTTTTTCCTAGCTAAAAATAATTTCTGGAATGGCTGATCCGAGACCTGAAATATTTTTATGTGTGATTGGTTTGAGTAGAAAAGCAATTGGAGGAAAACTCAGTTAAATTCAGCAAGCATTTATCAAGACAAAGATAAATGAAATATTCTTTGCTGTCAAGTTTAAATTTGACATTCTTAATAACAGTTGGACAGAAAGGAATATATTTTCCTTTTATTCCATAGTACTGCTACTACTTGGGTTTTTTAAAATTCAGTTTTACTTTATTTTCAGTTCTGAATTCTCTTCCCCACCACCCGTTCCACTCTTTGAAAAGGCAAGGAAAGAAAACTCATTATAAATTTGTGTAGTCAAGCAAAACAAATTCCTGACTTGGTGGGTGGGTGGGGGAAATAAAAGAAAAGAAAATATACTTCAATCTGCACTCTGAGTCCCTCACTTCTCTATTTAGAAATGAGTAGCATGTTTCATCATGATTTCTTTGAATCTGTGATAGGTCATTATGTTGATCAGAGTTCCTAAATCCTTAAAAGTTTTTTTTTAATCTTTACAATGTTGTTGTATAAATTATTCTCCTGATTTTAACTCACTTCATTTTGCATCAGTTCATACAAGTTTTCCTAGATTTTTCTGCGACTATCTCCTTCATCTTATATTAGAAGACAGTAGAATTCCATCATCTTCATTTACTGTAACTTGTTCAGTCATTCCCCGATTGACTGGCACTCCCTCAGTTTCCAATTCTTTGCCACTACGAAAAGTCGCTATAAATATTTTTGTATATTTTTCCTCTTTCTTTGATCTCTTTTGGGTATAGATCTAGTATTACTGGATTAAAGGATATGCATAATTTAATAGCTTTTGGGGCATAATTTCAAATTGCTTTCCTGTACTATTTGTATTTGTGGGACATGTACAGCCATTGTGGCATGATGTCACATAATCTCTCAGGTCTTAAAAGGAGGCATTTGGATGAACTGATATTCTTTGATTCTAATTTTTTCCTTTGCATATCCCGTCATTTTAATGGGTATTTATTTGGACATATCATAGTCCTTATGCAAATTGTTAAATTTTTTAATCTTTTTGTTATTATTTGTATTGAACGTAGTTAGTGGCATTTTTGTGCTTTGAGATATCTTGAGCTGAAAGATTTCTAGGTACATTTTTGTCCTATCCTTTCCATAGTAAACCGTTTAATATTTATTAAGTACCTATTAAATGCCAGGCACTATGCTAAGTGCTTTAGAAATATTATTTTTTATGATCCTTGAATCAGCCTTGGGAAGTATGTGCTACTAACCCCATTTTACAGTTGAGAAAATTGACAAGAGGTTAAATGACTTGCCCAGAGTCATACGAAAACTAAGCTGTTAAAGTAGAATTTGAACTCAGAGTCTGGAGGCAAATTGCGAAAGGCTTCAGAAATGAAACAGAAGAGCTTATATCTCATTTTAGAGCCAATAGAAGGCCATTGGTTCTGTTTTCAAGGTTATTAGACCCTCATGAGATTCTCCAGAACGCTATTATTTAACATCATACGCTCTTTAATGCAGCATAAAAGAATTATAAAGCTGAAAACTGGTGTTCTCTGGCTCTTGAATTTGGATGAGTCTTTGACTACTTAATTATAAATATACCAAATAAATCAATGTTAAATACTTTTTTTCCGTCACCCTTTCTCCATCCCCCCATACTTTCATCCTGACTATGTGATAGAACAACTGTATGAGAATAACTTTTGGGAATTGAAATTAGACCAAATTGTTAGTGATATTGTCAAATAATAAATAAATTGGTCAAATATATGATATTCTGAGTCTTGCTATTTGGGCACTATGGGCTTTTAATATGGTTTAGAATTTTGTATTACATTGCTGCTTGACTGCTGGCCTTTCTTAATTGGCACTTTATTTTCTAGTTATTCGGGTAGCAGAGTTCAAGACCTAGTAGCTCCTATCTCTAAAAGAAATCAAAATGTAAACTGGTTGATTCTAGCTTATTACTTTCTTAGATGACATAGGCTACAAAGCGATTGGGTATATGAATGCTTGTCACCCAGCAATTCAGGTGGTTATAGTTTTTTAATGTCAATATATGTCAAAATAATGTCAAAATAATGCAGTGTGTTAGGGATCTTTGATTTTGTCATTGTGGGAATTTTCTTCACCATCACAGACTATAACTCATCTATAATTTAATAGAATAAGCTTTAGAGTTGTTTTACACAGGCATGAGTTTAATAACTCATGCATAAGATTGAGTTGGCACCATCACTCATAGTTGTAAGAATTTTTAACTTATTCTAACTGTGCATGGAGAGGGACAGTAACATTACTTAACATTATAATTATACATCATTCAAAAAATTCTGTAAAGAAAGTGGAAAACAACTTTTATGTACAAAAATATTTACAGTAGTTATCTTAGTACTTCGTATATTATAGAATTGGAAACTATTGGGGTACCCATCAATTGGGCAGTGGCTGAACAAATTCTAGTATATGATTGTAATGGAATACTCTTGTGTCATAAGAAATGTTGCAAGGGATGATTTCAGAGAACTCTGACAGTATTTGTCATGCGTAGTGGTGCGAATAGAATTGGAAGAACAATTTATACAGTAGAACAACATTGTAATGAAAAACAACTTTGAAAGATTTCATACTGATAATACAATGACTGATTATGATTCCAGAGTACCAGTGAAGCTTACTAAACACCTCCTGACCGAGAGGTGATATACTTAAGATGCAGAAAGAGTCGTATGTTTTTAGACATGGCCATTATGGGGATTTGTTTTGCTTGGTTATACGTATTGCAAGGATTCTCCTTACCCCACCCTTCTTTTCTCTTTCTCTTACTTACTTGGCTGGGAAGGATGTGGGAGGGAGAGAAAATACTTGATAATTGAAAAATAAAAGTTCGAAAGTCATGTATTTGTCTAAATCTTAGTAATGGATTGCACATTCCGCTTTTTAAATTTGGAACATACTTTGGATATCAGTTAGGTTAACTGTAAAATGAAGGAGATGGAGATGGCAGCATAAATTAGAGTTTAATTATGTTATTTCTTTAAAAAGCATCCTTAATATGATAATTTTCCTTTTTCAGAAAGATCCAGACTACCTGAAGCTATGGTTGGAGAGTTTTGTTTCTAGTTATGAGCAATTCTTAGATGTGGACTTTGAAAAACTGCCTACTCGGTAAGTAGAAACATACTGATCTTCATGAGGAATCTAACTGGGTATCAGAATCCTATCTTTAGAAATAATTCCCTTATTTTAAAAATAATGTTTTCAACTCTGCCTAATTAAAGATTATTTTAGTTAGTAGCAATATGTCAACAGCTGATAAATACATAACAGCAAATGTTGCATAATCTTGTTAAATTAAACATTGGAAATATCTCAACCAAAAGGAGAGGAGCAAAACTCTATAAACTCCGAATGAGAGTCAGGTAATCAAGACATGGCAGAAACTCTGGCGCTTTAGTTCAAGGAGCAGAGGATTGAGCATACTTGGAATTTGATGAAAAAATGCTACAAAATTCTGAAATGATGATGCAAGATGTTATCCATTATACCAAGTGCCTACCTAGTAATCGTCAACTGAAGTCTGTTGGGAGATTCCCACCCCCACCCCTGCCATTTCATAATTGAAATAATAGCTTGTAGCATTCTTTTATAGCCAGCTTTGCTAGAATGTATCTGTTGGGTAAAATGAAGACTACCTGCAAATAGAAAAGGGCTTAAGTAGGTATAAATAAAGGGAATTGCTCATGCTTTATTAATAAGAATAGAATATTTGGGATATTGTTACTTAATGACTGCTTTTGGTAATATTTATAGGAAAATACCACTTGAGAAATTGTACACATTTTTATATTTTATTTTGTGTGGGTTTACTCTTTTTATATATTAGATTGAAAATACTCATAATTTTGATGTTAGTTGAATTTTTCTATCATATCTCATTAGCTTTATAGTAGATTCATAAAAATGAGAAGTCTTACCACATATAAAGTGGGATAGAAATTAAAGAATACAAAGCAGCAATGCAAAATAGTGCCAAACTGGAAAAAATATCGTTATTATACATGTATGTACTTTTAACTTTTTTTTATAGTACTCATAAAACTTTTTGTATAGTCTGATTTTTGATAGAGTCCTTACATTTACATAGTTGGATTTAGATTTTACATGTTTTTCCTCCTCTTGGAAACAAATGTCTTGTTACCTACAGTGGAAGATCCTTGATAGAAATTAATTATATCATATTTACACACACATACATCTGTCCATACACATATATACTTATGAGAGTAATGGTGTAGTTCCTCAGATTTTTTTAAATGTTTTTTTCCCACTTAATATTTTATTTTTTCCAATTACATGTAAAGATAGTTTTTTAACAGTCACTTTTAGAAGATTTTCAGTTCCAAATTTTTTTCTCCTTCCCCTTCCCTCTCCCCAAGATGGCATGCAGTCTCATGTAGCCTATACATGTACAATCATATTAAACATATTTCCACGTTAGTCATGTTGTGAAAGAAGAATCAGAATAAAAGAGAAAAACCATGAGAAAGAAAAAACAGCAAAAAAAAAAGAGAAAATAGTATGCTTCAATCTGCATTAGATTCCATAGCTCTTTCTCTGGATGCGGAAAGCATTTTCCATCATGAGTCTTTTGGAATTGTCTTAGATCATTGTATTGCTGAGAAGAGCTAAGTCTATAAAAGTTGGTCTTCAAACAATTTTGCTGTTACTGTGTTCAAAGTTCTTTTGGTAATTTTCACTTCACTTAGCATCAGTTCACATAAGCCCAGGTTTTTCTGAAATCCAGTGCCTCAGATTTTTATGGAGATAGTTAATAATCACCCAGTTAGATGTAAGAAAAACAATACTTAATATCTATGGTGTTAATGTGATCAAAGATCCTCCCCGCCCATTAATGTCATTAACAGGTCTCAGGTGGAGCTAGTTAAGGGAAGCTTGATTAGGAGAGGCTTGTTCATAGGAAGGCCTATATCTTTTGCTAATTAGGTCTAGAGGGTTGTGAAGCCCTCAGGCTCTAAAAAAGATGCGCGCACACACTCTCTCTCTCTCTCTCTCTCTCTCTCTCTTTCTCTCTCTTTCTGTCTCTCGCTCTCTCTCACTGTCTCTCACTCTTTCTCAGAACTGATGATGTGACAGCCAAGGAACAAAGATTGTCTAGGGGTTGGAATTACTCAGAAGTTTCAAGCTGCAGAACAGTCAAAAAGGATGAGGACTGAAAAAAACATCTTCTGTTACCAGTTAAGACATTGTTGGTAACATTGGTGAAAGCAATTTCATTAGAGGGATGACATCACAAGGAGCAAGAAATTGAATGTAGACTATGCTTCTTAGTAGAGGATCAGTAAAGGGGAGGAGAAGTGATGGAAAATAGCCTGAGGGGAAGGCTGGGTTTTAACCCAGGTTTAACACTGGGGAAACCTTAACACGTTTTTAAATGGTGGAGTGTGATTGTGGAGGAACAAATAGAAAGGTAGAGGCTGAAGAGCAAAAAAAGAGGGGAAGACTGTTGAGGCAGAATCCTAGAAGGGGCAGAAGGTAATGAGAGTAAGGACAGAAATAGAAGAACGAATTCCATCAAGAAGCACTATTGTTCTGGGGCAAAAGCATTGGAGATGAGACTGAAAGAACTTAGGGGTTTTTGAGATGTAGAGGAGGGAAGTTGAGGGAGTCTGTATGTCATCAATGAAGTAGGAGGCAGTGGTAACATACATTTGGTGTTTTTTTGAAAACAGCTGTTTCGTAGGTGGAGCAATCGAAATCATTTCATAGTAGGGAACTTTAGGAAAACTTTAGATGCCCAACTTCGTTTACTTTGTGAGGTTTAATGATTTGGCACTAGGATGTTGTAAGGCTTTCATTTATTTTTAAAAATTAGACCTGTGATTTTATTGATTTAGGGAATTCCTTCAATGAGCATCTGCACCGGCTCTGCAATTGGTGGGCTTAGGTGCTGTCCTGGAGCACTCAGAAGCTCAGTGACCTGCCTGGGACCACGCAGCCATTACCTGTCACAGGCAGGACTTGAACCCAGGTTTTCTTGACTGAACACAGCTTTCTATCCATTACATCACATTGCCTTTCATAGTGTATCCTTAATTCAGACATTCCAGAGGTCATTATGAGTTAGTGGTAGGTAATCTACCATAATTAATAGTAACCTGTACTTGGTCTGTATTCTGAAGTGCTACTGTATTCCAAGTAAAATAGCAATTTAAATATATTTTATGGTTTTAAACCTATGTTTTGTTTTAAATAAAACAAAAATAAAAGCTTATTGCTTTTTAAAATATCCAATTTTTCTGTCAGAATGAAAAGAGAAGTTCTGAATGAGAGAATCTGTAATATCTTGGGCAGGTGCAGTGGCTTCATGTCTGCTCTGAAAAGGGTATTTAGGAGCCCTTAGAGGAAGATGACTAAGAACAGATATAAAGGTCTAAAACTAAGAAGCATTTGAGGACCTTTTCAGGCTTGTAAGGAGGAGAAGCAGAAGAAAGGTGGTAGTGAGGGCTTTAACATCTTTACTCTAAAATGTGCAGCTGAGCTGAAAAACAGTACATACTGAAACAGGGAAAATGGGGCAGTTCGAAGATTAGAAAATCTTAAAAGATTTGGTTACAGTTAAAGTGGTTTTTTTAAAAAAATTCTACATTTGTCTATGGCCTATTTTATTGTTTAGAAGCAAAAAGCGTGCTTATCTAATTTGTTGTCTAGATTAAGATATTTAAACAAACAAACCAACTCAGCTTGAATTAGTATGTTCAACATTTCCCTGTTTTTAGTTACCCTTTTTAGGAAGGAAGTCTACTCTCAGTCTCCATGCTATTCTAATGCAGGATTGTCTTGTGGCAGCTACCATTTATGAAGATAAAATGCCTGGGAAGAATCAAAAAGCTTTCCTATGACTTGACCCAAAACCTCATGGATTGTACATTCACCCTTAAAGGCCTTTTCTTTTGTTTTTTTCCCCTACCTTGCATTATAGAGTGGACGATGTGCCTCCTGGAATATCTCTTCTTCCTGATAATATTCTTCAGGTTCTAAGAAGCCAGCTACTGCAGTGTGTTCAAAAAATGGCAGATGGACTAGAGGAGCAACAACAGGCTTTGTCACTTCTCCTTGTCAAGTTCTTCATAATCCTTTGCAGGTATCTGACATTTAGGCATGAGTCAATCACCTCCTCTTCTCGTGATTTGTTGTTTAGTCATTTCAGTCATGTCCAACTCTTCATGACCCAGTTGGGGTTTTCTTGGCAAAGATACTGTAGTGTTTTGCTATTTCCTTTTCCAGCTCATTTTTTTTTGAGTTGAGGAAACTGAGACAAACAGGGTTAAGTGACTTGCCTAGGGTTACATAACTAATAAGTGCCTGAGATCATATTTGAACTCAGGTCTTCTGACTCTAGGGTGAGTGGTCATCCACTTAGATGCCTGTTTGTCTTGATAATGCTGTCTAAATGATCATTCATCTATCGTGTATTTTCAGTTGATTTGAATCTAAAAAATAAACTAAGCAGTAGTACTTTTGTAGTAGTTTTGTAATCTAGCTGGTAATGTTACTTTTTGAAAGCCACCCAGTGATCGCCTACCTGCTGTGGCTGAATGCTTAGTATGAGATAACCTAATGTGACTGCCAAAACCACTAATGCAATCTTAGAAATATTGTAGAATATATAGTTCTGTATAGAAATACAGAACAAGGGAAAAGGAATTACTGATCTGACTCTTCTCTATATTGTTTAGACTACCCATGTCAAACTCATGCATAAAACTGGAACCAGATTAAAATATAATTGGGAAATGTTTAACAAAATAAATAAGAATACAATACAATAGAGATAATGATAACTTGTGGTTTTCTAAGTCCATGTGCAATTGGTAGCAGTCTGTTTCCATTTGAGTTTCACCATGCACAGCCATGCCCTGCATATTTTTCTTCAATCCAAACCCTGTATTTTCTGAGGTATTTTTGCCAAGTTAGATTTGGAGGACAGCAGTATGGTCTGGTAGAAAAGGTGCTGGATTTGGAGTCAGAAGACCTTGGGTTGAATCCAGGAGTTTTTATTTACTACTTAGATCTTGGGTAAAGCAGCTAACTGCATTTAGATTTTAATTTGAGAGCTCATTGCATTTCTGAGAGACAGACAGTTGTCCATTTTACCTGCAAGATACAATGTAGAGAAGGGAAAATAAGAAATTAGACTGGGAAAGGTAGGATATGTTGTGGAGGCACTTGAAAACTAACTGAAGATGTGAATAGAAAGCCATTGGAGATTTCTTTTAGCAGAGTAATGACATGATAAATCGACATTGATGGGCTTAAACAAATATTATCAAAATTTCCTCACTGACAGACAGCTTTACATAAAAGACCAGATGGCTAGAAAATGAAAGTGAGAAAGACTGAAAGGGAAAAGAGTTTAGAGAATGGGAGAGTTGAGATGCATGTTCCTACAGGAGAAATTAAAACCAAGAAGAAAATAGGTGATTCTGATCACCATATCGAGTTGGACTGGGGTGGGGGAGAATATGGAGGTGGCCAGGCCTGTAAAAAGGTCATTATAAATAATGCAGATGGGTGGTAATGTGTGTCTACATTACAATTTCATTGTATCATTTTTAAAAATAAATTTTATTGGTATCTTTTTTTAAAACATCATTTACATCTCCCGCTGTATCTCAACTAGCTTCTTCCAGAATGCCATCCCTTGTAATAAGAAAGAAAAAATAGGTCAGCATAACTAACCAATATGTGGGAAAAATTCTGATGCTGGCTGTAGGGTTCCACATCTGTGGTCTCCCACCTTTTTAAAAAAGCCAGGGAAGTCTTTTTATATTTCTTCTTTGTAGCCAAGCTTGAGCTACAGTGGGTAGAATGTTGGACTTGGAGTCAGGAAGACCTGAGTTCTAATCTCACTTTAGACACTTAATTGTGTAACCTTGGTCAAGTCACCTTTGAATAATTCCAAACTGCTTTCTATAATGGTTGGACAAATTTGTAGCTTCAGTAATAATATATTAGTGTGTCATCTTTATCATTTTTGTCAGTTTGTTGACAGTCTTAGGGTTGTTTGTTTTTATCTGCATTTTTCCTATTGTGATTTGGAGCATTCTTTCATATATCTGCTTTAGTTGACATAAAGTGATAAAAGATATAGCAAACTCTCCCTTCAAAGACCTGACAGTGTAGCTGAGCTCCCATCCTAGTTTAGGCCCTTCCCTTCTTTCCCCTGGGATCCTAAGCTCCTAATTGGTCCCTTTGCCGTGAGTTTCTCCTCTATTTAATATATCTTCCACTTGTCTGCCACACTGATATTTTTGAAACATAGATCCAGCTATGTCACCTCTTTGCTTATGTGATTCTCTATTGCTTTTAGGGTAAAATACAGTCTTTTTACTCAAGAGTTTAAAGTGCTCAACTTGACTCCAGTTTACCTTTACAGTTTTATTCTGACCAAACTAGTTTCTTATCCCTTTTTGGAGACTGACATTCCATTTCTTCCCTTCAGGCCATGTGCAGAAGCTGTTTCCCATCCATGCCTGGAATGCTCTCCCTTCATCACCTCCACCAGTTCACCTCAAGTGCCACCCCTTTTATTTAAAGTTTTTTTTGATCTCTTCTCTTCTCCCAGTTGCCAGTGCTCTCTGTAATTAATTTGAATTTACTTAGGGTATATTTTGTTTTTGTTTCTATGTATATATTGCTTCCTGTTTTTTTTAATGTCTCTATCTCCTATGCCTAGCAGTGTCTAGTACCTGTTATGTATTTAATAAAAGCATGTTGAATAAATGAATGAGTGATAAATGAATTGAAATAAGCTATATAACTTAAAAAGTTAATAAATGCCAAATACATGGTAAAATAAAATAGAAATTCTAGAGATGTAGAATTGTTTTTCATAATATTTAACTTAAAACTTTTCTCCTGTGCTTTAAGGTAATTGTTTCTAATTTTCTTTTGGATTGTTTCTGAATTAGTCTTACTGAAAATAGAAAAATTCAAGTTATAATAAGGTGTTTTGCTAGGTGCCTACAGAGAATATGTGAAATAGAAGAATAGAAATACCTCCTCTCAGGGAACTTCAAAATCTGTTTTGTTAAGGAACACAGGAGAATTGAATTATAGAATAATGGAATATTGAAGTTGACAGTAACATTCAATATGTTCTAGTTCAGTTATTTTACTTTGTTTTTAAAAAAGTTTTGTTAATACTTTTACATTTTTACATAATTTTTACACCATTTCCTGATATTAATAAAATAGCTGAACAAAGAGAATGTTTCTGACAACATATGCAACATTCCACTCCTACAGTTCCCAATCTACCAGGTGAATAAACTACATTTCATCATCTATTCTCTGGAGCCAGATTTGGTCATTGCGTTCAGTCTGAGTTCAGCTGACTTTTAATTTTTTTTAATTTATATTATTGTAATCACTGTAGATATAGTTCTCTTGGTTTCTTTCCCTTCATGCTGTATCAGTGCATATATTTTCCTATGTTTCTCTGAATTTATCATTTCCTGTGGATATAAAAATATTCCATTACATTCATATAATACAGTTTGTTCAGCCGTTCCCCAGTAAACTTTGTTTCCAGTTTTTTTGTTATGAATATTTTTATGTACATGAGTCCTTTTCTTTATTCTAATTTCTTTGGAGCATATGCTTGGTACTGCTACTGTGGGATTGAATCATATCAGTGTTCTAATGACTTTTCTTATATAATTCCAAATTTGTTTTCTTGTACAACCTATCCCCTTATTTTACACATGAGGAAACTGAGGCATAAAAAGTTATAGCGAGTTAGTCACAGTTACACCACTTAGTGAGAAGAAAGCCAGGATGACACTCCAGTCTCTTGGTTCCTAAGCCAATGCTGCCTCTCTTTAGCACTTGAAGTCTAAGTTTTCTTGTGGTATGTCATTCTATATCGTTTCCTGTGGTTCAAATATTGTTTAAGGTCCATTTTTATTCATTATCCATTTTAAGTTTCTTGGTTGATCTCATGTTTCATTTTTTTTCACATTGCTTAAATTAAAAAAAATTTAAGCTGGACAGTTAACTTTTTGTCTAATGCTTATAATACAGCTTTTGTATTTTATTCTTATATTTCCATATAAATTACTATAATTCTTATTTTCTTACAGAAACTTGTCTAACGTGGAAGAAATTGGGACTTGTTCCTACATTAATCATGTTATCACCATGACAACACTCTATATTCAGCAAGTAGGTATAAACTAACATTCCCTTAAAAACGTAATAGGAGAAAATAGATTGCTTTTGTAGTATAGTATATAGAGTAAAATGTTTTCAGAGGCTTAGTAATTTTGAAGAGAATTATAAGAGTATATATAGCTCCATTATTTTCATATGTATACATTTAAAACAAGCATTTATTAACAACAAGATTTATTAGAATGAAAGGACCGATTTTAATTTTTAAAAAGCAATACTGTTAAAAAAATTGTCATATTAATACATGCCAGAGGATTCTTGACCAATTATTCATTTTTTATGTATCCTGATAAGGGAGTTATTTTTTTAAAAGATTTTGACTTTATTTTAAATGCTATATATGAAAAATCTACAGTTTTTAGGAGTCTATTTACTCTAGATAAATATTAAATGATCCTAATTTATCTTAATAGGAATATATTCTGTTTATATTAGAAAATTAGGCTTATTTGAATTAATAAATGAACATTTTGTGAGTGTTCTGTAGATAAGCCCATGTAACTATGTTTAATTTATAATATTTATCAAATTAAAGTTTTGGTATCTAATTGTTTTTTCTTAGCTAAAAAGCAAAACAAAAGAGAAAGACGTGGCAGATCAGACTTCTATTGAAGAATTTGTAAGACATGCATTGGCTTTTTGTGAGAGTTTGTATGACCCATATCGAAACTGGAGGCATAGAATTGCAGGGTATGTCACATGGTATCATAAATTCTAATGCGTTATTTCATTTAACTTGAGAATATGGTAATAATACCTTCTATTCTCTGGGAAAACAGTTCGAAAGCTGTAGATACAAGTTCCACAGACTAAAATTTTAGGCCACAGTATAAGTTAGAGACAATAAATGGTTGGTAGAAGGTATTTTAAGGTGATTAAATATGTAATATTGTAGCTTCTCACCTGTCTCTAATTTAGAGTCTTAGAGAGTCTAAGACTGAGACTAAGAGAAGATACTTGACTTGTCCATGGTCACACAACTAGGAAGTATTGGAGGGGTGACTTTAACCCATCTTCCCGATTCCAAGTCCTGAACTCTATTGTCCCTTTTTTAGTTAGAGTAAGAGTTATGAAAAATAAACTCCTAGTTACCACTTAAGTGCTCCCATTGTCAAGCTTAGTGCTTTTCTGTCTCCCCTTACATGTTTGCTTTCTTTTATGTTTCTGGGAGATTGTTCCAGGGTTTTTCCATGGCTCTTGGGACTTCTTTTGGTTACCTCTCAATGAGAAAGTGATATCTACCTCTTTGCATTTTCTTCCTTCTCTAGTCTCTCTCCTCTACCAAAGCCATTCTTGGTCAGCTGCTCAGTGTGCTTAGCCCTTTCACACATTCTGCCTCATGTTTCCCAACAAACCCTTAGTAGAGTCTCTTAAAATGGAGACAAAAATGCACTTTAATTTTCACCCTTCCTTTAATTCATTCAGTTGTTCACTGTCTCTCTGAGCTGGTGGGTATTTCTTTCCCACTTCAGTTTATACCAGAGGTTTCTTAATGGTGTCAAACTTTTTTTTCCTGAACATTTTAACACCATTAAATCAAACAGAATGCTTAGAGTTTTCAAATAGATCATCATAGGAAGGTTTCCTCACGGAAAGTTAGAGAGAGACAGTTTAATATAATATTAGCCCGAGAGAGAGAAACTGAGAGACTGGAAGGAAAGAGGACATTTTCTCACAGGTGAAAAGAAAACAGGTAAATAGGAATATGAAGACAGATTAGGAATGAGGGGCAGAAAAACCCTGAAATCCAAGGGGAATTAAAGGTAAATCCATGAATAGTAAGGAAGATTAAAATACTGTGTAGAAAGAGAGGGTGCTCCTATTTCTCTGAAACAGAGGGGTGAAGGAGGATTGGAGATGGGAAGGAAATGAAATGTAGAAATCAAGACAATTGGGTGTCATGGAATGAAAGCATGGGCTGAGAACTTCGTGGTTTAGGTGAGAGTAACTCAAAGAATTATGGAACTTTTCAGCCTTATTTCTTAATCAGATTTTGAAGTTAACTGGGCAGAGTTACAAGAATTTGGTTTAGTGAAAGGATAAAAACATTTCTTTACTTTTTTCCTAGTAATTTAGGTGTTAGCAGCCTGCCAGAAGAACAAGAAAATAATGCCTGTTTAACTTTAAGAAATAATATAAGATTTCGAGCCTTTTACAATTGTATTACTTATGCTAAAGTGAAACTTAGGCAATGCTCAATTTAGTAGCAGTTTTGTCTTTACTTTCAGAATCCTAAATAATTTTAGGAATTCTTCCCTTTTACCTGTTTCCTCAGTGGATCTTGGATGTAGGATGATGTTAAGTTAAGGTTAATAATTTAATAATAACCTCCCTCCCACTCCGTGAGATTTTGGGAAGCTTAGAGAAACTTAAAAGGTATATGACCTTTTCCAATATCAGTCAATTCACAATATATCAATTTTTTAAGTACTTGCTATTTACCTAGCACTGGGATAGTCATAAAATAGTGTTTAATAAAAACACTTAAATGTTGTGGTGATGGTAAAAAAAAAATTTAACTTAAATAGGTTCAGTACCAGCTTTCAAAGAATTTAATAAATATTTACTCATATAGCACTTGGAGGTTTACAAAAGTACTTTCCTCACAAAAGCTCTGCGTCATTGCTAGAGCAAATGTTGTTATCTTCATTTTCAGATAAGGAAACATTCCCAGAGGATAAGTAATTTGTTTGTGGTCACACAGTACTAAATGTTGGAGCTTGGATTTGAAATTGTTTTCAGTTCAAATTTTTTCTTTCATATTGCTTTACTACTTCTGAGGATACATTTGAAATTGTTTTCCTATCCCTTTTTGATTTATGTTGTTAGATTGTCTGTTAGTATTGTAACTAAAGGAATTCTCATTTATGTCTGTCTGTTGTATCTAATGCAGGTAGTTTAGAATGAATTATGTGTCACAAACTGTAGAAGTACATTTTCTTTTTGCTTATCCACTGAGGATGCTCATTATTGCTTTTGGTAGCACATATTTTTGTGAAGAAATTAGAAGATTAAATTTGTTGATGGTCTTTAATTTATGTAAGTTTATAAAATGTAAATAGACTTATACAGAGGTTCTAATACAATTCTGTACCAACTTGTAGATCATCTAAATTGATTTTAATTCTCACTCTCTTTGTTACCTGGTAATTTAAAAGGAATTTAGTTTAAAAGGATCATTTTTCCTCAGTTTGAAGTTTGACAGAGTTTGAAATGATAGACCAAATGAAATGATAGACCAAAAGGAAATCTTGTATTTCTGTGAAGCTACATTCATTTCATGATACCAGGATAGGACTTCACAAATGGTTATACAGAATTATTCTACAATTCTCTAATTAGACTTAAAATACATAGGAGAGTGTAGGTAATCCTGTGTTTTCTGTTTTCTATGTATGTGCCAAGTCAGACCTGTCAAAGTTGTTGGGCAGACTCCGCAGAAATTTTCAGCCCAGACCAGATTAAAGTGCAATTGAGAAATATTTAACAAAATAAATTAAAATGTAGTGCAACAAAGATAACATTAATTTGTTTTTTTTAAGTCATTTTATTGCAGGATCCCTTTCTATTTGAGTTTCACACTACTATTCTAAGTGATATTTCTAGATTCTTCTAATATTCCATTGCTAAGCGCATAGTCTTAGAAATGTGGGAGGTGGGGGACTGGTGTCTGATATCATCTCTGGGAAGCCTGGCTATTCTGGCAAGACTTTCTTCCAGTTGACAGGAGCTCTGCCCTTCTCATTGGGCCTATTCTATGGAGAAGCCTAGAGGCTTAGGAACCTTTAGATACTTGAACCTTTAGACACTAGACAGGAGTCCAGGATTGGAGGTCAAGAAGATATGTGATTATTGGGCATCATTTTCAAGCCTAATCTATTCTAGTTTCAGATTCTTGAGACTGCATATTCTTGAGACTTCAGGAACATACTGGACCAGGCCCGGGGGGATGAGGAGTGGGGGTGGCAAATGGCCTAAGGATATTGATAAATTATTGTTGTAATGTGGACTTCTAATCTTTTCAGCCAAATTGTTAGAATAGTAACATTAATTTTCTTTATGAGTGAGAATTTCATAGTAAAGTTCATTCTCTATATTAAATTGGAAAGAAACTTGGATGCCTTATTTTTGTAAATGAACAGAAGCTTGCTTTTGTCAATAAAAGATGCTTTGCAACTGTTAAATTATTTCAAAGCAGTAAAATATATATTGGTGTTGATCCTATTCTAGGCAAAGCTCATCATATTGATTTATTGTTTAAAATCTAAAAAAAACCCCTCAGTATATATTTTAGGCTTTCATTGTCCTTTTGATTTATTCAGAAATATCATGGTGTATGTTTGTGCATCCTGTAGTTGTTCTTCATGTGATATTTTTAAAAAACTTATGTTTAAATACAGAAAGAGCCTTAGTACTGTGGAAAAGAGCAGACAGAAATACAAACCAGCCTCTCTCACAGTGGAGTTCATTCCTTTCTTTTACCGTAAGTAACACTTTCAGTTTATTAGTGTCATAGTTTTCTGCTGGTGCACTTTTGCTAAAGTTGTTAAATTTACAAGGTGAAGATTGTATGACACAGCAAACAAACATTTATTAAGTGTGTACTGTGTGTAATGCTCCCATGGTAGAATACTTAATTCATTTTTTGTATCCCATGTTGTCAGTTTTATAAACTATTCTTAAAGTACATGTAATTTTCATACTAAGTAGAAAGTTAAATAAAACTTTGACAGTCCAGTATATTTTAATTTTATATATTTTTAATCATGGAATTAAACTTTAGAGACTTATGACACCATGTATTTTGAGGGACTGTTGAAAACCATAATATATCTTGTGAAATATAGTGTGATGCAGGAAAAGGATAAGGAGCCAGGTTATTCTCAGCCTTGTCATTTAGTACCTTTGTGACTTTGAATGATTCATTTAACCTCTTAGCTCTAGATTCCTCACCTATGCAATAAGACGATTCTTCTAGTTGATTTCTTAAGAGTCCTTCCAAATCTTAAGTTCTGTTATTCTTTGTAGACTTATATAAGTTTTATTCTTCAAACAATAAGTGATTGTGGATTGTGTACTTTAGATTTCTAGATTTCTTTCTTGGTGCATATTCCCATAAGTAGAATAACTGACCAAAAGGTATGAACAGCTATGTAACTCTTAGTACATAATGATGTATTGATCTCAGGAAATATTGAATCTATATACAGCGTCATCAGCAATGGATAATTTTGCCTTTTTCTACTTCTTTAATGCTGGATCCACAGCACATTGATTTTTCTTTTGCTAGTATAAGAGCTATGTAATAGTAATGTGAAGTTGTTTTAATTTGCACTGCTTTGAGAGATAGTATTTTATAGTGGATAGAGTATTGACCTCAAAGCTAGTAAGATGTAATTGGGTTCAAGGACTCTTCAAGAGGGTGGAATGAGTGGAAGCAGAACAGCCTAACTTTGTAACTAGTTCAGCAAGGAGTTAAAAAAAAAGCATTGGACTGAGAAATGATCAAATTAAGGAAAAACTATAGTAAGTACATTTTACCCGCCCAGGTCAGCACAAAATAGCCAGAAGCATGCGAGTTTTTAATATACGCACATACAGCACATACACACATATACATATATATACACATACACACATACATATGCATGTGTGGATGCATGTGGATATATGTGCATATATGTATGTGTGACTGAATGTGGATATATGTGCATATATGTATATGTCTACACACATAGACACACACACACACACCAGACAGAAAAGCCCTGTCATGAGTACACCTCATGGAAGCCTTCTACTTTCGGGGCCAGGGTAATCTAGGGAAACACAGAACCTGGATGTGTGTCTCCGTGGGAAGGGAGATCTAGCTAAGTATAGCAGAAGCCCACAGCTGTGGTGTTCTGGCCATGAACCAGGAGGGAAATGATCTGGGTATGCCTTGGATCACACCACACTAGCCAACTGCTCTAGAGGTCTTTGAACACAGCCCTTATTACCTAGACTCCAGATAAAGATCAATTCCACAAAAGATCCTGCTGTTCCTTCCAGAAATACACAGAACCTAGCCTCAAAAAAAGGCCTTAATCTAGAAAGTAATCTAGAAAATCTAGAAAAAAGAGTAAACATCAAAGTAAGGAGGAAATAGTGAAGAGAAAACAACAAGATCAAGTTTATGGAGTCAGAGACTCAACATAAAAACCAAAGGAAAAATACCACATGATTCACAAATAAAGTGCCAGCCAAAGAAAGTCTGAGAAGAGCTACAGGCACTTGGCACTGAATTTCCTGGAGGAAATAAAGCATTGATTTAAAAAAGATATAAATGAAATGAGATCTCTAAAGGAAAGAATAAAAAGAATAAATAACTTAGTGCAAGAGGGATAAAACCTTACTCAAGTAACAGACTCCTTGAAAATTAAATCAGTGACTCCATGAAACAACATGAAAAACGATAACGAATCGAAAGATTAAAAAAAAATCAGAAAACAAAAGATATTTCCTAATAAAAACAATGGACAGGCAAAAAAAGGTTACAGCCAGATAATCTGACAATTATTGAGCTACCTGGAAATCTCACTCATAAAACATACAACATTTTAATGAAAACTACCAAGAAAACTACTAATAGAACTAGAGGGCAAAGTAAAAATAGAAAAAATCCAATAATTCTCTCATGATGAAGAGACCAAAGCCAAGTAGATGCTTTGAAATGTTAAGGTAGGCACATCTGAGCAATGGGAAGAGACTATTATCACGAAGTGTTTCCATTTTAAGAACCTAATGCCCTCTTGGAAGACTTCTAGGGTCATAGAGGGAGTAAATAAGACCTAGGAACAGTTTTGTTATATTTAAATGGTCTTATGGAAGAAAATAAAAAGGGAAGGAAAAAGGAACACCAAGAAGGGTGGTGGTGGTGGTATTTATATAACATACACACACTCTGGGTAGGTTGTATGAAGTACAGACTATGCAAACATGGAGGTAGGGGAGGAGGGAGTAGGCTACGTTTGTAAACCTCTTTTTCATCTGAATCAGACAAAGAAAGGTCAAATACACAAAATTTGGTTTGTTAAGCACATTAAACTTAACAGGGAATCTGGTGGATATAGGAAGAAGGGAGACAGGATTAAATTCTTTTTGTCTTTCTCCCTACCCACCACCCCTGTCATCAGCCTCTGAGGCCAGTGAAAAGTGAATTTCCCAACATGGGAACAAGCTCAGACAAGCATTGAGATTCTGTATTCATTCCCTTGCTAGTCAGGAAATAATGATTCAGATAGGGACCCAAAACACAGATAGTAAACTACAACAACAATTGCAAAGTAATATGTAAATAAATCTATTATAACAATATAACATACATTTTATACTTAAGTGCAGAATGTAAAAGAATGAAATAAAAACCGCTTTTTTATTTTAGCAGGTGAGATTTGCTCAGAGCTTTTATGAAGCAGTTGGCCTACTTGGGAAGGCTATTTTCTTGTTGTTACAAGATGCTATTGTATCAATATTTACTTAAGAACTTAAGTGGATCGAGTTCTCTCTACACCAGTGTAGGGTGCAACCCATCTGTACCTTCTTATTCTTTGCAACTCTTTTCATGACTTCCCATAAATCTTCTATAAGGATTCATTCTAATATTCTTGTTACCTGCCACTTAATTTCTTGGCATTATGTTTGTGGCAAGCTGCCCAACTATTATATAAAATAATTCTGTCATTTTCCAGTTTTTTTAACTAAGGCAGTTTGTAGCTTTTTCCCATTGTATATAATGCAGCTATTGGTGTTTGTTTAGATAGCCCCTTTTAAAACTTTACATATTTAGCCTATGGTCTTAGCAATGGAGTTGACAGATTAAAGGTGATCAGTTTAGCTAGCTATTCATTTTCACAGAATCACTCAATTTGAGTGTTGGAAGGGACCTTGGTGTCCATCAGTCAATACAAAGAAAGAATACCCACTGTAATAATCCTTTTATATTCTCACTCTTGCATCCAGTATTAACTGTCACTCCTAGTTTCATGTCATTTTCAAATTTGGTGAATGTAGCATTGATGCCTTTATCCAAGTCATTGATAAAAATATTAAATTGCACAAAATTCAGCACAAATCCCCAGTATACTCCACTGGAGACTTTCTTCTATGTTGACATTGAGCTATTAACAACTACTCTTTGAGTCTGGCACCTAACCAGTTTTGAACCCCACTGATTATATTGTCATCTCATCCCCATTTCTCTATCCTATCTACAAAGTAGTATCAGACATACTTTATCAGTAATTGCTTTGCCAAAATCTAGGTAAACTACATCCACAGCATTTCCCTCATTTACTGGTTGTTAATTCTTTCAAAAAAAAGGAAATGAGATTAATCTGGCATTACTTATACTTGCAGGCTCTTCGTAAACACCACTTCTTTTTCTAAATGTTTTCAAGCATCTGTTGCTAGTTACTCTTTGATATTTGTTCTGTAACCTCTCAATTCTTTAGTTTTAAATTATTTAATCTCTAATTTTTAGTCCTTTCTTCAAAGGCTGTTTATCAGATATAATTTTTTTTTATTACATTGGGGTTAGTAAAAGATAAATTTATCATTCCTGTTTTGGGGAATTTTTTGGCGAGGTTTTTAATGCCATAACCACGATCAGTTATTGCAAAGGTACTATGCCTCATTGAGAAATATATAAACTCTTTTCTGTTCAAATTTAGTAACCACCAGAGATCTGTCATTTCTAATTTTGTGAAAGTTATTTTCAAGTCCTTAATTTCTTCATCGTTTATCTCTTATATTTGTCTAGGTTTGAAAGGGGTACATTGAGTTCCCCCTACCATGATAGTTTTATTATTTTCTCTGGGATTCAAATAGCTTCTAAGTTTTTCAGTGCTATAGTGTTCAGTGCATATACATCATTAGTTTTGCTTCATTATCTATGGTATCTTTAAGTATAACTTAGTTTTCCTGCTTATCTAACTTTCATCATGACTATTTTTATTTTTAGCCTCATCTGAAATCATGGCTGTTACCCCTCCTTTTCTGAGTTTGAAAAAGTATACTTTTTTGAAGTATAGTCAGTCCATTTTACTCCAATCCCTAATTTTTATTTTGGTATGGATTTTTTTGTTTCAAATATGATTCTTGTCAAAACTAAAACTAAAACAAAAATGTTGTTGGATTCTCCCTCATTCCTTCCTTCTTTCCTTGCCTCCTTCCTAACCTCTACAGTTTGGCTGTTATATTCCTGGGAGTTTTCTAGGTCATTGCCTCTTGGTTCAAATAGATTCAGATACTTTTCATTTGTGATTTCTTGAAATATGATATTCATGTTTTTTTTTGGTCATGCTTATCAGTTAGTCTGAGGATTCTCAGTTTATCTCTCTTTGACCTTTTATTCAGGTAATTTGTTTTTGATAGTATATATACCTTATTTCTTCTGTTTTTTTAATCTCTAGATTTTCTTTTAATATTTTTGCTGCTTCATGGAAATACTGTTTTCTGTTTTGTTCATTCTAATTTTCACATAGTTCAGTTCTTGAATGAGGTTTTCTGCTCATTGTTCTAAACTCTTCATTCTCCTTGTCTTCCTTTCCTCCCTACCCTTCATTTGCTTTATCTTTACATTTTGTATACCTTGTTTCATTTCTTCCAGGTACTTTCACCCTTGTGGACAAGGGTCTACATGGGGATTTGCTTTGTTATTTTTGGTTTATTACTTGGGCTTCTCTCAGTTCAAGGAATTTCTTCATTTGTTTGAAGTTTTCTTTTGTTCACGCTTCTTGCCTCAGTTACTGGGTTTGGACTTCATACTTGGCTTAGATTCTGCTTTCTTGCCTACTTTTGGATGGTGTGGGCAGGCCCCTGCTTGGTCTTGGATGTGCTAACTAAGCCTGGGCCCTGCCTTCTTCATGAATTTTTGGGATTTGACTCAGATTCCTGGTGGCTTAACTTAAGCATTGTCATTGGCATCTTCTGTCTTTCCTTTTCACAATTTAAAACATGGAATTGGCTCTATCCTTTGCTATGAGACTGATTGGTCTCAGGCACTGCTCTGGCCCTTTTTCTTGCTGTGGTTTGGGCGTGGGCTCCCTGGGTGTTGGGTGAATTCTTGGCTGTGTCCTGGGTGGGACTATAGCAACTAATGTAGCATGCCTGGGCTCTTACTGTGCCTCCAGTAGGGCTTTTTGGGAACCCAGCATTGAGCCGTTTGGGTGCTTCATGCTGTGGTACTTGGGCAACAGTTGGGCCCTATTTTCTGTTCTATGCCTCCTCTTGTTTTCCCCCAGTCTAGTCTCTGCCTAGGAATTCTGCAGAATTATTCTGCTTTTTGGGTATAGTTTTGGTTTCAGTGGGAAACCTACCACCATTTCTCTTTTATTTTCTTTATTATTGTTCTTTCTGGTGCACTTTAAAAACTAACTGGGGTGCTTAAAGGGGAGAGGAAAGGGGCTCCTAGTATGCTGTCCTTTTCCCATGTTCTGGATTCCTCTCTTAAATGTTTGTAACAGAATTTGTGTTTATCTGCAGCCCTACCAATATTTACTTTAATATTTTCTTGGCTATTTTTTGCCATTTTAGCAAGTATAGGGGGTAATATAAGAATTCCTTGGTTTATATTTATTAGATTATTAAGAAATTTGAGCACTCTTTATATGGTTCAAAAATATTTTGTGTTTCCTTCTTTGGGAATTCTCTTTTCATGTCCTTTTATTATTATGCTATTTGAAAGTATTTATTCATTTAAACATTTGTATGCTAAATGCCAAATATAGTGACTAGCATATAGTTAGAGCTGATTGTTGTGTATCAATTTCTTTACAATTCTTATTGGTTTGCCTCCATTTGCGCTCTCCTGAGAGTTGCTCAGCACTGTAACAGATTGACATTTTCACTCTAATACCAATTGAATTTGCCCAGGGTACCAGAATTCTCTGTTATAGCTGTTTAGTTTTTTGAATCTGTATAAATACAGCTTAGCAAAAGCTTTTTTCCTCAGAACAATGAATTATACTGATTTCATTTTTGCTATTCACTTAATTTTTTTCTTAGATGTTGGTGGTATGGAAATACATTTATTTAACCATTACTAAGCATTTTTTAAAGTTTTTAAAATTTCAGACACTGTTTTAACAATCTGGCTAGCAGCTTCTGTGGGGGGTCCAGATCCACCCACAGCCAGCACCCAGAAAGCTGCCGGATAGCCAGAAAGCCCAGGTTCTTTTGATATGCCTTAATAAGGAGAGCAAGGTTAAGAGGTTGGCAAGCTTACTTTAATTCAGCACACAAATATCATTCACCTAGTTCAGTGGAAAAAGCCAGCACCCTGAACTTTAGAACAAAATACAAGCAAATTACAAACTTCAACAGACAGACCTTGTCTGATTCAAATCCCAGTACATAGTTACCAGAGTTCAACAAGTCTCAGCATCCGGGTTTACAAGCTGGAGGGCTCCTTAGCTACAGCTGCCTGGAGTGTTAACATCAACACCGTCCCAAGAGCCCAACATCTGGGTTTCAAAGC
>CM053626.1:65392174-65407751 GCA_028646595.1 Phalanger gymnotis | reverse complement strand
GCCAGCTCTGCCACACCAGCCCTCCTCCTTCCCGAAGAACCCCCAACCAGGACTGGACTTAGATCTTCAGCAGGCTCTTCACTCCTGCTCTGATCAGCCACTTAATTCCTCCCACCAGGTGGGCCTGGGGCAGGAAGCAATTGCAGCTGTAGTTCTGTAGCTGCCCCACCTCCGCTGGGCGGGGGGGAGAAGGGGGGAGGGGAGGAGGAGGGGGAGGGGGGAGGGGGGTCGGTGGCGGTGGCCTAACTACAAACTCTATCACAGTCCCCAGCAGCTTTTCCCACTAACCTACTCTGTTGTCTTTGGTGTTTGTGGGTTGAGAAGTCTGGTAACTGCTGCAGCTCACTGATTCAGGGCGACAGGGCCCGCTCCACCTGGCTTCTGGTCTGGTTGGTCTGTGCCGCCCACACTGGGCTCTGCTCTGCTCAGCTCGGCTCCCCTCCCCTCCCAGCTCCATGCAGGATAGACCTTACCCAGAGACCATCCAGGCTGTCCTGGGCTGGAGCCCTGCTTCCCTCTGCCACTTTGTGGGTTCTGCAGTTCTAGAATTGGTTCAGAACCATTTTTTATAGGTTTTTGGAGGGACTTGGCGGGGAGCTCACGCTAGTCCCTGCTTTCCAGCTGCCATCTTGGCTCCGCCCCCCATCATGAAATAATTTAAGGACAGCAGAAAGATGGTAGTTATTCAACACACATTTATTAAGCTCTTACTACCAGGAACTGTGCTACCTCTAGGGATACATAAAAGGGCAAAAACCTGGTTCTTTCCCCTAAGAAGCTTACATTCCAATGGGGGAGCTATCATGCAAATAACTCTCTATATATTAGATATATAAAGTGTAAAGGTGCCCGAGGAGTAGGGCCTGGGAAAGGTCTTCTGGAGAAGGTGGGGTTTGAGCTGAGTCTTGAAGGGTGGTTAGGATGTAGAGGTGAGGAAGAAATGCTTTCCAGGCATGGAGGACAACCCATGAAAATGTTTGGAGTCAGATATGTGTGAGGAGAAACAAGAAGTAGCCTGTATGGCTGGATCATTATGTATGTTTAGAGGTGTGAAGTGTAAGAAGACTGGAAAGGTAAGGAGCTAGTTGTGAAGAAAGAATTCTGAGTGCCAAACAGTGTTTTATAATAGCTTCTGAGACAAATATTTGTCCAAAGTGATTTGGCACGTGGATCAATACTTACCTTGTCCAAAAACCTCACCTCACCCTCATATTTCCTTTACTTTATATTTCCTGGAGTTGTATTTCCATGTTATATTTAGCATTTTGATTTATAGGAACTTTGCCATGAGTATACTGTGGAATGGTATTTGGTATAAAGTAGATCACTCATGGGCTCCATCCAACACCCCAGAAGTTGTTGTAAAGTTAGTCTTGCAGCATAGCCCTCCACAGATAGCATTGTAGTCAGGTTCTAGTGTATTCTTTATCTCCCTAAATGCAAGATAATGTGGCTGGATCTAGAATAGGTCTGAAGATCAAGGAATCTTAGTGCTACAAAGAACCTTCAAGGCAATTGAGACCAGTGTCTACTTTTTAAAGAACAGACTCAATGAGGTTAAATGATTTATTCAAAACCACAAGACTAGTTACTTGCTGAACCTTCTTAAGTTGTTGGGACAGGACCTCTTGCTTCTGTTATTAGAGCTGATTTAAACTGCCTCATTCACCATCTTGAATCTGAGACAATTTTCTGGGGGAGTCTCCAAACAATTTTGCATGGTTGGAAAACTAGTGAGGAGAAACTCAGATTGAGGAGAGAAAAAGGACTCAGTTCAACGGGCATTTATTAAGTGCCAACTCTGTGCAAAGCATTGTGATCAACCCTTAAGGAGCTTACATTCTGCTGGGATATGCAACATGTAAACAAACAAGATAATTTGAGGAAAAAGTGCAGACAGTGGAGGAGCATTTTAGAAAGGCTGCTGTGAGGAACTTGCCACTGAGGTGAGGCCAAGAAATCTTAAGAGGTGGAGGTGAGGAAGAAGCCTGTTCTTGGCATAATGGACAGCTTGTCCCTCAAGGTGCAGAAGCCTGAGAGGGAAAAGCAGGTGGGCCTGTTTGGTAGGAGAATAGTTTGTGTGAAGACAGGTAATACAGAATAGGTTGGGAAGGGTAGGCAAGAGTCAGAATATGGAAAGTGGTAAATATCAAACAGAGGAGTTTGTACTTGATTCTATAGACAATCGAGAGCTTTTTGAACTTAGATTTTTGAGTAGGAAGATCATATGATGTGCTTAAGGAAGATTATTTTGACAGCTATGTATAGACTGGGTTACAGAGGAAAGAATCCAAAGTAGTGTACAATGTATACTTTGAACTTATTGATTGAATTTTTATTATCTACATTATGAATTATATTTTACTATATATTTTGGAATTTGATTTTTTTTTGTAGGTTATAGCATTTGGAAATTCAGAAATATTCTTATAGTAAGTACTATACATCTCAGAGTATAAGAAATTAACTTATCCAGAAAGAATATACTTTCCTTTCACATTAATGACTAACTGGCAATAGCACTTGAAGGTTTGCACAGCACTTTATAGACATTATCTCATTTTATTCCTGCTACAGTTTGTGATGTAGGTGTTCTTGATATAATTCACATTTTACATATTAGGAAACTGAGGCTTAGTGACATGGCCATAGTCATGGAGCAAGTTAATATTGGAAGCAGAATTTGAACCCAGGTTTTCCTGATTCCATGTCCAGCTTCTCCCTGCTGCTATCCTGCCTTTTTCCATTAATGTGCTTCAACTATTGTGTTTTTGTTTTTCAGGAGGTGTTTAAAGAACGAATTGGTTATGCACATATGTATGAGGTATTAAAATCCCTTGGTCAACCTTCATTGGAATTGCTAAAAGAACTTATGAATATGGTGAGTTATTTTAAATTTTCTGTTTTCTAGTAGATGTTAAACTGCTGCCTTACCAGAGTTTGTAACTTACCATTTTTCTTCCTAGGCTGTAGAAGGGGACCACACATCTGTTGGAATTTTAGGCATTAGCAATGTCCAGCCTTTATTGCTGCTTATCCAGTGGCTTGCAGAGCTAGAATCACATGACTTACAGATATTCATCTCTGAGTGGCTGAAACGCATTTGTTCTCTTAATAGACAGAGTCGAACTACTTGTGTCAATAATAACATGGGTCTCAGGATCATTGATACCCTTGCTTCCCATTCTTCACTTCATTGTACTTGTGCTGAGAACTTGATTGCTCTCCTTGGTTCTCTGGGGAGTCAGTCAATGAGCTCTGAAGAGCTCCATAGATTAATAAGACTTCTGAGAACAGATGAATCCAAGAAGATCCATTCTTACACCATTCCTGTATTGCGTGCAATCCTGGCAATGGCTCGCAAGCAAACTTTAGAGAGTGCGCTGCAGTATTTTAATTTATCTCATAGTATGGCAGGTATTTCTGTACCATCCATTCAGAAATGGCCAGGGTCTGCCTTTTCCTTCAGTGCTTGGATTTGCCTAGACCAGGATCAGCTGAATACCGGAATCTCTAACAAGGGAGGGAAGAGAAAACAACTATACAGGTACTCACTCATAAAAATTGTTGAATATATTTACTAATTGTACATATATTAATATTATGTTTTGGCATGCTTTCCTAGGCATTTGAATTTTTAAATACATCAGTTTGAGAGCTTCTAGTTAATAAGCCATTTATTTATTAAAATGCCTTTTCACTGTGTAATATTAAAAAGCAGCAACATAGCATAATGTATAGACCACTGACCTTAATATTATCCTCTGACCTCAAGGTCAGGAAGACATGGTTTTAAGCCCTTCCTCTGACTGCTACTGGCCATGTGACCACCCATGGGCCAATGAGGCAGGTGATTTTCTAGGACTATAACTTACAAAGCAGGTGCTGACTTGCATTGGTAGAAGGAATTCTCTTTTTGGTGTCCCCTATTCCAGTGAAATCACAGGTCCAGTCCTGCCTCACCAAAAAATAAAATAAAATTGGGATTAGCAAGTCAGAATTCTTTTTGTCATGTGAGGACTAATAGGGGTCGATGACAATGAAATATAATTTAAACTGGAATAATTCTCTTGGTTTTCTTTTCCAATAGCTTTTTTACAACAGGTGGTATGGGCTTTGAAGCCTTTCTGACTTCTTCTGGAGTATTGGTGGTGGCTGTGTGTACCAAGAGAGAGTATGCAACTGTTGTGCTTCCTGACCACAGTTTCTGTGACTCCCTCTGGGTAAGGCTCCATGAGCTCAGCTCTCAGGTGCCTTTTTTTCAGGAATTATATACACCATCTGCATTCGTAAACAGATTTGTATGCTCTTTGATTTTTTTACGTACATAATTAGCACTGTCTATGTTGAGGCAGTGTGAGTAATTTTTATCCTAATTTGGCTTTATTAGGCATCAGACAGCCCTTTATTAATTCCTTGGAAGGAATTATTGAGTGAAAATTAACTCTTTTCAGTTGACTGTTAACAAGGTTTAGAAAAATACATTGTGATTGCAGTTTTATTCTGTGTTCCAGAACTCCGTTGTGCAGTGCACTCTTGTCTTTCACTTTTAACAAACAGCACTAGTCTGTTTCCAAAGTTTTTTCATCCCCCAAAATGTAACTTTACTAAAATATATTTCTTTGTTCGCAAAAGAAACTTAGTTAAAAAACAAAACAAAACAAACAAAATGCTTAACCATGTACAAGATAAGATCAGGTCATCCTGAAAGTATTCCTTTAGTTGGAATTCTTTGTTTTTAACTCTCAATATGTTAGGTTAGAATTTTTTTATGAACACTACTATGCAAAAGTTCTATTGAGTGCTTGTGCCTAGTGTGACTTTTTTGAATGAAAGTTATGTTGCCATCCTGTTCAAAGGACCGTAATAATTTCTAAAAGGAAATGATAATGAAGTTATCTGCAGGAGGATTATAGTTCTTATGTTGAAGTATAAGGAATAGAAGCAAAAATCATTAAAGATGATAGTGTTTTGCTTTTTATTGAATGTTTGCAAATCATGTTTGGAGATGTTGAGAGTATAACAGAAATACTTTTTTCCTTTCTATTTCCAGGAAATACACCGATATTCTCTTGGAATCATATAGGAAGATATTTTTTCCTGATATGAGCAACTTTTATAATCATTGTTAGCCATATATGTATAAATTTAGACTTTTAGAGATGGCATAAACTTTTTGCTTTTTAGAATACTTTAAAAATATTTGAAAGTTTTTAATGCATAAAACATAAAAAGTATCCTAATTGACTATTTTTTCTTAATTAGCACAACATAACCATTGTTCACATGCCTGGAAAAAGACCCTTTGGTCAGAGCCTTGTCTATATCTATGTCAACGGACAGCAGAAGGTTTCTGCCCCGCTCAGGTTTCCCGCAATGAATGAAGTAAGTACATACAGCAAATCTACTCTATCAAAGGCCCACAGCACCAGTTAATGGATGGAGTTCTAAAGTATTTCCTGAGGAATTTCAGTTTACTGTGAACATCATTTCCTTTGTTTATTCTGTAGTTATATACTCAGTGACTCAAGTACTATTTTATTATGTGCACACAGTGAGATGCTGTTAGATTCCACTATTCTGGCATAACTAATCATAGAAAGTAACTATGGCACTTAAGCTGTTTGCCTCCATTTCTTCAACTGCAAAATGGGGCTAATAATGGCACCTACTTCCCAGGGTTGTTGTGTGGGTCAAATGAGATGATATAAAACCCTTAGCATTGTGTCTGAAACATAGGTGCTTAATAAATACTTATTCCTCCTCCCATCCCCAGCCCCATATATTCCCTTCCCTCCACTGACACAGTCACCAGCTCTATTCCAGACCCTCATCACCTCTCGCCTGTACTTGCTCAGTAGTCTCCTAATTGCTGTCCCTGCTCAAGTATCTCCTCACTCCAGGTGCCAAAGTGACTTTCTTAAAATGTAGGTCTGTTCTTATTACTCTACTCAGTGAACTCCAGTGGATTCCAAAATGCCAGTTTGTGCTTGATCCTAGAACGCAAACTCCAGTGGCACTCACAGAACTTCACCAAACCTGGCTCTTTACCACTGTTCCACCTTATTATACATTACTACCCTCTCTGGGCCCTTGTACTGGCCATCTCCCATAGCTAAAATGCTTCTCCCCTTCCCCTTCACTTGGAGTCTCTGGTTTTCTTAAGCATTCAAGTAAAATGCCACCTGATGTACAGAGCTTTTCTGGATTCCTCCCAGGATTGCTTTGTGTCTGTTTTGTATATACTGATAATATAGATGAGTGTGTTTTCTCCTCATTAAATTCTCTGAGGGCAGAGACCCTTACAGTTTTGCCTTGCATCACCAGCACTGGTGCTTACCGAATGCTTACTGATTGATGTTTACAAAGGGCTCTTAGAATGCCGTAACCAACTGTTCTGCAGACTAGTTCAACTTAAATCATTACAATATACTTAAAATTTGCTAAGCAGTGGTGGTAAACAGAGTCTAGAAGCATTGTGGAACCATCTTCTTGGAAGTTTTTATTTGTCTAAGTGTATTCTCATTTTCAAAAATGCTTTGGTTTTTTTTTTTTGTTGTTATTCTGAACTTGACAAACATTACCAGAAATGACTTTTTCTATATACAGAACAGAAAAAAATGAACTGTATAGGAAACCATGATTCTCTATTATATATGTGTATGTGTGTATGTATAAGTATGTATGTACATACATATATTTGTATGTATTTGTGTGTATGTGTGAATAAATCTTTAATTTAAAAAACAATTCAACATGTTAGTCGTAAAATTGCCCTTCTTGTTAGTGTCTCCTTCTGAACCGCCTTCTGTTTTCTTTTGTGCATTTTTCAAGAAATGTTACAATGACTTTTTCTCCTTTTTTTCGGGCATCTATCGCTAGTCCTCTGCCTCCATATCACAAAACAAATCCATACATTGGCCATTTCTGAAAATGAATATATCAGTATGCACTTTGAGTTTCCCACCGTTCTGTAAGGTAGTAAAGTATATTCCTTGTTGAAGGCAAGGAGTTGGGATATTAGAGGACTTCTCAAGTTTTTCCTATGAGTTTGTTTATCTTTTTTATTTACCTTCATTTTCCTAATTACAAAGGTTAGAAAAATGGTATTTCTACTTCTATTTTAGAATACCATAAAATTAAAGCCCTTTGAAATTTTTAATTGTAAATATGGTTATTGGATATTATTTGGATATTTTGGCTACATTTAATTTTAATTATTTAAATAACTTTGAAAGTTTTGTAGTAAACATATTTTCTTATTTTATTCTTAGCCTTTTACTTCATGTTGTATTGGCTCAGCTGGACAAAGGACAACCACACCCCCTCCATCCCAAATCCCAGACCCACCTTTTTCCTCTCCAGTTACTCCCCACCGAACATCATTTGGTGGGATTCTGGCTTCAGCCTCGTGGGGAGGAACACCTGAAAAATCAGAGCTGTTAACCAAGTTAATTTCAGCTGGAACTCAGGATAGTGAATGGGGATGTCCAACATCTCTTGAGGGTCAGCTTGGGTCAGTAATCATCTTTCATGAAGCACTACATCCTCCTCAGGTGAAACTGTTATATTTGGCAGGTGAGTACAGAAAGGTACACAGTTTTGCAGTACTTACCTCCCACATCTTCAATAGCATATCTAATCAGAGCTAGAAGGAAAAGTAGCTACATTCAGCAATTCTTCAGGAAGCCATAATTTCATCTATATTGGTAACTCCCTCATCCAAGGTAGCTTGCAACCTCTCCATGTTTTAGGAGACAGTTTGATGAGATGCTGTGGCCCCAAATCTTAATCACCTGGTGACCAATCCTTGGTAGAGGAACTTCTTAGAATTTTGTTATTCTTCTACCTTGGAACACGTAACCTCTTGCTTGTTCTGTACTCGACCTTTCCACCTTGTGAGTTCTTTCTAGAGTTTGCAGTTTTCTGGCATTATCTTCAAAAACCCAGAGTCATCTTCATGGCATCAGAGACTTAATGAATGATGATATATACTTTGATATTATAGGTATACAAAAGTAAAAAACTATGTCTTTAAGAAAAATATTTTGTCATACTGTATTTAACAGTATTTGAATGGATTAAACAAAACATGCGTAATTCTGTGTAAGAAGACATTCTACTGAATTTAAATTCATATAACTGAAGAATTCATGATGGGGTATTAGAATTTGAAATTCCATATTTAAAATAAAGGGGGTAATCTTTCTGTTCTCTTTTGGATCTCATTTTTTGAGTTATATTTTTAAAATTTTTATTTTATTTTCACAAAGATATACACTTTCTATTTTCCTCAACTTCTCTGTGCTCCCTTCTTTCCATATATACATTGAAAAAACAAAATTGAAATCCCTGTTAAAACTATGCATAGTCAGGCAAAACAAATTCCTGCATTAGTTATATTTGGGTCTTGTTTTGAAGACAGTTACTTTTACTTTTGGACCTTGCCTACTTGAAAAATTTACCTAGAATTTAGTCTTTTATCCAATAGTTTATAGTTTATAATATCATCAGTTAAAGGATTATATTCAGAATATTCTTTGTCAAATTCTGAGATATTTAAATAGCATATGACTTTTGAGGCAGATGAGAATTCTCAAAATTGGTATTAAAATTCTACCATTAACTGAAGTATTGGAATATTTAAGGGACATTTATAAGTTCAAGAGAAGGCAGTAAGATCTAGGTTCAAGTCCTGCTTCTAACGTATGTGAGCTGAATGTCCATGGACAAGTGATGTCACCTCCCAGTGCCTTGTATTCTGGACCCTTAGCCCTTCAGGGTCCAAGGCACTTCACTATGACAGTAAGGTACAGGAGCTACTGGTCTGTCTGTGTAGGGGAGAGAGGTCCATGGACTGATGAAATTGCATATCTGGACTAAAAAAAAGGGGGAACTCAAAAGAACATCAAGTTAAACTGAAATTTAGAGAGATTTTCGTGGTACTCAGGGCGCTTAGAGCAGACAGTAGGTTTAGAGAACATAGAGTCTGTTGACATGGTTGGAGTGAGCTTTTCTTGGGTTCGAATAAAGAAAGCAACCCCAAACTAGACCCCTTCATAGCTCCCCTGCTTAACAGTAGTCTTATGTCCATCTGAGCCGCTAGAAAATCTTTTCTTTCATTTCATCTTTTGTGGAGAACACAAGTAGATCAGCAAGCATATATTAGATGCTTACAAAGGGCAGTGTGCTGCTAAGTACTGGAAATGCAAAGAAAGGCAAAGACATGGTCTCTGCCCTTAAGATGTTCTTCTATGGGAACATGACATGCGGACAAGATATATCCAGCATAAATGAGAGGTTATCCCAGAGGGAAGACACTAGTAGCTAGAGGTGCGGGGCAGGGAGGAAAGTGGACCCAGGAAAGGCCTATTAAAGAAAGAAGGCGGGATTTGATCTGAGTCTTGAAGTGAGCCATGTGATGGAAGTGAAGAAAGAAAGTATTCCTATCATAGGGGAAGGCCTCTGAAAAGGGATGGAGCTGGGAAAATGATGTGTTGTGTGAGAAACATGCTTATGTGTTATGTTACAGAGAGTCACCCTAGTGAAATATTAATCTGCAAGAATGTGAAGTGTGGTGACTTTTTTTTTTCCAGGTCCAAACTGCTTAAGTCCTTGGAAATCCCCAGAATTTGAAATGCCAGATCTGCCAAGTAAGATTCTTCTTTACTACACACCAAAGGTTAGAATAAATTTTATTTTGTCTATACATATTGGCTAGCTAGTTTCCAAAGGAAGCTGGGAAACTTTTAAGTGGATTTAATGCTGTAGAGGTCAAATCTAATGCTAGCTAATTCCATGGGAATTAGGTTTCATTCCACAGAGCAAACTGGCCCTTGTAACTTTTTTCCTAGCATCTAGCATCATGTGTTTTCATTGCATAAGTTAATGATATCAGGAATGATATGTCTGAAATATACTACTCAAAACCACATCTTCACTTTTCAGAAATGAAAGATAAAATAGAATTGAGCCATAACAGCTAAAGCCATTGAGGCTTAGTCATGCTTTGTCCAATAAAATGACTGGGTAATCTTGGGCAAGTCATGCTGCCTCTATTTGCCTCAGTTTTTTCTACTGTAAAATGGGGACAGTAACAGCACCTGCCTCCCAAGTTTTTTGTGAGGATCAAATGAGACAAGATTCATAAAGCTCTTCCCACAGTGCCTGGCAGATAGTAAGTACTGTATAAATGCTGGCTGCTGTCATCTTCATCACCACTGTTGTTAAAGAAATCCACTGGTGGAAAAAAAGATGACATTTTGCTTCCCATTATTTTTCTTTCATATTCCTTCCTCTGTTTACATGTCAGTTTATTGTGCTGAGTGCTTGTAGTTGAGGTAGATTTTTTTAGTGGGAATGAATTGGAAAGAATGGTGCCTTGCTGCCTGAGAAATGAATTTGTTGTACAAGATGGAGCTTTACAGACATTGGTGATCAATAAATGTTTGCTGGATGTTGGAAAGTATGCATGTTCACAAAAGCTGCAAGGTGTGGAAAGAATGTGTTTACTGGTTGTAACAGCAAGCACCCTGGCACACCCGGGATGGCTTGCTAGCACAGGTTCTTTCATCTACTTTCCTAAAGGAAAGGCAACTTTAAGGGGAGAACAATCTTAATTTAACTACAGACAAGTAGTAAATACAAGCAGAAAAATTAGCACAGAGATTCAACAGACAGGGCTCCAACTCTCTGAACAAAGTACCTATGTACCCCACTAAATTGGGGCAGCACTGACATCTGAGTAGTTGGGGGTCTCTTAACAAACTGCTACTCAGAGTCCCATCCAGGGAATCAAAAGGTCCTTCTCATGAGCAAACCTCAAAAGCAAAATCTCACCTCAGAATATATATACATTTTTGGCTAATAGGCTCAGAGCCAGAAGGCATCACAACCCTCATGACTCATGGCCTAATTAGCTTAGTACCAAAAGGTGTGAAAGCCTTCCTACAAGCAAGCCTCCCTGTAAGCAAACCTACCCCTAAGCAAGGTCGTCCTTAGGCAAGTTGTTCCCCCAATGGACTCTGTGTGACTCAGGATATATCACAGCTGTGAGCTAGACCAAACCTCAAAGCAGCAAGACATCTGCAGTTGAAATACCTGTGTACCTTTAGGCCTGGGAACATGGCCCCAGTTCCAGGAAAAAAGAGGGTATGTGTGGTCACATAAGCCTATTAATAGATGGGGAAGATCTTCATATTCTGTTAACATTGCATGGTCCTACTAAGTATATAAGAGCTTAAAATCTGAGGAAACCAGCATGTACCTTGAAGATAAAAGTTCATTCCGGGAAATACCAGAATAGAAAAGGAAATCAACAAACACTTATTAAGCACTTCTAGGACCTGGAGGATTGCAGGATTGCCTTTAAGGAGCTTATGTTCTATCGTAAGAAACAAAATACAGAGATGTTGAATATGCAAAGTACATGCAAGGTAATATAGGGAGGATTTAACAGCCGGGGGAACCAGTAGGTGTATAACAAAACTATTCACATTCTTATTTTTCAGTTGATAATCCATAATACTCCTTCAGCTTTCCCTCTACCTCTGCCTTTATTGTAATATACCCTCTACTGCAGTCTAACTGGCATATCTATTCCTCCATATATGAAATTTTCTCTCCTGCCAGTGTGACTTCGTACAGGTGGATCCCCAAGCAGAACTCATCTCTGTCTCTTAGAATCTTGAGCTTCCTTCAAAGCACAGTTCAGGTATCACCTCCCAAAGGAGACCTTTCATGAATACCTCTCTCTCTGAACCTTCTACATACACCCAGTTGTTAGTGTTGCACCTTTTAAAATATTTAAATATTGCACTCTTTGTTTACTTATCTGTACATGCAGTCTTATCTCACCCCTCCTCACTCCAAGAATGTAAGCTCTTTAAGGTCAAAAACTATCATTTTTGTTTTTGTGTCTGTAGTACTTAGTAAAGTACCTTGCACAGTAGGTACTTACTATGGTTAAAATAATCGTACTATTCTGCTAAACTGTTAAAAGAACTATTTCACTACCACAAATAATCCTGCACAACAAATTCATTGCACAGGTCTCCAGTGGTTGGTGTCGGTAATGAAAGCCCTTGATTTTATGCTTAGTTTGTTCCTGACAATCTCCTTTGCTCTTGTTAATCAACTCAAATATTTAAGTATCTACCATGTGCAAAGCACTAGGCTAGGTACTAGAGATATATCAAAAGTCTTGCTCTGAAGGAAAATTTATTGCAACATAATGAGAGTGGGGTAGGGAGTTTAGGACAAAGTGCTAAAAGAAATCTGAAGTAGGAGAGATCACATTTTGTGTTAGGTGCTATGGGCAATATATGGAAAAGTAGGACTGCCTTCAGTGAGCTGGAGAAGATGTTTGTGTTTTGAGTTATGACAAGTTGATTTCTTGCCTTTCTGTTGGAATAGAACCCAGTTTCATAGATAACTTGCAGATTCCTGAATAAATATGAAGTTACATTTTTTATAAGTCCACTGAGGAGTATAATGAACATACCTAAATCCTTTCAAAATGATTTCTGAAAGTCCTCATATAGGTAACTTTGGTGTGCAGAATGGTCAGGAATAGCCGTTGGTACCTTGAGGGAAAAAATTCTTATCCTTATAATTAGTCTTTTACTGTTTAATATTTTAAACCTTAAAATGTTAATATTCGAAAGAGCCTTAGAGGTCATCTAATCCAAACCCCTCGTTTTTTAGTTGAAACATTTTAGAATCAGAGGGGCGAAGTGATTTAAGTCTCTTGATTTACTGACTGATTTACTTTCTAATAAATTGGCTCCTTTTGTTGTTTTTCATAATTATTTTATGGGTGGTCATTGTATAAAATGATGTTGCTATAAAAGAATCTCTGGAGTTTGGTTCCTGATTTATATATTTAAAAGGTAAACAGAAAAGTGTAGTACTAGAATATGTAATGTGGCAATCTTATCAGTGATATCATTTAAAATTAAGCTTATATATGCCCTAACTACTTAGATAATTGTTCCTTTATTAGAAAACATTTATTAAGTACCTGCTGTTACAGATTGTATTAAAGTGCTGTATTCTGTTTTTCTTGGAATCTTAGGCTTGCAGAAATTCTATCTGCCTTGATTTATCAGTCAATTGTTTTCATGGAAGATTAACAGGAAACAAAGTAGTGAACTGGGACATCAAGGTAAATTTATGAGAAATTATAACAGTTTATATTAATTTGGTGGTCCTCTGTTAAACAACTTGTCAACATAGTACTACTACCAATATTATCTGAATTTTAGGTACCAGTCACAATCAGATATTTTGAATTCACATTCATGGTGGCATTTATTGAATTTGAATAGAATATTTGTGGAAACATGCAATTCTGATTCATTGAAAGTCAGTGATCCTCCATGGTTGAGTCATAACATCTATAATACTTTGATTTAACTAATAATAGTCCATCTAACAGAAGTATGTTGTCCTCCCCGGGATTTTGCTTTTAAGATCTTTTTAGGTATGAATAAAAGATAGTAACTACATTAATGTGAAACAGAAATTACACTCTCTTTCTTCATAGATCTTTTCATTAATAAGAAATAGTGGTTAGTCAAGTTAATTTAAGACTGTCGGGCTTTATCCAGTTAAATCCCTCAGTTGGTGGTCTCAATATAATTTGGACAATTCCACAAAATTCTATCCTTTTGTATGATGATTTTTTGAGTCATTCAATTTTCTTAATTTTTATCAAGGGTGTTTGAAATAGTTGAGAGAGAATCTTAGAGTACAGGAAGTACACACTGAAAAACAATCAGTTATTTTTTTTTGTTTGAGGAGAAATTTCCCCCTTAAAGAAGGATGCAATGCTTTTGTAGTTATCACAATAAAATTCTGTTTCTCCTGGAGTATTAATGGTTTGATATTTGACATTACTTAAGGCAACTAAGTTCACAAAACTAGCTTTGCTTAATCAAGCTGATTATTTCTTCCCGTGCCTGCATTTCTAGTGGTTGTCAGGTTGTTGAAGTATCACTAGGTTAAAAAAAATATTGACTAGGCTTTCCCCAGATAAAGCCATAAATAGCATATCATCTAGCCATTTTTTCTTATAAAAACTTATCTTAAACATAACTAATAAAAATCAGTGTAAATTAAGGATTTTTTAAAGTAAGGAATCTTAAAGTTTTCATTTTTACATTTCCTGTGTTGTCTGGCACTGCCTATTTCCACAGTAGATACCAAATAAATTAATGTCAAATTGTTCACTCCATTCAAGGTAAAAAAAAAAGCACTTTCAGTGTAGGAATGCACCATCATGACTGACTATACTAGACAAGATATTTGAACAAAATCAAGTCCTCTTGCCAGTATTTATTTTGCATGGTATTTTTCTCAAAGTCTACATTCATAAGTTTAAAATTTCTAGTTCTTATGGTCAAACCTTTTGACCTAGCAATACCAAATACTGGGTGTATGTCCGAAAGAGATTTTTTAAAAAAGGAAATGGATCTATATGCACAGAAATATATTTTTTAATTTATATTTTATTTAATATTTTTACAGCATTGATTTCCACAAGATTTTGAATTACAAATTTTCTCCCCATTTCTACCTTCCCCCCCACTCCAAGATGGCATATATTCTGATTGTCTTGTTTTCCAGTCAGCCTTCCCTTCTGTCACCCTATTCCTCCCCATCCCCTTTTCCCTTACTTTCTTGTAGGGCAAGATAGATTTCTGTGCCCCATTGCCTGAATATCTTATTTCTCAGTTGCATGCAAAACCAACTTTTTTTTTGAACATCTGCTTTTAAAACTTTGAGTTCCAAATTCTCTCCCCTCTTCCCTCCTCAACCACCCTCTCTAAGAAGGCAAGCAGTTCAACATAGGTCACATGTGTATCATTATGCAAAAACCCTTCCACAATGTTCATGTTGTGAAAGACTAACTATATTTTGCTCCATTCTATCCTGTTCCCGTTTATTTGGTTTTCTCCCTTGACCCTGTCCCTTTTCGAAAGTGTTTGCTTTTAATTACCTCCTCCCCCTCTCTGCCCTCCCTTCTATAATCCCCCCTTTTTTATCCCTTTCCCCCTTCTTTCCTGTGGGGTAAGGTACCCAATTGAGTGTGTATGTTATTTCCTCCTCAAATCAAATCCGATGAGAGCAAGATTTGCTCATTCCTCCTTACCTGCCCCTCTTCCCTTCCAGCAGAACTGCTTTTTTTGCCACTTTTATGTGAGATAATTTACCCCATTCTATCTCTCCCTTTCTCCCTCTCTCAATATATTCCTCTCTCATCCCTTAATTTGATTTTATTTTTTTAGATATCATCCCTTCATATTCAACTCACCCTGTGCCCTCTGTCTATATGTATATGTATATTCCCTTCAACTACCCTAATACTGAGAAAGGTCTCATGAATTACATACATCATCCTTCTATGTAGGAATGTAAACAAAACAGTTCAACTTTAGTAAGTCCCTTATGATTTCTCTTTCTTGTTTACCTTTTCATGCTTCTCTTGATTTTTATATTTGAAAGTGAAATTTTCTATTCAGCTCTGGTCTTTTCTGTGAGAAAGCTTCAAAGTCCTCTATTTTACTGAAAGTCC
>CM053626.1:65371473-65391674 GCA_028646595.1 Phalanger gymnotis | reverse complement strand
TGGGCAAGTCACTTAACCCAAATTTCCCTGTCCTGTCCCCCCCCCCCCAAATTCACATTAAATTCATAAAGTGAGTTTCTTAGCATGTTGAATATTAGGATTAATTTTTATTTTAATTTTTATAACTGAAAATAGAATTGTTAGATTATTATGGTAATATAATATTCATCGTGTTGTTTCCTCCTAATCCTTTCCTAGGTTTTACAAATGTTGCAGGACCAACCAGATGCAGCCCAACAGATTTCTCAGCAAGTAGGATGGCAAGAGACCTTGGTTAGACTTTTTTTAAAATTAAATTTTGTAAATGGAAATGGACTTAAACACAGCAGGGCTGATTTTGCGAAGGAAGAAGACAAAAAAAATGGCCCTGAAGATCCAAAGAAGTACAGTGATGAAAAAGGAGAAGGGGAGAAAGTAAACTCCTTTGTTTTAGCTACTGCAGCTTTTGACCCATGGTGCTTGGAGGAGAGACAGTTTCTAGACTCTCACACACACCTATCATTAGACGATAGCTCAGCAGCAGAGAACCAAGAACTGTGGCTCAATAATTCTTCCCATTTGAGTTTGGATCTCACTGGGATTGACTCATTGGAACTAAGTGATAGTGGGAGTCAAATGGTAGACAGTTTGCCCAGCACACCATCTCCCATAGAGTGTTCTTCTAAAGCATTTTCTGTGCAACTTGACAAGGAGTGCAGCCTTACAAATGACATGGGATTCATTGATGACCTTTCATTATTTGAAAGTCAAGAGGTAAGCATAATTTTTTTGAATTCAGATACTGAGATTTGTGGACAGAAATAATTTTGGAACATTACTTGTGTTTTATAACATCTTTCTTAATTATACCTGGCTTTGAAATAAAGTGTGGCAAGTTGCATTCATTTTTGTTGTGAAGATCAAATGAGATAATGTGTGTAAAGTGCTTTGTAAAACTTAGATAAGTAAATATAAGCTATAATTTCATATAATGTTAGTACACTGTGTGCATGTTCTAATTTTCATAAGCCCAGAAATTGAAATCTTAGTTTACTTATTTCATTAATAATGGCATCATACCTGGCACACAGGTAATTAACATATGCTTGTTGACTGAAAAGTCCATTCTTTTTAGCCATCCCTGCTAGCTTTTGTCCTATATCCCTTGAGCTATCTTAAACTGTGTGCCTCCACTTCCCTTCCTCTCCTCTTATTCCCAAACCTTCTGCATTTTGGCTTCTGACCTTATTCAGCTGACACTGTTCCTCTGAAGTTACCAGAGATTTCTTAGTTGCCAAATCAAATAGACCTTTCTCAGTTCTGGTGCTTCTTGACTTTTCTGCAATGCTTGGCAGAGTTGATCAACTTGGGATACTCTCCTTTGGGTTGTTTTGACCCTGCTGCCTCCTGTTTTTGCTCTTCTCCTTCTGACTGCTTCTTCTTAGTCTCCTTTGTTGAATCCTTACTCAAGCCACACCCACCAATTCTGGGTGTTTTAATGCTCTGTTTTGGGCCTTAGTCTCCCATAAACCTTGGTCAAACTATCCTACGAATGAAAGAGTGGGCTGAAACTTTTAGAGCATAATGGTTGTGAAGAACTTGTGTAGGTATATGTATGGAAAAAATAGCTCATGACTCCTGGACTGTAGACCTGAAAGTATGTTCTCTCTTCAAAGAGTTCTCGCACCTCTTGGGTGCAGTTTCTGGTGGGTGGTTTGCTCTGGTGGGTCTACTAAGTATCTGAATCTGGATTTGAACCCAGATCTTCCTGATTCCAGGTCCAGTGTTCTATCCACTGGGCCACCAGCTGCCTCTGTAAATGAGAAGATTTTAACAATTGATTGGTTATGTAGTGTGAGGCAGAATAAGTAGTCATAGAACTTTAGAGTTGGAAGAGACTTTCTGAAGCTATGGTCCAGCAGTGGGGAAATCTGGAAAACGTATCAAGGTTAAACACAGAATGAACTTGAACAAAACGTTTGAGATACAAAGTGGTCAGAGGCAATTGAGATAGAGGCATTTGTCACTTTTTGGAGATCTCCATATCTTTTTTACATACCCAAATAACTTAGCCCTCTCCACCTAAAACCTAAAAGGACTTAGTCTTGAATAGCTATCCAAATTATGATAGTGTCATAGTTATATGTGTGTATTTTTTATCTTCCTTCCTTGATTTAAACTCTTTGAGCATGCTCTCTGTGGCTCGTTAATTTTTGTGACCCTTTCCCACCTCCCAGCCAGCGTGCACACAATATATGGTTAATGTTGAATGAATGAACAAGTGCCGTCTCTTTTCTGCTCCAGCTAAACTACCATAGAACATGGTTCCTGTTTTACTTCTAGCCATCTACTTTTATAAATCTAAGCAGGAAAAAATTTGAAGTAGATCCTACACTTCTGTCCTCTTTGGAAAGTCTGGTCTTGTTTTAAACATACTTGGAATGGGATTTCTGTTACTCTTTAACTCTTTCCCTGTTGTATATTGTATTCTTACGTTAATAAGCTTGCTTAGAAGATCCTGTGCTGTGAATCTGCAAGCCACTGAAGAACCACAATAATTTATTAGGAAGAGTACAGACATGTCAATGTATATATTTGTGCAGATGTATATAGACCTCTATTGCCTTTTGAGTACCTTATGCATAATCCATGAACAGGCATTTCTTAATATCTAATTACTAATATTGAACTGGATATTTAGTAGATATCTAAAATCCAGCATGTCCAAAATAGAACTCATTATCTTTCCCCTCAAACCCTCCCCTCTTCCTTACCTTCCCTGTTACTTTTGAGGGTACCACCATCCCTCCCATTCCCCAGGCTCACAATCTAGGTGTCATCCTCTACTCCTCACTGTCTCTCATCCTACCCCAAATACATTTAGTTACCAAGGCCTGTCGATTTTACCTTTAACATCTCTCAAATACACTCCCTTCTCTCTCTTCTGACAC
Organism: Phalanger gymnotis; assembly: GCA_028646595.1. Classification (NCBI taxonomy): domain Eukaryota; kingdom Metazoa; phylum Chordata; class Mammalia; order Diprotodontia; family Phalangeridae; genus Phalanger; species Phalanger gymnotis. The sequence continues at coordinate 65,388,744 of CM053626.1, read as the reverse complement.
TACTACTACTCTGATGCACCTCATACCTAGAGTATTGAATTAGTTTGCTGATTGGTCTCCCTGCCTCAAATCTTTCCCCAGCCCTAGGCTTATGCAGTTAACTCCAGTGGCTCCTTATGTAGTCAGTCAGTAAGCATTATGGGCTTAGATGATACTCCAGCAAGCCATCTCTTCATATTGGACATCTCCATCATGACCTCAGGAACCTAATCATCCTGAAAGATCATGTCAGCCTTAGTATTCACACATCATCAGTACTCTTTTCCCTGGGACTCCTCTGATTAGAGGGTAGAGTGGAGTGGGTCTCCAAAAACCTCCATATTTTCATTTCCCATTCAGGTTCACTCATTTGGACTTTTCCCTCACCCTTGTCTTCTATTAGATTATAAGGTCCTTGAGGTCAAGCAAAGCTCTCTTTTTTGTTTTTGTCTCACCAGCCTTTAGCACAGTGCCTGACACATAGTAGGTGATTAATAAATGTTTGTTGATTGACTTATTGTTTACCATGTGCCAGGCCCTGTGCTAAGTGCTGAGAGCACAGATTCAAGCAGAAAGACAATGCATAAAAGTAAGCAAAAAAGGGAATGTGAGGGTGGTAGTAAAGAAGGTACCCAGAATGGGGCCATGGTAGAGAAAATCAACAATATATCCTGGAAAGGAATGAGACATGGCTGGTGTGGTACCTTTCTATTTTAGGAGTTTCTAGTTGGAGCCATCCAATCAGAGGGATAAACCACAGTGGTGGAGGAAACTTCTAATATGTGAATTCCAGGGCTGGAGTGAGCTTCCAGTATGAAGAGGTTCCTAGCACTTGGTAGAGAAGGTCCAGAGAACAGCCCCCTTTTTGTTATCACCTTCAGGATCAAATAAAAAAAAATCCCTAGTTGATCAAAGCCCTTCATCATGTGCCCCGCGTCTTCTTATACCTTACATACCCTCTCCCTCTACTTCCTCTCTGATCCAGTGACAATGGTCTGCTTTCTGTTCCAAGAACAAGATAGTCCAGACTTGGAGCATTTTCCCTGGCTGCCTCTATGCTCCAAATTCTTCCTTTCTTTCCTGGCTTCCTTCAAGTTACAACTAAAATCCCATCTTCTACAGGAACACTTTCCTACCCACCCTTATTTCTGGTGCCTTCCCTCTGTTGATTATCTCCACTTTATCTTGTTTGTACATAGTTGTTTGCATGTTGTCTACCCCCATTAGACAGTGAGTTCCTTGGAGCAAGTCTATTTTTTGGCTTTCTTTGTATCTCTGGCACTTAGCACAATGCCTGACACATAGAATGGACTGAATAAATGTTTACTGACTCCTAAAAGGACAGCTTTAGTATCTTATCAAACCTGACTGCTCTAGTATTTTGTTGAAATTATAATGTAGAATTATACTTTTGATCAGTCTATTAAGTAAGAATGCAGAAAACTAAAATTTTTATGTTAAAACATGTCTTGTTTTTTTATGAGTTATTCTACCCCAGAACAATTTTTAGCTTTGTCTTTTTTTTTTTCCAGAGATGCGAGGAAGAGCTCCTAGGATTAATGACAAGCATTCTGAGTTGTGTGATGTGCAGGGGACTAGAAAGGTCAGACGACACTGCTTGGATTGAAAGGGGCCAAGTGCTTTCTGCTCTGACTAAACCGGGAATCTCCAGTGAGCTGCTTAGGCCTCCAGAAGAAATAAAACTGTGGTAAGCGATCAAAAAATGATTTCCATTTCACCAGACCATATTTCACAATTGTATCTAATGTATCAAGGCATTTATTTATCTTTACTGTCTATACAGAAGGGAAAAAAAATAAAGAGATTTAGTTCCTGGAGGGACTTGGTTCCTTGACTCTTTCCTCTGTCATTCTGTAGGACTCAGAGTAGGATCTTTTCCAGAGGAAGAATTGCAGCCAAGAGAGTACTCAAACTGTGATACCTGAAGATCAGTCAAACGAACTGGGAATCTTCAGGCAAATGAAAAAAAAATAGGGCAACATGATTGTTATTTCTCATAAAAGTGTTCTGTAGAAAAGAGATTTGATTTTGTTCTGTTTGGCCCCAGAGAATAGAATTTAGGACTAGTGAGTAGAAACTGCTGAGAGATGTATTTCAGTTCTGTGTGGAGAAGAACTTTCAGACAATTGATGTTCAAAAATAGAATGGCCTGCCTGGGGATTTGTTCTGTGAAGTTTGGATTCAGTCAAAGGGCTGAACTTGAGGACCTAGAGGGCCACATGTACCCTGGAGGCCACAGGTTCCCCACCCTTGTCTAGTGTCGTCATTCAACCAAAAGTACTCTCTCCAAAGTTACCAGTGGTTTCTCAGTCGCCAAACACAGTGGGCTTTTCTCAAACCTCGTCATTCTTGAACTTTGTCATTTTTGACATTTTCAGTCGCCCCCCTGTTGATATTCTCACATCTCTCTCCTCTGACACTGCTATTATTCAGATGTAGGCCTTCATCTCCTCCCACCTGGACTATTGCAATATTTTAAGTGTAACCTTGACTACACTTTTGGGGAAATTGTGGAATGCTATTCTGGTGTATGTAGTTGACCTCTTGGAGGATGGGTCCACAAGAAGCACCTCCAGATGGGGGCTGCTTCACCCCCAGTCCCACCCCCCACCAGCCTGCACTCTGGTACAGCTTAATAATAATGGGGCTTTAGATATCCTCCAATTCTTTCTGCTGATGCTCAGGTATTTCCTTCTCAACAGTTTGGTTCTTATCCAGCCAGTTGATTATTTCATTATTTCATTTTGTCAAGGATCTTCTGTTTGTCTTTGTCACCAATTTTGCCTTGGAGTCTCAACTTCTACAGTAGCCTTCAAGTTGAAAGCTTGGAATTCTTGGAAGAATTCCTGGAAGACGCCTTGTCTCTCTGCTTCTTATCTTCAGCCTTGTATTTCTTAGCCTCCTGGACCATATATATACTCGATGGCTTTGCTCACATGACCTTTGCCATTGGTGATGGTGATCTTATTCTCCTTGCCGGTGTTATTATCCACAGCAGAAACATTGAGGATGTTGTTTGTATCAATGTCAAATGTTACTTCAATCTGAAGAACACCCCTAGGGGTGAGGGAGATTCCTGTGAGCTCAAACTTGTCAAGCAGGTTGTTATCCTCTGTCACTGCTCTCTCGCCTTCATAAAACTGAATAAGCACACCAGACTGGTTGTCAGAGTAGGTGGTAAATTTGTGTCTGCTTGTTGGGTATAGTGGTATAGCAATATTTGAAAATTTGAAATTTGAAAAAAAAATTTGAAAAGTATATTTGATCAGAACTGTCATAACTTCACCAGCAGTTTCAGTTCTAAGGGAAAGAATAGTGATGTCCAACTGCGGCAAGGACTGCACATTCTCAGATTTATCTCCACATAAGAGGACAGCCTGGACAGCTGTACCACAGGCAACATTTGTCTCATCAGGATTGACTGTTGTTGAGCTCCTTGCCTTGAGGAAGTCCTGCAGACTTTGGGGATCTGAGTGGAACTACTCACCAAGACAGTCTCACGAATCTGTGATTTATCTAACTCGGCATCTCTTAGGACCTTTCCCCAGGGTCTAGTATGCTATGGAAGAGGTCAGCATTCAGCACTTCAAAATGGGCACAGGTGATAGAATTATAAAAATCAATACCTTCATAGAGGGAGTCAGTCAGTATTGACTTGGAAGAGAGACTGCACTTTGCACATGCTCAAGCATTACACAGATGACGGGCACCCTTATTGTTCTCATTGGTTTTGCTTGAACCCAGCAATGTAATGGTTGACCATGCTGTTGTCAAAGTCAAAGATGCCTCCTTCAGTAGTAAGTACCACCTCCAAGGTCAAAGATTGTCATATTTCTCTCAGCACCAATCTTTTTGTCCAAGCTGTAAGCAGTAGTTGGCTCATTAATGATTCAGAAGCATATTGAGACCAGTGGTGATTTTTGGTGGCCTGATGTTGGGAACATTGAAGTAGACTGGTTCTGTGATAACAGCATTTGTGAGAGTCTTCCCAAGGTAAGCTTCGGCAATTTCTTTCGTCTCAGTTATAACCATGGAAGATACTTTTTCTGGATAGGAACTTTTGGCCTCCCCTTTGTACTCTGCTTGGACCTTAGGCCTTCCTGTGTCATTCACCACTGTGAAAGGCCAGTACTTCATGCCTGAGTCTACAGCTACGTCATCAAATCTGCAGCTAATCAGATATTTGGCATCAAAGACTGTTCATTATACCTTTTTTCTTTGCATCATCACTGATTAAACCTTCTGTGTAAGTGAAGTGACATAGCTTGGTTCTCTTTTCTTTGTCATTAGCAACAGTTTCTACTTTTCTTATATTGGAAGCTCCCATATAGGAATTAACTGCTTGTCCCTTCAACATGGTTGCTGGGGCATTGGGGGTCATAGGTGACACCACAGTGGAGCAAGAAGAGCTGCTGCTATGCTACGTAGACATGCATCATTTCTTACAGCACAGTAATTTTCCATTATGTTTATTTATTTAGCCATTTCCCAGGTAATGTGCATCTTGTTTGTTTTCAGTTATTAGCTGACACAAAAAAGGCTGCTATTAATATTTTGGAGTATTACATGGACATTCTTGTTGATGGCTTCCTTGGGGTATAAACCCATTAGTGGATAATGGAATTCTGGTTCAAAAGATATGAACATTATTAGTCACTCTTCATAATATCATATTCCTGTTTCAGTCAGTCAGCTCATAAATATTTCTTAAATGCTTACTTTTTGCCAGGTACTGGGATAAGCACAAAGGATACAACAAGAGGCATTTTTATACCAGTTTTCTTATAATCATTGAATAATCCTCTGCTATTCTGATTGTTACTCCTTGGATTTTTCTCTTATTCCTTAACATACTTGTTCTTAGATGTTAGAATTTTGAAATTTGACTGCAGTGTTTCTTGGTGAATTAAACTTGGGGTGTTCTGTCAACTTACACTTTGCTATCTGTTTTTAGGATTTCTGAGCAATTTGTATAATTTCTTGAGGAATAGAATCCTTTTTCTTTTTCATGATATTTTTCTGGAAGGCTTGTAATTATTGGATTATCTCTTCATATACTGATGTCATGGAGTAGCTAAGTCATTCACAGTTGATCATCCTTACGGTATTGCTGTTAGTGTACAGTGTTCTACTGGTTGTGTTTGTTTCACTTTGCATCAGTTCATGTAAGTCTTCCCAGGATTTTCTGAAAGCAACTTGTTCACCATGTCTTATAGTACATAGTACTCCATCACAGTCATATACTACAATCTGTTCATCTATTTCCCAGTTGAGGGGGCATCACACTGATTTCCAGCTCCTTGCTACTACAAAAAAAAAAAAAACTACTATAAATATTTTTGTATATATAGGTCCTTTTCCTTTTTCTTTGATCTCTTTGGGATATAGACCTAATGGTGGTATTGCTGAGTCCAAAGGGTATGTACAGTTTTTTATAGTGGTTTGCGCATAATTCCAAATTGTTCTGCAGAGTGGTTAGACCAGTTCACAGTCCCACCAACAGTGCATAAGTGTCCCATTTTCCTTTAGCCAATCTGATAGGTGTGAGGTGGTACCTCGGAGTTGTTTTAATTTGCATTTCTCTAATCAATAGTGATTTGGAGCAACTTCTCAAATAACTGTAGATGGCTTTATTTTATCTGAAAACTGCCCTTTCATATCCTTTGACTATTTATCAATTGGCATATAGCTCATATTTTTATAAACTTGATTCTGTTTTCTATTCATTCCAAAAATGAGGCTTTTATGAAAGAAACTTGCTGCAAATTTTTTCCTGTTTCCCACTTTCTTTCTAATTTTGACTGTTTTGGTTTTGTCTGTCCAAAACCTTTTTAACTGGGGAGAGGATTCTGGGAAGATGGTAGAGGAGGTCAGAAAATTCCAAGCTCTCCAGATTTCCCCCACAAACAAGACAATACAGTTCCTCAGGGCAAAAATAGAGCACTAAAAATAAGAGTTGGTGCAAAACAGTGGTCTTCTGGGACAATTGGAGAAGATCCTAAGAAAAATCCCAGGACAGAGGTTTGGTCCCTGGGAAGAATAAACACCCCCAGGTGCCTTCTGATAAAGCAACAAGCAGCAAGCCCTGGGGTTAGCTGAGTTGAGAGGTGGCCTCAGCCACAGGAACTTTCACCTCCTGGACAGCGTGGGAAGCCAGGTGCCTGAGTGGGGGAAATTGAGGGAACCTCTGCTGATAAGGAACATTAGCTCCAGCTGGGCTGCTGAGACGCAGTCCTGTGCAAGAAGGAATGCCTCCATGAGTGCAGAAGCAGTGGATCAGAGATACTGCTGGCTGTGGGCACTTACAGGAGGGCAAAATTCTTGGTTTCAGTTCCAAGTTAGAGGGGAGAACTGAAGGAGGATCTTAGGCCAGAAGCACCATCATCCATTCCCCAGGATTAGAGGTGATTACAAAAAATAAGCCGCTACAAATAAAAAATGAGCATGCAAAGGAGAAAGAATCCAACCATACAAAGTTATTATGGAATAGAGAAGATCAGGGTTCATCATCAGAGGAGTATACTGAAGCAAAAAGCCTCTCCTTTAAAGAAAAATTTCAAATGGTCACCTGTCCCCAAAAATTCATAGAAGAACTTAAAAAAGACTTTAAAAATCAAATGAGAGAGACTGAGGAAAAACTTTTAAAAAATCCAAGAAAACAGTATTATGAAAGGAAATTCAAATGGAAAAGGAGATCTAGAATCATAAGAAAGAAAATGACTCCTCGAAGATTAGAATTGTACAAGGGAAAGCCGGTGAAGTTGTAAGAGACCAAGAAACATTAAAACAAACATAAAAAATGAATAAATAGAAGAGAATATGAAACTTCTCATAAGAAAAACATTTGATCTAGAAAACAGATCAAGAAGAGAAAACACAAGAAGAATCAGACTACCGGAAAGCTACAATCAAAAAAAAGAATCTTGATAGAATAACACAAGAAATAATTAAAAGAAAATTGTCCTGAAGCATTAGAACAAGAGGGGAAAGTAGAAATAGAACAAATCCGCTGATCACGACCTAAAAGAGATTCTACAAGGAAAACCTACAGGAAAATAATAGTCAAATTCCAGAACCCCCAACTGAAGGTAAAACATCATGAGCAACAAGAAAAAAACAATTTAAATATGGTGGTACCACAATTAGAACCATACAAGACCTACTAGCGGTGACACTAAAAGACTACAGGTCTTGGAACACTATATATCAAAGAGCAAAATAACTGGAGTTGTGGCTGAAAATATGCCCAGTAAAGTTAAACATATTCTTGCATGAAAATAAAAATGGATGTTTAATGAATTGTCAGACTTTCAGGATTTTGTTGGAAAAAAAAAACCCACCTGAATATAATAGAAGATTTGATATATAAGGTCCAAGAGAAATATAAGATACATATCAAAGACTAAGTCCAAGGGGCTCAATGAGGACAGACTGCTTCCCTTTTTTATTTTGTATGAGGAAATGCAAAACATATGTCTAAGATTCTTATTAGTAATTGGGTAGTTTGTAAGAAAGATTGGGGTAGACCTGAGTCTGAAACAATTTTGAAAGGTAAAGCCATTTAGAACAGGTAAAAAGAGTAGTTATTTTGTATAAACGAGGTCCAAGAGGAAGAATTGACACAGGGAAATTAGATGGAAAAGGAGGGCTGGTAGTTCTGGGAACCCTACTTTCATTGGGTATGGGTTTAAGAGGGTAGAAGGGTATAAAAGTCTTCTAAATTCAGAAAGAAATAAAAGGCTAAGGGGATGGGGGGAGATAAGGGAGGGATTTCTAGAGGGGATAGTGAGGGATTAAGATAAGAGGGGGTAATAGAAGGGTGTTTGGATTAATGGGATCCTTGGTGAGGGGTAGGTAGGTTAAGTAATAGGAGGGCAAGGTAGCAGATAGAAATAGAGGAGTCAGAAGGGATAGAAAATAAGAGATACACACAAACATAAAATAAAGATCAGGAGTAGAATTTATTAGGAAAAAAACCAGCCATAGTAATCATGATTTCAGGCAAAGTTAAAACTAAAATAGATTTAACCATAAGAGAAAAATAGGTAAACTACATTATATGTTAGCCATATTAATCAATATTGTTTTAGACTATTTAAAATAGCTAGACAGTATAATGATGGAATATTGCTATGGTGTAGGAAATGATGAGTTGGTAGACTTATAAAAATATGGAAAGACTTGGACTTACGAAGGAAGAGGTTATCCACCCTCAGAGAAACAGGACAAATTAGTGCATAGTACAGTCTTGCATAGATGCATATGAATGATTATAGATATCTGAGTATATATAAATGTGTGTGTGTGTGTGTGTGTGTATCCAAGCTTTATTGTACTTTCTTAGGGAGGGGGTGGAGGAAGAAGGGGCAAGAAAAGAATAAAGTAAGAAGTACAGCAGAAAACAAAGGAAAAGTTACAAGGAAGCAAAGACAAGATGAACAGCTCTGAACAGTATTTATTATATAAGCTTTTTTGAAATGGAAATTTATTGCTGTATATTTTGAATCCTTTCTTAAATTCTGCTGTGCACATCACAATGTTTTTTTGTCTTTTCTTATTTTGTGTTTAAGTTTTAATATTTAAGTTTATAATATTTTTCTTATTGTGTATTTAAGTTTTTGTTTTTGAGTTCAAAATAAATAAATTAAAAAACCTTTTTAATTTACGTAATCAAAGTTATCTGTTTTACCTTTTGTGATCCTCTCTATCTCTTGTTTAGTCATAAATTCTTTCCTTATCCATTGATCTGACAAGTGACATTTTCTATGTTTCACTAATTTGCTTATGATGCCACTCTTTATGTCTAAATTATGTACCCATTTTGACCTTACTGTGGTATAATGTGTGAGATGTTGGTTTATACCTAGTTTCCGCTAAACTGCTTTCAAGTTTTCCCTGCAATTTTTCTCATATAGTTAGTTCTTGCCCCAAAACTTTGAATCTTTGGGTTTACCAAACACTAGATTACTATGTTCATTTACTACTCTGTGTTATATTCCTAATTATTTCATGATCCACCACTGTATTTCTTAGCCAGTACCAGATTTTCTTGATGATTACCATTTTGGAATATAGTCTGAAATATGGTTACTGCTAGGTCATCTTTCTTCACATTTTTTTTCATTGATTCCCTTGATACTCTTGACCTTTTGTTCTTCCAGATGAATTTTGTTGTGATTTTTCTCTAGCCCCATTCTTTGGTAGTTTTATTGGTATGGCACTGAATAAATAAATACATTTTGGTAAAATTGCCATTTTTATTATATTGACTTGGTCTGCCCATGAGCAATTAATATTTCTCCAGTTATTTAGGTGCCTTTATTTTTGAGAAAAGTGTTTTGTAATTGTGTTCATATAATCCCTTGGTTTGTCTTGGGAGATAGACTCCCAAGTATTTTATTGTCCATTGTTGTTGTTCATTCATTTGAATAGTGTCCAACTTTTTGTGACTATTTTGGGCTTTCTTGGCAAAGATATTAGAGTGGTTTACCATTTCCTTCTCTAGCTCATTTTACAGATGAGGAAACTGAGGTAAACAGGGTTAAGTGACTTGCCTGGGGTCACACAGCCAGTGCCTGAGTACAGATTTGAACTTCAGAAGAGTAATCTTTCCGACTTCAGGCCTAGCACTCTATCCACTGTGCCACCTCTGCAGTTATTTTAAATGGAATTTCTCTATCTCTTCCTGTTGCGTTTTATTGATACTATATGGAAGTGCTGTTGATTTTATATCCTGCAACTTTGCTTAAGTTGTTAATGGTTTTAACAATTCCTTGTAATGGTTTTTAAGAGGATTTTGTTTTCTTCTTAGTTTGCTACAGAAGATGTTAGAGTGGGCTGTTGCTGAAAACAGAGAAGCAAAAACTAATCCAGCAACTGCAGAAAATGCCTTCCGACTTCTGCTCATTATACAAGACTTTCTGCAGACAGAGGGACTACTTAACTCAAATCTGTGGACTGAAAAGGTATAGTAATATATCTTGAAATTATTCACTTAGAGACTTTAGTCAAGCTTTCTTTAATAATGTGGAAAGGTTATTATTTTTTAAACAGATGAGAGATACATCAGGGAAAGTGATATAAAGCAGACTCTTAATTTTCATTATTTTACTAATGGGATTTTTCCTTTGGGTATTGATTATAAACTGTTTTTGTTTTAATTTAACTTAATTTAAAAATTTTTTGACATTCACTTTTAAAATTTTGAGTTCCAAATTCTCCTAATCTCTCTAGCCTTTCCCCTAACCATGGAGAAGGCAAGCTATGTGATACCCTTTAAACATATGGAGTCATATAAAATACATTTCCTCATTGCCCGTGCTGCACAAACAATAACAAAACACAAGAAAATAAAGTAAAAAAATATGCTTCAATTTCATAGTTAATAATTTTTCTCTCTAGAGGTAGATAGCATTTTTCATCATGAATCTTTTAGAATTGTCTTGGATCATTGTATTGATTGTAGAGCCAAGTCTTTCAAAGTTGATCATTGTTCCAGTATTGCTGTTACCGTATACAGTGTTCTCCTGGTTCAGCTCACTTCACCTTGTCCTCAGTTCATTTAAGTCTTCCTGGTTTATTCTGAAGCCAACCCCTCATCATTTTTTGTAGCACAATAGTGCTCCATTACAATCATATCCCGCAGTTTATTCAGCTATTCCCCTGTTGATGGGCATCCTCTCAATTTCCAATTATTTTCCACCACAAAATGAACTGCTATAAGTATTTTTTTTTTTTTTTTTTTGTATTTCCTTCCCCATTGACTATAAACTTTTGACTACGTTTCTGGTATTTGTACTAAGTACTAGTTTTTTGGGGGAAATTATTTTCAGGAAAATAACAATAACTTTTTCTTTCTCTATTTTTTATATTAGCTTTTAGAAGACATGATGCCTCTCTTTGATAGCCTATCCGTCTGGTACTCTGATAGTCCAGAGTGGGTGAAACTTTCTCAGATTCAAATCCACTTGCTTCTGGGATTTATTGGAACAGATAATTTGCAGGTTTGTAATTCTTAAAGCATTAAAGCTTGCAAAATTCAAAGGCAAGTGTAAGAATTCAGCTCTTCGGACTAACACCTTGGTTTTCACAGTTTATTGCAACCAATAAAATTTACTTTCAAATGATTATAAATAGCATGTGAAGAAGACGACCTATAGGTTTTATAGGACATTTAATCCTGTTCACATCTTTTTAGTTAGGCATTACATCTTATGGGAAAGAAATTTTTGACTAATTTTTTTCCATTCTGATTTTTCCTTTTCAACCACTAATTTTCAGTATCCAGTTCCTGAGAATCCTTATTTTTTTTTAGCTTAAATGTCTTTATAAAGTCATCAGAGAATAATGATTATGAAACGTCCTCATTTTACCTCTAAAATTTCTTTATTTTTATATGATTGGTACAAGAAGACTAAAATTTACCTTTGTGTTTTATTTAAAAGAGTAGAACCCAGCTCTACTAGAATATTTTATTACTAGGATTCTAGTGAGGGGTGACAGACTAAATATGTAAAATGTGAACATTTTTGGACAAGGCCAATGTGCGTATTTGTTTTACTTGATTGGGCATATTTGTTACAATGGTTTTGTTTTTTTCTGTTTGGAGGGTTTGGTATAAAAGCTTAATTAAAAATTTAATTGAAAGAAGTTACTTGATTGTTTCAAGTTAATTGAAAAAAGAAAGCAACTCAAAACTTAATTTTAAAATATTCTAATAATGTTCTAGAAAATGTTCTTTTGCCTCTACAAAATGGAAAATTTTACAAATTAAGCTAGTAATATATATGTAATGTGGGTCTGGCTAGGCAATTTGAAAATGTCAATAACCATAACACAATACAGCTAAAATATCTGGCTTATTTGTCATGCATTTGAATCCATCCAATATTGAACTCCATGGGTTAATGTTAGTACTCTTCTGGCTTATGGATCTCAGAGATTTGTTGATTAATCTTACAAAAACTAAAAAATCCTGGACTCTAAAAGCCTATGGAGCCTTTTTTTGGCTTAAAGTTGAGATTTCTTCTTCTTTCTTTCTTTTTTTATTAAAACTTAAATATATAATAAGGAAAGAAACACATTACAAATTTAAATATCAAAACAAATATAAAATGAGAAAAGAAAAAATATGTTGTACATAGCAGAATGTAAGAAGATTCAAGATATATAGCAATAAATTTCCATTTCAAGAAAGCCTATATATTAAATACTACGCATTGTGTTGAGAGCTGTCCATCTTTTCTTTGCTTTCTTGTAGGTTTTCTGTTCTCTGCTGTGTATCATTTTTACTTTGTTCTTTTTTCTTCCTTTCTCTCCTTTCCCCCTCCCACCCCCAGGCTACATTTAATTGTGGTTATATTTATATGTAGATATCTACATACACATATACATATATACATACATATATAAACATATGCTTTCCCTAGCAGAGTAGAGTTTTCTTTGCTGGAACACCATAAGTAGTGTTAGAAAATGATCCCTAATTTAGATTTTTCTTTTTCTCAAAACAAACTCTGAGGTATTTTAGACCAAAAATACTTTGAGGCTACTTTGTTTCACTTCCAGACTTGGAACAACTGTGGCTTGTTTGATTCAGTGCTTTTATCTTTCTGTGATATTATCATTCCTAGATGCCTGCCAAGGAACTTACCATGATAAAAAACTTGTTATGAAATTAATTGAAATGTTCATGGATCAAGAGGTAAAATCCTAGTATAGTTTTGTCATCTTAGAAATAGTCAATTGAAGACATTCATAGGTGTTTACCAATGGAGTTTTTCTTTTTAGTAAGTATAAATTTTATAGCCTTATCTATTTTTCTTTGCATTGTCTATTAGGTTTGTGCCATGGCATCAGCCAAGCTAAATACACTTCTTCAAACCAAAGTGATTGAAAACCAAGCTGAAGCATGTTACCTGTTGGGGAAATTGGAACCTATCCTGAGCCAGTCTATCAAGGAACAGACGGAAACCTACTCATTTCTGATTCCCCTTTTTCGTACTTTGGTGTCTAAAATTTATGAGCTGCTCTTTATGAATTTGCACCTTCCCTCATTACCTACTGCCAATGGCAGCCCCTCATTTTTTGAGGATTTTCAAGAATACTGCAATTCAAATGAGTGGAAAATTTACATTGAGAAATATGTAAGTTTTTAACTTTTCCATGGAAATTTAAAAAATTAAATTACTGTTGTGTTAATAGCATATTTCAAAGTTGGGGTGATTGTTCTCTTTTGCTCAAGATCATGCCATATATGAAGCAGTATGAAGTTCAGACTTTTGGTGATGGCTGTGAGTCTATGGCTCTTTATTGGAAGGACTGTTATGAAGCCTTAATGGTCAACATGCATAAACGAGACAGAGAAGGAGGAGAAAGCAAACTCAAATTTCAGGTAACAATTACTAGATATTTTTAAATACTGAAAGTATCCATACTGAATACAAACAATGTACAAAAGAAACATGTTTGAGGAGCAGCCAGTACCCCTGTCTTCACTGTGCATAGAGTAAGTAATGTTCATTAAAGCTTGTAGAACCTTAGTTTTTGCATCTGTAAAATGAAGGGGGAGAGCAAGTGGCCCTTGTGGTTCCTTCAAGCTCTAAATCAGTGTTCCTTTGATCCTAGAGGCCAGAGGCATATAGACTGTACAGAAGAAGTATAGAAGAGAGGTAGGAAGTTTAAGCCATAGTGAGCACCAAAATAACAGTCCCCAAAATGTGATTGATACTGTTTTAGCAGATGGGAAATGACTTATTAATATGAATCATTTCTGTGTCACCTGTCTTATGTAAGTCAGACTACCACCAATTTATTAGAACAAAGATGAAAATTAGTTCCAAATTACAAGAATTGGTAAAAATGAGAAGCTGCTGCATGCGGTTTAGGGCTTCCTGACTTGTGTGATGCCGCGTAGTGACAAATGGCAGGCAAGTCTTTGGCACTGTCAAATCTTTCTGCTTCAGGAATTGGTATTATTTCATCAGTAGAAATGACATGAAAGAAGAGGCATTACTATCTGCTTTGCCACTCTACCCAGAGGACAGTGGGGCCTTCCCATCTAACTTGAAGCTGAAACCTTTCAGATGTGTCATCTTCTACATTAGAGTGTGAGCTCCTGAGAGCAGTAAGCCAGTGTTATAATGTGACAGTGAACACTAAAGGTGAATTGCACAATTATATTTAAATGGCATTTTTTACTTCAGGATTTTTTTGTGGAACCATTTAAGAGAAAGGCACGTCAAGAGAACTTACGGTACAACAGTATGCTTAAACAACTTAACAGCCAACACTTAGCTACTTTGAGACAGTGGAAGGCAATCCAGCTTTATCTGACATGTGAAAGAGGTCCTTGGGCTGAAAGGTAGGCATAAATCATTTACCTTTTTATTTTAGAGTAGCGCTCCTCCATACATTTATCTAGTTATAGCCCGAATGAAGGGTTAGGTCTAGTCCATCATAAGTTATTTCATTGCTTTGTTTTTCTCTTTGTGAACCAGACCTTGAAATTGTAAGAGGGATGTGTGTGTGTGTGTGTGTGTGTGTGTGTGTGTAAGTAAAATATTCCTTTTTTGTTGTTCAGTTGTTTTTCTTCTGTGTTAGATTCTTTGTGACCTCGTTTGGGGTGTTTGCCATTTCCTTTTACAGTTCATTTTACCAATGAGGAAACTGAGGCAAACAAGGTTTGCTTACTAGTTTACCACAGCTAATAAGTGTCCGAGGCCCAGTTTGAACTCAGGAAGATAAGTCTTCCTAACTCCAAGCCTAGTGCTATATCTATTGTGCCACCTAGCTGCCCAAAATATTCCCTAGGATCCCTCCTAATTCTGACTTCCTATCTTCCATAATACAGACTGATTTATAGGCCTTGGACCCTTAAAATTATGTCTGCTGTGTGAAGTAAGAAAGAAGTGTAGAGTACTTAGTCGGGTGCTTCTGTGGATAGGCTTTGGGTCAGAGGCATCATATATGTCTTAGATGAGAGAGACAAGGAAATGGTCAGATCAGAGACTGTGAACTTCAGTACAAACAGCTATTTAAAATGATAAGATATAGAGGAGAATCCTCTCTCTTGTTACTCTCCATACCAGGTGTCTTATCCCAAATTTTCAGAAACATTGTCCTAACATTCTTTTGTCTTATAAGGATCAGCCTATTCTTAGTAATTACCCATCTCCTTCCATTGAAATTTCATTGATTAGTTATTTTATATTTGTAAGAAAACTATTCAAAGTTCTAATTTTAATGATTGTGATTGAATTATTGTTGTAGTTTGAAAAAGAAGTGTCTCCCAGTAAATAGTTATTTGTTAATGGTATTATATACCTAAAGGTACAGCTAGGTGATGGCAGTGGTTACAGTACCAGTCTTGGAGTCAGGAAGACCTGAGTTCAAATTCAGCCTCAGACACTTACTAGCTGTGTGACCTTGGGCAAGTCACTGAACCCTGTTTGCCTCAGTTTCCTCATCTGTAAAATGAGCTGGAGAAATGGAGAAAATACTCCTATATCTTTGCCAAGAAAACCCCATATGGGTTTGACCCAACCATAAAACAACTGACCACCACCAACAATTGCATATTTAAAACAGCTAAGCACAGAGAGCGTCTGTTTTCTTGACTCGAGGATGCTTCTAGTTTAGGATCCTTAAATTCTTTCTTTTTCAGAGTTCCTTGACTCAGTATAGCCATTTTCATATGCTGACAAATTGATAGATTTACTGGATCTCTATTTTGACATGATGTTCTCCTGGTCCTTGGCACATTCTAGTTTCTTTCTGGAAGTACTATTTTCAGATAGTAATGCTACATTATTACTTGTTAGTAATACTTAAAAGATGAATGTTTTAGTTTGTCGGTGCTTGATCATTACCAAATACAGTTCTACAGTTTTCAACTAAATTTTCTTCAGGTAGAATCCTCTGTATTGTCATACCAATTTTTGATTTTCTTAGGAAACAGAATATTATTCACTGGAAACTTGCTAATGTGGAAAACTATTCTCGAATGAAGCTTAAATTGGTACAGAATTATAATTTCAACTCTCATGAGGAAGCCAGTGCTTTGAGGGACAATTTAGGTAAGTTCCAAAGTCTCACTTAACTTTTGTGTCGATGTCACAGTCACTTTGTTTAGGAACTGATAAGCTATTAACTGGTTTTCTTAGTGATAGTTAAATATTTTATGTCTTAATAGTATATTAAAATTTCAGTAATATGCATATTTAAAGTGAGTTTACTTTTCTATTCAAATGATTCTCAAACTTATGTATAGCCATAAACTTCTCCTTTAATTCTAATCCTTCATCTCTAATTGCCTGCTAGACATCACCACCTGGGTGTTCCATAGGCACCTCATACTTTTCATTACCAAAATTGTATGGCCATAATTACAGAATCCTAGCATCTCCAGGTCCATTTGACTCTGTGTTGATCAAACCTTTGCTTGAAGACCTCTACTAAGAAGAAACTAACTGCTTTCCAGAGCAGTTCATTTGACTTTGATGTAGTTCCCAGTTCAGTCATCAAATTTTGACTTAGGACTTTAATAATCAACCTTACTTAGGATAATGAGGAAATGACATACTCTCTCTAAATTGCTTTTTAAAATAACTCATTCTGTATCTTTCCTTCTGATTGACCACCAACCTCTAGAATTTACAAAGGCGATACATCTCCTTTTATGCCCACATTTGAAGATGCACAAAAATCCCCAATAACATTCTTGAGAAGTGGAGGGCATTTAAGTGACACACTGGATAGAGTACTGGACCAGGAGTCAGGAAAACATGAATTCTAACTTGACCTGAGATACTTACTAGCTGTGTGACTCTGGGCAAGTCATTTAACCTCTGTTTGCCTCAGTTTCTTCATTTGTAAAACGGAGACAAAAATAATACCCAAACTCCCAAGGTTGTAAAATCAAATGAGATTATTGTACAGCATTTAGCATAGTGCCTGGCACATAGTAAGTGCTGTATTAATGTTAGTTTTCATCATTATCATCATCATTATTATTAGCCTTTCCTTGAGGACCTAGTAGAAAACAACCTGCTCTCTCCTGAGGTCCCCCTTCTATTTTTCTTTTTTTGTTTTTTATGAGCTCCTTGAGGACAGGGACTGTATTTTTTTCCTACTTGCATATCCCCAGTACTTAGTACAGTGCCTGGCACTGTTTCTTAACGAATATTTATTATTTAATATATTTAGTTTTCAGTGTAGATTTTCACAGGAGTTTGAATTACAGATTTTCTCCCCATTTCTACCCTCCCCCCC
>CM053626.1:65331924-65370973 GCA_028646595.1 Phalanger gymnotis | reverse complement strand
AAAAAAAAATTATTGGCTTCCCAAAGTATTCTTCTCTCCAGGCAAACCTTCCCAAATTCATTCAGCCAGTCTTCATGTGTCCTGATCTTTAGAGCCTTTGCTATGCTAGTTGCTTTTCTTTTGAGACCATCAGTGGCTCTCTTAAAATGTGATACCCGGACGTGAAAACAGTACGCTAAATGTACATTAATCCAGGGGATAATTCAGAAGTACGACCTCCCTAATTGTTAACACCCTTTCATGATGCCCCTTATGATCACGTTAGCTTTTTGGGCTGTCATAATCACATTGTTGACTTGCTGAGCTTGTAATCCAATAAAGTCCATAGATCTTTTCCAGATAATATGCTAGTTATGCCTATGCTTATACTGGTAAAGCTGATTTTTAAAAAATCCAAGTGTAAGACTTCACATTTATTTCTGTTAAATTCCATCTTATTTGAGTCAGCACAGTATTTTAACTGGTCATTTTTTTGACATACTGAATCACTGTCATCTATTGTCTTCCCTCCTAAATCTATCTTTCTTTTTAGTTTTCCTATTTATGTTTATAGCACCTCCATTTTCCTAGCCTCACGCTCTGACTCTTTGTCATCTTTAACTCTTCCCTTTCCTTAATCCCCTTCACTACCACCTCCATATTTAGCCCTACCATTCAATCTGTTTCCAGGTCCTGCCTCTTCTACCACAGTATCGCATATGTTTGGTTCTCTCCATTCACACTGCCATCACCTGGTTCTTTGTCACTCTTCAGGAATTTTATAATGTTCCTCCAACTTTTTACTGGCATTTCCTAGCTGCCATCCTCACCTTTTTTTAATTCATTCTTCTTTGTACTTCTTCCTGGATAATCTTCCTGAAGCCACAGATCTAAGTTACTAGCCTAGCCTATGAAAAGTCCTTAAGTTGGTTCCCTTCTTATCTCTGACTTACAGAATCTTTATCTTCCTTCAAGCTTCAGTTCATATACCTTCTCTGTGAAGCCTTCTCCGATTCTCTTAGCTCCTTTCCCAGATTTTCCTGGATCTCTGCTTTATTCCCATATCTTTGTCTTATATAGTATGTATGTGTTGATCTTTGGATATTCTACCACCCTAAGTAGAGTGTAAACTTCTTGAAGGCAGAGTTTAGGATAAACTTTTTATCACCAAGTCATAATGTCTTAAACATTAAGTAGATATTTAATAAATGTTTATTGAGTTGAATTTAATTGTAAGAAAATAATTTTTTTAAAACCAACATGAGACTTAATCTACTGTGACAGTAGAGTAGTGAAATTAAACTTCTCTTCTCCCTTAACTTTTGTTTTCTGAACCTGGAACTAATAAGAGTTACTCATATTGAACAATTTAAAAACGTCTGTTCCCATAACAAACATCTCAAACTTTTCTTTTAAAGCCTGTCTTCTGTTACAGAACTCTTTACAGCTTAACTCAGTCTTCTAAAAGGGATCGGGATCTATTCAATTCACATGTTCCTTACCCTTCTGCTCCTCACTCTCTTTTTCTAAACCTTCCCTTTCTGGAGACACTTCTGTGGATTTCTCAGAATGATGGCTGTATAGGATGTAGCTTGCAGCTGTTGTACTGCTAAGGTGTCAGATGGTCATCCTTGCAGCAGGAACCCATGTTGAGCCACATGGCCTTGCAGAAGAATTCCTAAGTCCTTGGGTTCTGTGTCTGCAAATTTAGGGCAGGTTGTTTTTGAAATGTTATTTTTTTAAAAAGATTTCCATTTGAGTGGGGGAGCTCAGTTCATATGAATTCTAGATAAAATTAAACTTGAGAGACAGTGTCTGCTATATAGGAACTTATGTTTTACGTAATCACGACACTTGGGAAGTATTTTTTTTTTCTGGTTTTAAAGGTAACATTCTTTCTAAAATAGACCAACAGTAGCAGCATTTATTAAATGCCTACACAGAGACTGCATGGCACTGGGCCACTTTCCACCTCTAATGTATACTTGCTGTGTGATCTTAGGTCACTTTCCCTTTCAGTGCTCATCTAGGCAGCTCTCTACCATTCTCCATTCTAAGGTGTAGGGAAGGTGGGAATCTGCGTTGCCAAAGTTCCCTTTACCCACAAAATCACAGGTCCAATTCCCATCTCTGTAAAAGGCACTGTGCCAGGTATGGGGGATGAATAGATGAAAACAAAGCTTAAAATGATCTTCAAGATATGGTCCTTCATTTAGAGATGTCCCCTAAGAGTGAATGGCAGCTTGCCCTGGGAACCCGCCCCCACCCAAAAGGATTTCCTAGGCTGATGGTGCCATCTGGTGGCAAGTGTGGGGGAATGGCATCCCTGGACGGCTCAATCAGTGCTATCTCAGGCAGTTTTTCTGACAGGTACAGCATGCATTCTTTTGATCTCACTTCTTCCTTCTTTTCCCATCTTTTGCCTCGGTAATCCCAGGTGAATTTCCCTTCCTTTTTTTTTAACTTGTGTCTTGCTCTTGTTCTCCAACTTCTTCTCTTCTTTTCATTTGTAAATCAAAAGAGAATTCTAATTATGACGAATAAGATGAAGATTAATTCTAGATAAATACCTATACAGAAAAGTAATGCTTTGAGATTTAAATTAGTCTTAAACAAAAGCAGCTTCATTAACCTCCAGAGATTTTGAAAGAATCCAAAATTGTCCACAAAAGTATCTACTTTTTTCATCCTTAAGCCACCTTTTCACTAGATTACAGTATTCAATATTAAAAAATTTCTTTTTTCAGTTTTGGTTCTTAATTGTTAGTAATATTGCAATATTTTTTCTTTCTGCCATTTTCATTCCTAATGTATAATATTTCACTTAAATTATATAGGATTAATTTCCTTTTTAATAATAGAGTATGTACTTTCCACTGGAGAAGGAAATGGCAAACCACTCCAGTATCTTTGCCTAGAAAATCCCAAGGACTGTATGGTCCATGGGGTCACAAAGAGTTAGGACTGAATGATGCAACAACAGCATATAAGTTCCTTGAGGTAGAAGACTGTATTCATTATATTAGTATCCTAAACAGTTTAGCACATTTATGCATCTTAGATGCATAACAAATACTTTTTGCATTGAATTAGAATGGATTAGATAGACTTGAATGTTTACACCACCTTGTGGACAGTGCAAATGTTACCCACAGAGACTGAAATGATTGATCTCTCTTAGGTTAAATGACTTCCGGTATTACCCAGCCAGTAAGTGTTAGAGCCAGAATTCAAAGCTAGCATGTTTTACTCTTTCTAGCCTTCTTTCCCCTAGACCATATGGACTAATATCACCACTATTACTATTTCTGTGAAATTAGGCAAGTATCTGCCAGTAAATAGCTTTCTATGAGAAAAGTAATTTAAGTTCTCTAATTAATTTTTTAACTACTTTGATAAAATGAGCAGATTGCACTAAACGCTCTCTAAGGTCTATTTCACTTCTAAAATCCTGTGATTTCCCTATATTGTTTCTAGAGAAAAGTTCATTCGCCCTTTTCTTCCACCCCTTCTCAGCTTTTCTTCCCATTGGTTGTAAGCTCCATGAAGGCAAGGACTGTCTTTTTATATTTGTGTGCCAAGCACTTACTTAGCACAGTGTCTAATACATAGTACGTGCTTAATAAATGTTTTTTATCTGACACATTTTCAGTTATTGTTGACTGAAAAGTGTAGAGAACATAAGATATCACTGTGCTCAATTTTAACTTAAAAAATATTGATTCATTAGAGTAAAATCCTCCCTTAAAAGCTCTCTTTTAATAAAATCTCTTCTATGAATATTGCACAAGATTCTGTGAAAGATGTAGCTCTTTTTAGCATTCATTGAGACATAAAATGCAGATATGTGCTTGATCAAGCTGTTTGCTATTATCATGGAGGATGTTCAATGTGAAGCCCAATGGAAGAGATTAGATTATGATTATGACTATAGAATATGAAGCCCTCCAGATGCTTTTCTTTGTGGATGATACTATGCTGATTTCATGAAATCTCAGAATATTAGAGAACCTCCTAAATGAAATCCATAGCCATTGAAAAAAAATTGGCGTAGCTATCCAGTCAGCAATCAGTTTTTAAGCACTGGTTTGCTGTGTCCTAAACTAGACACTGTGCTAGTACTGAGGATATAAAGAAATACAAAAATGTAGTTCCAGCCCTCAAGAAGATTGCATTCTGATGGAAGAGGCAAGGTATAAAAAAAAATTGTACCTATGAGATATAGAGAGTACATAGAAAATTAATCTCAAAGGGAAGGTATTGCAAGTAGGAAAGGACCAGAAAAAGCCTCCTGCAGAAGGTTGGATTTGAACTGAGTCTTAAAGACAGCCAGGAGGCAGAGGTGAGGAAAGATATTTCAGACATGGAGGATAACAACTGAAAAGGCCCAGAGCTGGGAAATGGAATGTCATGTATGAGGAACAGCATGAATGCCAGTGTTTCTGGTGTATAGGGTACATCCAAGGAAGTCAGGAGTAAAAAGACCAGAAAGGTAGGAAGGGAACAGATCGTAAAGGGCTTTAACATTGGAAAAGCCAAATGGATGAAGAATGCCATTTGTCCAGAGACTATGATATATGATTGGATGGATGACCCATGAAGTTGGTTCATCAATACATTTATTTTCCAAGTACTGCATGTGGGCAGTGACCTGGACCCAGAATTATAGAAAAAAGATGATTGCTTTGGAGAAAGTGTATAATGCATTTAATGATTCCAAACTTCTCCCTAAGAATGTCACTATTCACCTAGTGATGCTATATGGCTGAAATCATGGAATACTAGTCTTCAAAAAGTTAAGTTGCCTGTCACCCAAAGGGTGATGGAGAGACACATAATGGGCAATATATGACCAAACAAAATTGGACAACAAAACACAGTCTAAAGGATATCACTCTCTCTCTGTGTCTCTGCCTTCTGTTTCTGTATCTCTCTGTCCCTCTTGGTGTCTCTGTCCATCTTATCTGTGTCTCTGTTGTTTGCTCAGTGAACTTTATTAGTATCCACAATATCACCAGAACTAAAGAAAGGCCTCTGCATGTTGGGTGGTCACTCCATTATACATATAGGAGTACATGGACAAGAATCACAGGATGAGAAGGCACAAATGGATTGTAAACTTTTTTCATTAGAAGAAGTAGCCACATCAATGAGATCACAAATCCATTGAAGTATGTCCCCCGGCAGGTGTGAACACATATATTTACACAGCTCACTACTGTATTAAATTGGTGCTTTTCATCAGCCTGGTCTAGAACATTTCCAACATAGAATGGTGAACAAAAAAGATATTTAGCAGAGTGATGGCCTAGAGCAGCTAGACATTCAAACTTCTTTGGTGTTGGGTTGTTTAAAATAGATTTTTATTGATATTTTTATATCACTAGAATTTCTCACAGTGTTCTTCTAGTCTTCTTTCTCAGAAAGTCATATGACAAAGAAAAAAGAGGAGGAAGAGAAACATACAGTGTTATTTTGTTTTATTTAGCTTGACTTACCATGATCATTTATTCAAACGTAAATACAAACATTTCTCTCACTGCCCAAGGTGAAAGCATCCATTTTGGATTAGCCATATTAACACTCTTCATTTAGTTCAGATAATCCATGATAGTTTTTTTTAATTAATTATTTTTTAGTTTTCAACATTCACTTCCATAAGATTTTGAGTTCTAAATTTTCTCCTCCTCACTTCCCTCCCCTCTCCCCAAGAAGGCACGCCATATGATATAGGGTCTAAGCATATTATTATACATATTTTCGTGGTAGTCATGTTATAAAGAAGAATTAGAACCAATGGGACGAACCACAAGAAAGAAAAAACAAACGACAGAAAAAAAAGAGAGCAAATAGTTGCTACTATCTGCATTCAGACTCCATGGTTCTTTTCTGGCTGTGGATAGCATTTTCCATCATGAGTCTTTTGCTAAGAAGAGCTAAGTCTGTCAGAGTTCGTCATTGCACAGTGTTGCTGTATGATAGTCTTACTTTACTTCTTTATACTAGTGTCAAATGATGCTGGGCTCTTGAAGTCTATGCTAGCAAAACACATACCCAGGCCATTCTCCTAAGCTGCAAAAGCTCAGCATGGGCTTCTGGCAGTAGGTTATTCCTGCTTTCCAAGGTCCAGCTTAGCTAATTATGAATATAGAGTGGCTCATCACCTGATTCTTGGCCAGTATATAATGAATTGTTTGTCCCTGGTGACCCATGAAACAAAAATAACAAAAAAAAATGCTCATTTCCATAGTAATATTTGCCAGAGTTGAGGAAAAGGGTGAGAGTTCAAATAATCATAATTTTTAGACCTGTAACCATCATTTGAACTGTTAGTACTTAATTGAGATCTTTGTCTAATGATATTCAACTTAATATACTGTGGAAGTAACCAAACCACATTACTTTTGGTATTTTCACTATAAACAAGAAGAACAGATAACCTGAAATATTCCTGCAAAATGTTTTTTTTTTTTTTAAAAAAACAACTAAAGAAAGGCCTGCTGTAAATTGATTAGGTCCTTGGTGTAGTATTTGTGGAAGGAACAGGGACAAGAATTGTACAGGATGAGAAGGTATGAGTCAGATTAATGACAGATTTATTAAACAAAGTAGGTTAACCATATAATGCTTTGTCTATGAGATGTAGTAATTTATTGCCTGTATATTAGTTTCATATTAGTATTATATATATTACATATGTTAGTCTTCTATATATTGTATGTCCAGAAATAGAGACCTCAAATACAGCAATAGTGCACAGCTAGGTGGCTTGGCAGAGTGCCAGGCCTATAGTTCTGAGTTCAAATTTGGCTTTAGACACTTACTAGCTGTGACCCTGTGTAACCCTGTTTGCCTCAGTTTCCTCATCTGTAAAATGAGCCAGAGGAGGAAATGGTAAACCACCCTAGTAACTTTGCCAAGAAAACTCCAAATAGGGTCATGGAGAGTTGGACTTGACTGAAATGACCTAACAGCAAAAACAGCAATGGTAAAAACCTCAAATAGAAACAGATCCTTGTAGGTCATATGTTGACTTAGAAAACATTACCTATGTTGTATTATATTTTTATTTGTTAAATATTTCCCAATGATATCTGGTTAGCCTGCACTCAGGAATTTGACACCTTTGCTCTATAGTACCTTACAGGGCTGTTATTTTCACATGTTCCTTTGTAGTATAGCTTTCTGTAGAGTGCTCTCTCATCACCACAGTCAGAGGAAACCACCCCAGATGTTAATCTTTGAGATGCTTTGATACCAAATAAAGGGAATCTAAAAGATAAGCATAGAGCTGATTTAAAGAGAGCACTTAGATTATTTTTGAATTAGAGCAATATCACCATTTAAATATCCATGCTTGTTGCTACATGTCTGTTGTAATTTAAGTTTATGAAGCATTTGGAAAAAAGTATTTTTCCTAATTAGTTACTGTATTTCTCTTTTCCATAATGATTTCAATGTACTCTTTCACTTGTGATGTTAATATACACTAATTTTGGTTCTAGTTAATGGCCACATATTCTCTTTCTGGCAGTACCGTAAGGAAATATTGTTTTTTACTTTAAACTATTTTATGTTTAAACAGGTGTCCAACACTCCCAGCTCTCTAGTGAATCCTTGCTGCTAGAGGTGGTGAAACAAGTGAAGGTCAATGATAGAGAAGAGGATAAACTAGATCTTCCTGAAGAAGACACAACAGCCCGAGCAGACGTGTATGTGTAAACATTTAGAAGAATATTAAAAATCATCTTATATTAGGGATTAGACTGTGCGATATTGGAATTGGTAATAAGGCTGACTTTATATTCATTACTTACATGCTGCTTTAATGTCTTCAAGTTGTTTCATAAGTATCAACTAATTCTTACGGGAATCCTATGATGTAAGTGCTCTTATTATCTCTATATTACACATAATATTGTCTCAATATTACACAAAGTAGGATAAGTAACTTGCTCAGGGGCACGGAGCTAGTATGTGTCCAAGGCAGGAATTGACTGCAGAGCCTCCGATCCTAAGTGTTGAGCACCTGCTCTACTCAGTACTGTTTGAGATGGAAAAGAAAGGTAAGACAGAGCTCCTGCTCAAATCAAAATAGCTATAGAAAATGCAGTCAATCAGTAAAAAGTGATTTATTAAGCACCTACTCCATGCTAGATGCTGAGACAAAGACAAAAATAAAATAAGTCCTACTCCCAAGAAACCTAAATTCTCTTGGGGGAGACAATGTGTACTGATAATTTTTTTAATGGAATATTTACAAAATACATCAATGGTAATTTTGAAGAAGAGGGGATCAAGAAAGAATTCTTGTATAAGGTGGTAATTGAGCTTGTTCTTCTAAGACTTGATGTGGGCATGGGGAACAGCAAGTGCAAGACCCAGGGGGGAAGGACAGCATTAGGTAGGGAATCACAAGCCTGGCCTGGACTTTGGAGGGTAGGAAGGAGAGTAAGGACTAATATGGCTGTAAAAGGGAAAGGATTGTAGAGCTTCACATGCCTAGCAGGAGTTTATAATTAATTCTCAAGGTCAGAGAGAGCCACTGGGGTTTAAGTAGGAGTATGATGGGGTCATTTTTAGGAAAGTCACTTGGGCAATTATCTGTAGGAGAGACTTCAGAAGGAGAAGACGAGGTAGGGATACTGAAGGAGAGGCTATTGTAGTAGTCCAGTTGAGATGTGATAAGGGCCACACAAGAGTAGTGGCCAAATGATTAGAGAGAAGGGATGAGGAACTGCACCTCACAAGAGAGCCCATGAGATGCTGGATATATAGGTATGATTAAAGTTATGGAGGCTTGAGAGAAGAGGGCTGGGAGAGCCTCCATGGAGAATGGGGTAGAGAAAAGTAAAGGGATTGCCTTGTTGCTGTGGAGGCCCAAGTGAGGTTAGATGACATACATTTGTAGTGGACCCATTCTATCTGGTCACACTGCTTTTTCCAGTTTTGTTCAGCACCATGTATATGGGAGCAGGGAAGATAAATAGCGCCGAGTTTAATATAAAGGAAATGCCAAGTTCGTACTTGAGAACTTAAAGTTTTGATGGCCTCTTGTTACTGTTCTTGTCGACAGCTAGATATATGTTGACCTGGATGGCTCCTGAGGACACTTGCAACTCTGGAGCTCTTTTTTTGTTGGTAGTGATCCAGGCAGATTTTATGTGGAAAGTGTGACTCTCAGCTGGTCCTTAAAGGATTGGGAGGATTTAAGAAGATTGAGAGGTGAAGATAGCAATTATAGGCAGTGAGAGCAGAATGAGCAAAGATAAGGAGGCAAAAAAGATGAACCATGCAGAAAGGACCCATATTTGTGTGTGGATTTTGACATTGTCACGTGTCCTACTTAGCTTATATTAAAAGGATTTTTTCTTTGTTTTCACTTTTGCAAAGGAAATTTGAGAAGGGGGCATGGGATAATGGTAATGTCAGAAACATCTGAGTTCAAGCCCTTCTCACGCATATTGATTGTGTGATGCTAGGAAGCCATTTTGACTTCTTGGTGTCCAGACAGCTAAGACTGTGAGTTGCAGAACAGGTGGCATTCTGTAGTGGGTCAGATGGAATTTCTTTTCTTGGGAGTTGTCTATGTCAGTGAAATCACAGGCCTTGTATCCAGAGTGAAATGAACAGTACTATGAGAACAACTCGTATAATAACATTATGAAGAAAAAGCATTGGACGAGCAATCAAAAGACCCAGCTGTAGTCCTGGCTCTTCCACTTCTTAACCTGAAGCCTGGGCCTTGGTTTCCTTCTCTGTCCAGCTGCAACCTTCCTAAGGGCAGGGACCATTGCTTATTTATCTGTATTCCCCATAGTACCTAGCACATGTCTTGAACAACAACGTGCTTGATAAATGGTTCTTGAATGAATATTGAATGATGGATAACCACACAAGAAAATAATTGCTATGTCTGCCTCACGGGACTGTTCAATAAATCAATCAATAAGCAATTATTAAGAGATTTCCTTGCTCTGGGTACTGTGCTAGGTGCTGAAGATACACAGACAAAACTGAAATAGTCTCTGCCCATGTCATCAGGGACCTTACATTTCCTCTGAAGAAATAGAATGTACATATATAACTATATACAAAATAGACAAAAAGTGCTTGAGTACAGAGGGCACTTGTCACTTGGGAGATCAAGAAAGACAGAAGATTGGGCTTGAACTGAGTCTTTTGGTTTTTCAGTCACCTGAACCAGTCTTGAAAGAAACTAGAGATTTTGATGGACAAATGAGGCCCAGTATGGAAAAGAGGTTTTTGAAATACAAAATGCTTTGTGATGTAGAAATAAAAGGTATTACTTCCAAATCATGTTTCACATGTTTAAATAGTATCATTAGTTGTACTTTCTGCTTTTCTCAGTGTTTCTGTGTCTTTTGCATATTAAAATGTTTCTCTTTGTATTGGAAAAAAAAATAAAATATCTTGTTCACAGTAAAAGTAACCATGGTGAAGAGAAGAATAGATGTTCAATTCAATTTGATTCATTTCAATTCAGTGAACTCTGAGGAATTCGATCTAACAAATAGTTATTACATGGAAGGCATTATGCTAAAGTCTAATGAAAAAGATCTGAAAATTTCTTAAGAAATTTAATATGCAATGGAAAATTCAAACTTATTTGCATATTACTTTGAAGAAAATTAAGGATTGAACTTGAATGACATTCTTTTTTATTTAATCAGTGTAATATTTGGTGTTACTTTTGCAGAGATGAGAAAGGACAACAGAGTCAAAAGGAAAAACTGGTATTATCTGAAGACTGTGAACTTATTACAGTAATTGATGTGATTCCTGGCAGATTTGAAGTCACCACTCAACACATTTACTTCCATGATGGTAGCATTGAAAAAGAAGACGGTGAGGAGTTCTTGGAGTTGGGTTCCCCACTTCCCTCAGCCTCTTATACCAGTTCAGTGATAAAGCATTCAGCTTATTTCAAATGGAAATAGAGAAAACAAAAAAACCAGACACAATGAGCCTTATAACTTTGGGCAGTGCTTTCTTTGAAATGAACAGTAGAAGTAATTTCATGTTTTCTTTCCAATGACTATTTTAAGATATTTGAATTGGGACAGGATGCTCAAGCAAAATATTATGATAGAATTTTTATTATTTCCTTGCTGTGCAGTTGGTTAGCCTATACTCAGCCCCCTTCTCAATGATGTTGAGTTGTAAATTAAATCCTTTCCTGTATTAGAAGGAAAAATTTAACATGGTAAATTAAAGCAAAAACATTTTAAAAATTAATATTTGAAGTGTTGGTTATTGTGAAGCAGTAGGATATCTATAGTTTTGGGGTTTTTTTGCCATTTTCTTACTAGGAAATGATTTAAATATGTGCAAATAGTAGTAAAATTGTTCTTATGCAGTCTATGAAAACTGAATGATTTCTCCTTCACTTTCCTTACCTTTGTCAGAATCTACTTTAATCATAATAGTTCCTCTCTCTGAAGGAATAGGTTATGATTTCAAGTGGCCTCACCCTCAAATTCGAGAGATTCATTTACGACGGTACAACTTGAGAAGGTCAGCCTTGGAGATTTTTCTCATTGATCAATCCAACTACTTTCTCAATTTCAAAAAGGAGGTATGTAAGGAGGTGCCTCTCTGGTAGCAGGGTGCATAGATTAATGTGCCTTCTTTAACTGTTCATTTCTAATTGATTCTGTATTTCACTGTTTAAGTAGATCAAAATACAGCAGGTGATCAAAAATCTCTACTCCCAAAGCCAAACAATGGGGCTTTTAATTGTGCAGATTTTAGATATATTGTTTATGAGGAAAAAGAGGTATGGATGCTATCAAATGTCTGAAGTTAATGTTGCCTAGGGTTGCCTACAATTTCTGTGGCACAAAATAAACTCTCAGTTGATTGTTGATTGCAACAAAACACAACCAAATGCCATATTTTTTAAAATCTTATAAAACTATCTTAATATTAAACACTTTAAAGACCATAGATGAAAGATAAACCAAGCTTAATAGTAGTTAATTCCCATTCCCCCTTTACCATCCACCGTCCAACCCCATGGTGATCTGACCACCTACTGTGAGGTGGAAGCAAGAAAAAATGGGGACAGAGGTTTGTACATTTTTATTGACAATTTATCATAATTTTAAAATACTTATAAATTTATAAGAGTTGAATATCCATATAAGAAAGCCATAAGATTTCATAGTATCTTTTCACTATCAGTAATATAATTCATTTCTGTATCACAAACAAGGTTGAGTAGATCACGTCCTGATTTCTGGTAGATCAATCATTTTCAGTGAGTCAGCAATCATGCTAAGTGCTGGCATGAAAATAAGAAAAAGAAAGACAGTTCCTGCCCTCAAAGAACTTGCAATAAAATGAGGGAAGACAGTTCACAAAAGGAAACTGAAAAGAGGAGGGAGGATGGGAGCGGGGGTAGAGGAGTGCCAGAAGGTACATAAGGGCATAAAGGTAGAATTGAAACCAAGTATAATAACTGTTAGAAAATGAAAATATGCCTTGGATTTTGAGCCCCCTATAAAAGGAAGGCTGTGGGAGGAGTTTTGTCTGTGCTCTGTTGGCCTCCAGTCAGAGGGGAAGTTGGAGATAACAAGATCAGAGTCAGGAGCAAGATTAGGGCTGTACGTGTAGATCTGAGAATCATCAGTATAGAGCTGATAATTGAATCCATAGAAGCTGATGAGATCACTGACTTAAATAATATACTGAAAAAAGAAGAGAAGGCTCATGATAGAGCCTTGGGGGACACTTTGGTTAGTAGGCATGACCTGGATGAAGATCCAGCTAGGGAAACTAAGAAAGCACAGTCATATGGGTAGCAGGAGTCATGAAATCCTAAAGAGAAAAGTATCAAGGTGAAGGGAGTAGTCAGAGGTTGCAGAGAGTTTAAGGATGAGGAATTTGAAAGGCCATTAGATTTGACAATCAAGGTCATTGGTAACCTTGGAGAGAGAGTAGTTTCACTGAATGATGAGGTCAGTATAATCTGTATAGATCAGTAAAGTAAATTCAGGCTTCTTAAGGATAGTATATTTTCATTTCTGTACTTATTCACATGATCCAGCCAGTGAGTCAGTTTCTTTGTTGATATTTTGTTGGGTAAGTTCATGTGAATATTGCCCATGATGGACTTTTTGATTCCATTCTTGCATCTTAGCCATTTTGTTGGTTTCATGTAAAGGAAAGTTACTTTCAGTTACATTCAGCAAATCCCGTGGTGTCCCTATTGTTAGATTTTGTGATTGCTTGGGGAAGTGATGTCTCCGTGTTTCAAAAGTGTTTCTGAAAATATTTAACCTGTAATGTTTTCAGAAAATGTCTACTTAATCCCTTCCTTTTTGAGGAGGAAGTCTTATTATTTATTATTAAAGCCTTCTAATAATGTGTTGTTGTTTTTGTTGTTACATTTTGCTAATAATCTTGGGGGTTGAAAGGCAGGTAGAATTTGTAGATAAGAAAACTGAGAATCATTAAGGTTAAAAGATTTGCTCAAGATGGTGGAGCCAGGCAGCTGGAGAGACAGGGCTTGAACTTAATTGAAAATTGTCTTAATCAAATCTTTACTATATAATTGTACTTTATTGTAGGTTAGAAATAAAGTGTACAGTCGACTCATATCATTTCATTCTCCAAATATTCATGGAACCAGATCACCACAGGAATTATTTAAAGCATCGGGACTGACACAGGTAAAATTTGTTTTGGTAACACACATCACCGATTTTTATATAAAGCAAATGTTAGTATAAGTTTGTTAATACTTCTGTAGATGCTGATGCTTATGGATTGAATTGAATAATACATTATGATATTGGGACATATATAAAGAATATCTGGTTAGTGCCTGTCAACCAAACACATAGATATTAGGGAATTTTTTTTGTTCTGTCGCAGGAAATGTTAGCTTATGTGATTTTAATATTAAACTTTCTTACCAATATAGAAATGGGTCAACAGAGAGATTTCAAATTTCGACTACCTCATTCAGTTAAACACAATGGCAGGAAGAACCTATAATGACCTTGCCCAGTATCCTGTGGTAAGTTACATATTTCTTATAATTCTTATGCCTTTTCAGTGTTCGAGGAATTGACATGGATAAAAATATCTATACATGATCACTTTTCAGTGGAACTCTTGATGAAAAAATATCTAGCAGTTATGAATCTCGTTTTTAAGTTTATGCATTTCCCTCTTTTCACAGTTTTCTCTCCCAGCCACTTTATTATTATTATTATTTTTTGTGATTCATGTCCTCAAGGAGCTTACAATTTATTTTTTTTTCATAAACTAAATTATTTTTAGTTTTCAACATTCACTTCCATAAGTTTTAAATTTTCTCCACCTCTGTCCCCTCCCCCTTCCCCAAGACTGTGTAGTCTGATATAAGCTCTACATATACATTCTTATTAAACATATTTTCACATTAGTCATGTTGTATAGGAGAATTAGAATGAATGGGAGGTACACTTTATTTTTTAAAATTTAACATTTTACTTTTTTCCCAATTACATGTAAAAACAATTTTAACATTCTTTTTTTCAAATTTTGAGTTCCTATGCCTAAAGGGCTATAACACCATGCATACCCTTTGACCCAGCGATACCACTAGTAGTCTGTATCCCAAAAGAGATAAAAAAACAAAAAGGAAAAGGACCTATATGTACAAAAATTTATAGCAGCTCTTTTCTGGTGGCAAAGAATTGGAAATTGAGGGGATGCCTATCAATTGGAGAATTGCTGAACAATTTATGATATATGTTTGGGATGGAATACTATCGTTGTATAAGAAATGGCAAACAAGATAATTTCAGTAAAAACTGGAAACTTAATGCAAAGTACAATGAATGGAACTAGGAAAACATTGTACATAGTAACCTCAATATTGTAAGATGATCAACTGTGAATGACTTAGCTCTTCTCAGCAATACAGTGGTATAAGACAACTCTAAAGGACTTAAGAAAAAAGCCATGTATGCCCAGAGAAAGAACTGATAGTATCTGAATGCATATTAAAGCATACTTTTTTTTAAACGTTCTTTATTTTTCTTGGGGTTTTTTTGCTCTATTTTTTATCATACGAATAATATGGAAATATGTTTTGCGTGACTATACATGTATGACCTATTTCAAATTGCTTGCCTTCTCAATGTCGGGAGTAAGGAAGGAGAGAGAGAATTCGGAATTCGAAATTTTAAAAACCAATGTTGAAAATTGTTTTTACATGTAATTGGGGAAAAAATAAAATACTAAATTAAAAAAAAATAATTCCATATTCTCTCCCTCCCTTTCCTACCCTCTCCATTGAAAAGGCAAGCAATTTGACATAGGTTATACATATATAGTCATGAAAAACACATTTCCATGTAAGTCATTCTGTGAAAGAAAACACACAAAACCTAAGCAAGAAAAATAAAGTAAAGAAAAAGTATCTTCAATCTGCATTCAGTATCTTCAAACTGCATTCAACTCTGGAGATGGATAACATTTGTTTTTTAATTATAGGTCCTTCAGAATTGTCTTAGATCATTCTATTGCTTAGAATAGAGCTAAGTTCTGCTCATTTCACTTTGCGTCAGTTCATTCAAGTGTATGTATCCAGGTTTTTCTGAGAGCATCTTGTTCATCATTTCTTATAGCACTTTTGTATGTGTAGGTCCTTTTCCTTTTTGCTTTTTATCTATTTGGGATACAGACCTAATAGTGGTACTGCTTGGTTAAAGGGTAGGCATGGTTTTATAGCCCTTTTGGCCTAGTTAAAAATTGCTCTCCAGAATGGTTGAATCAGTATACAACTTCCCTAACAGTGTATTAATGTTTTAATTTCCCCACATCTCCAACACATGTCATTTTCCTTTTCTGTCATATTAGCCAATCTGGTAAGCGAAGATTGGTACCTCAGATTTGTTTTAATTTACATTTCTCTAATTAGAAATGATTTGGAGAAACTTTTCATATGACTATAGATAGCTTTTATTGCCTTGAAAACTTCCTGTTTTAGAAGTTTATATCTTTTGACTATTTATCAACTGAGGAATGGCTCTTCTACAAATTTGACTCAGTTTTCTATATATTTGAGAAATGAGGTCTTTATCAGAGAAACTTACTGTGAAAAATTTTTTTCACACTGCTGATTACCCACTGTGTATTTCCCTCCATCCTGTTTCCCCCTATTTATTCTGTTCTCTCTCTCCTTTCACCTTGTCTATTTTCAGAAGTATTTTACTTCTGACTTTTACCTCTCTCAATCTGTGCTTCCTTTTATAAGCTTCATCCCCTTCTCTTATCCCGTTCCCTTCTTATTTTCCTATATGATAAGATAGATTTCTACACTCCACTAGGTATATATGTTATTTCCTCTGAGTCAATTCCAGTGACAGTGAGGTTCACACACTCCCCTCCCCCTCTTCCCTCAGATTCTCCTCCTTTGTAAAATCTCTTTTGGGCCTCTTTTAGGTCACATAATTTACCCCATTCTACTTCTCTCTTCCCTCTTCTCCCAGTATATTTCTCTTTCTCACCCCTTAATTTTATTTTTTTAGATAATCATCCTGTCATATTCAGCTCACCTGTGCCCTTTGTCTATGTATACTTCTTCTAACTGCCCTCATAATGTAAAAACATTTAGGAGTTACAAGTATCATTTTCCTAAGTAGGAATGTAAACGGTTTAACCTTATTGAATCCCTTCTGATTTCTCTCTCCTGTTTATCTTTTTATTCTTCTCTTGATTCTTATATTTGAAAGTGAAATTTTCTATTCAGCTGGGCTCTCCTTATAACCCAAGTGAGAAAAAACTTTCCTGAAGCCCTTTTAAATTATCTTGTGCTGCAGAATTGTTTCACTCCACCTTTCTGTGGGTTCTGTCATTCCAGAATATGTTTAGAGGCTTGATTTCAGTTGTTTCAAGGGAAACTGGGGAGAGCTCAGGCAACTTCCTGGTTTTTCTCTGACATCTTGGCTCTGCTTTCTTTTCATCCCAATTCTGCTTTTTAAAGAGTTCTTCTCTTCAGTGAATTTTCGTATCTTTTTCCATTTGACCAGTTCTATTTTTTAAGGCGTTCTTCTCTTCGTTGAATTTTTGTGCTTTTACCATTTGGCCTATTCTGTTTTTTTAAAGTTATTTTCTTCACTATTTTTTATGTGTCTCCTTTTATTAAATTGTTGACCCTTTTTTCATGATTTTCTTGCATCACTCTTATTTCTCTTCCCAGTTTTTCTTCTACCTGTCCTACTTGATTTTTAAAATCCCTTTTGAGCTTTTCCATGGCCTGGGGCCAATTTATATTTTTCTTTGAAGCTTTGCTTTTAGCAATTTTGACTTTGTTGTTGACTTTGAGTTTGTTTTGTTCTTCTCTGTCATCATAGTAACTTTCTATAATCAGGATCTTTTCCTGCCGTTTGCTCATTTTCCAGCCTATTTCTTGACTTTTAACTATGATAGAGTGGGGCTCTCCTTATGTAATGGAGGGGGCACCATCCCTCCCAACCACTTTAAAAAAAATGTATAGTTATGTTAATATTGGAAGAGCTTCTTTTCTTTTTCCTTTATTGAAAATTCCCCCAGGAATATTTCAGGAAATAAACTTTTCAGTATTAGAAAATTGAGTTAATAAATCATTATTCTATTTATAAAACTAAAAAATGAGACATTTCTGGAAGATAAAGTTGCCTTTTTTGTAGACATTTGCTGTGGTATACCAGTGTGCTGATTCTATGGAAAGAAAAATAGCTGTGAATTTTGATTCTCTAGTTTCCTTGGATTCTGCGGGATTATACTTCAGAAGATTTAGATCTCAATAACCCAGCTGTATTCCGAGACCTCTCTAAGCCCATCGGGGCAGTAAATGATAAGAATGCCAAAGCTGTGCAAGGAAAGTAAGTGTATTTTCTTTTCTTTTTTTTTTTTTAAATAAAGGTTTATTTGCACCAGGAGGGCATGGTCTGTTTTTTCTTCTGAGTTACTTAACCATGGTTAAGTGTTCAGTAATGTATAAGCAAATACTGGCATTTCTGGGAACTTCCATTCAGTACTTTAAAGTTACAAGATGAAAAGTAGTGGATTCTTGAAGATTTCCTTCTCCTATCCTTTTTGATCATTTTAGTTATGAAATCACTTTAATTTAGTGCCAGAAAAAACATTTTTTTTTCTAAAGGGAAGATCCGAGTTCACCTCCCACCACTGACATATGGCTGTATAAGGTGCCGATCTACACTGGTGCAGGAAATTTCCTTATCTGGGAGTACCCTATGCTAGTGAAAGCATAGGTCTAGTCTCATTTCCTCTCCAGTCCCTAATTTGTTGAGTTTTAAGAACTTTATGTGCATTTTTTATTTGATCCTCAGAACAGCCCTCTGAAATAATTCCTACAGAGATTATTATTTCCATTTTACAGATGAGGAAACTCAGGTGTATGGAGGTTAAATTGACTTGTCCAGTCTCAGTGCAGTCAATCTGAGCGACTTGATGCACATATGGATTCACATACTCTTTGTTGCAATAACTGTAGGAGCTTTGCAGCCCCCAGGTTGTGATGTACTCTACTAGAGGACAGAAGTGAGTTGGAGGGATCTGTGAGGTCATCTAGTTCAGCCTTCATATTACAGATGAGGAAACTGAGACTCAGAAAAGTGATGGGTCTTGTTCAAGGTTACACAGCTGTGTATTAGCAGAGCCAAGATTTGAGCCTTGGTTGTTAGGTTCTTGAGTGGTTTTCTTTCTGCTTGCTGACAGGTGTTTGATGTTTTCATCCAGAGGCCAGTTTCCTAATTTTTAATAGAACATTTTGATACAAACTTTCGAAGGTCAGAAAACAATATGTACACTCCACCTAATGTTGCTTTTATTAAATCACATTTTATTACATGAGTTCTCTATTTATATTTACTGATCATAATGCTATTTGCATAAAGTAGTCCCATTTCCTAATAGGCAGCAAGGTGGCACAGTGGTTAGAGCACTGGGACTGGAGTCAGGAAAACCTCATTTCAGATTTTGCCTCAGACACTTAACTAGCTGTGTGACCTGGGCAAGTCAATTAGCCTATGTTTGCTTCAGTTTCTTCGACTATAAAATAGGGATAATAATAGCACCTATTTCACGGGTTGTTGTGAGGATCAAATGAAATGATATTTGTAAAGCACTTAAAACAGTACCTGGAACATAGTAGGCACTATGTAAATGCTAGGTATTAATATTGTTGTTATTATTTAGATCTACTATCATAAGAAAATTCCTGAAGTGTTGGTGATATGTCAGTGTTTATTAATTTACTTTAAAGAATGACTTCACAGTGATGAAAATTAAACATGACAATATTTACTTTTAAAAGTATTTCTAGAATTATATGAAATTTTGAATTAGCTTAACTGTCATCCATTATTAGTTTTAAAGTTTGTATTTTAAGGACATTTCTTTCTCAGATATGAAAATTTTGAGGATCCACTGGGGATTGTTGACAAGTTTCACTATGGTACTCACTATTCAAATCCTGCTGGAGTTATGCATTATCTCATTCGTGTGGAACCCTTCACCACCCTCCATATTCAGCTTCAGAGTGGCAGGTATGTTGTGAGAAAATAATGAATCTTTTCTATCAGTCTTTGTTTTTTGGAAGAAAGATGGCATATAAAACAGGGCAAGGTCATTTTCACTTTCTTGTCTTAGAATTCCAGTGTCAAGTGTCAGCTCAGCCTAAAATTGGTCTAACCAGTTTAGTTTGTGGTAGAAGCAGCCTAGTTTGTGCAAATAATATTTAAGCAGGCTCTTTTCCCCTATCACCTCGCTGTATCTTTCTGATAAAGAGCAAATTCCAACAACCTCTGAGTTGTTTAGAGCTGGATCCTGGGGTTTTGCCTAATCTGTTCCTCTGTTAGCCTCATTAAAAATATTGAGCGCATTAAGAGGTAGAAATACCTCAAGCACATTTCTTTTCCTGTGACATTGAAATCATATCCTCAGCTACCTTCTTTCTTTTTAAAAATTTATTTAAGATTTTTTTCATTTACATGTAAAAATAATTTTTAACATTTAGTTTTTAAAATTTTGAGTTCCAAATTCTCTCCCCCCTCATTGAGAAGGCAAGCAATTTCATGTAAGTTACAAATGCGTAGTCATACAAAACACATTTCCATATTAATCATGTTGTGAAAGAAAACAGACCAAGAAACCCTAGAAAGTTAAAAAAAAAAAAGGATGCTTCAGTCTACGTTCAGACTCCCATCAGTTTTTTCTCTGAGGGTGAAAAGCATTTTTCCTCATAAGTCCTTCAGAATTGTCTTGGATCATTGTATTGTTAAGAATACCTAAGTCATTCACACTGATCCTTGTACAGTATTGCTATTACTGTGTACACCGTTCTGCTTCTGCCCACTTCATTTTGCGTCAGTTCATATAAGTCTCTTCAGATTTTTGTGAGAACATCTTGCTCATCATTTCTTATACTAGCATAGTAGTATTCCATCACAATTATATACCATAACTTGTTCAAACATTCCCCAATTGATGGACATCTCTTCTATTTCCAATTCTTTGCGACTACTGAAAGACCTGATATAAATATTTTTGTACATATAGGTCCTTTTCCTTTTAGCTTTTTATCTCTTTGGGATACAGACCTAATAGTGGTATTTCTAGGTCAAAGGATATTCCCAGTTTGATAACCCTTTGGGCATGGTTCAGAATTGCTCTCCAGAATGGTTGAGTCAGTTCCCAACTCCACTAACAGTGCATTAGTGTTTCAATTTCCGCACATCCCCTCTACCACCATTTTCCTTTTCTGTCATATTAGCCAATCTGATAGGTGAGGATTGGTAACTCAGAGTTGTTTTAATTTGTATTTCTCTAACCAATAGTGATTTGGAGCAACTTTTCATATGACTATAGATAGCTTTTGTTACTTTGTCTAAAAACTACTTATTAATATCCTTTAACCATTTATCAATTGAGGAATGCTTTATTTTTATAAATTTGACTCGGTTCTCTATATGTTTGAGAAATGAGGCCTTTATCAGATATACTTGCTGAAAAATTTTGTCACAGTTATGATTGCTAACTGTATTTCCTTTCATGCTATTTCCCCGTGTTTATCCTACTCTCTCTTTCCTTTCACTTTGTCCATTTTCAAAAGTATTTTGCTTTTGACTTTTACCTCCCCCAATTTACCCTCCCTTCTGTCAGCCTCCCCCCACCCCCTTTCTCTAATATCCCATTTCTACTTTCCAGTATGGTAAGATAGATTTCTACATCCCACTGAGTGTGTATGTTATTCCCTCTGAGTCAGTTCCAATGACCGTAAGGTTCAAGCACTCCTGCCCACTAATCCTATGTTCCCCTACACTGTACAAGCTCTTTTGGGCCTCTTTTAGGTCAGATAATTTACCCCATTCTAACTCTCTCTTCCTTCTTCTTCCAATGCATTTCTCTTTCTCACCCCTTAATTTTTTTAGATAATCATCCCATCGTATTCAACTCACACTTGTTCCCTTTGTCTATGTATACTCTTTCTAACTTCTCTAATAATGAGAAAATGTTTAGGAGTTACAGAGTATCATTTTCCCATGTAGGAATGTAAACAATTTAACTTTATTGAATCCCTTCTGATTTCTCTTTCCTGTTTACCTTTTTATGCTTCTCTTGAATCTTGTTTTTGAAAGTCACATTTTCTATTCAGCTCTGGTCTTTTTTATCAGGAAGGCTTGAAAGTCCTCTGTTTAATTGAATATCCATTTTTTCCCCTGAAGGATTATGCTTAGTTTTGCTTGTTAGGTGATTCTTGGTTGTAATCCAGGCTCCTTTGCCCTCTGGATTATCATATGCCAAGCCCTCTGATCCTTTAATGTAGAAGCTGTTAAATCTCGTATTATCCTGCCTGTGACTCCACAATATTTGAATTGTTTCTTTCTGGCTGCTTGCTACATTATTTTCTCCTTGACCTGGAAACTCTGAAATTTGGCTGTAATATTCCTGGGACTTTTCATTTTGGGATCTCTTTCAGGAGGTGATTGGTGGATTCTTTCAATTTCTATTTTATCCTCTAGTTCTAGAATATCAGGGCAAGTTTTCCTTGATAATTTCTCTACAGGTGATGATGTCTAGGCTCTTTTTTTGATCATGGCTTTCAGATAGTCCAAATAATTCTTAAATTATCTCTCCTAGATCTGCTTTCCAGATTAGTTGTTTTTTCAATGAGATATTTCACATTTTCTTCTATTTTTTTCATTCTTTTGATTTTGTTTTATTGCTTCTTGATGTCTCATGGAATCATTAGGTTCCACTTGTCCAATTCTTATTTTTAAAGAATTATTTTCTTCATTGAGCTTTTATATCTCTATTTCCACTATGCTAATTCTACATTTTAAGGAGTTCTTCAGTGAATTTTTGTACTACTTTTTCCATTTGGCCAATTTTACTTTTTATAGGAGTTCGTCTCTTCTGTGAGTTTTTGTATGTCTTTCTCCATTTGGCCAATTCTGCTTTTCTAGGCATTCTCCTCTTCACTGGATTTTTGTGTCTCTTTTATTCTTTGGCCTATATTTTTTAGGTGTTATTTTTTTGTGCCTCCTTTACCAAGCTGTTGACTCTTTTTTCATGTGCTGTCATTTCTTTTCCTAGTTTTTCCTCAACTTCTCTGATTTTTAAAATTCTTTTCGAGCTCTTCCAGGAATTATTTTGGAGGCCTGAGACCAATTCACATTTTTCTTTGAGGCTTTGGATGTAGCAGTTTTGACTTTGTTGTCTTCTTTTGAATTGATGTTTTGATCTTCCCTGTCACCATAGTACCTTTCTATAATCAGGATCGTTTTCTGCTGTTTTCTCACTTTCCAGCCTATTTCTTGACTTTTAGCTTTATATTAAAGTTCAGCTCTGTTCCCAGGTTTTGGGGGTGACACTCACAAGCTTCAAGTTTTTTGTGAAGCTGTTGTCAGAGCTAGGCCTGGGGATTTGTAAGCTTTCAGTTCTTCTAAGTGGTATGATCTAAAGAGAGGTGTGTTTACTATCCTTCTGGCCTGTGTCTCTGGTCAATGAGTGACCACAAGCACTCTTTTCTGACCTAGAATTGTGACCAGGGTCTCCGTTCCCCTGCTGCTACAAGCTTTGGTGTCCTAGTGTTCCTCTTCATCCAGGGACTCAAACTCAGACCCAAGTATGGGTTATGCAACAATTCTGCGCCCAGTGCCAGCAAAGGGACTCTTGTAATCTCCTTGTCTTGTCATTATACCTCTGTTTGCCTCAGGTTCATCAACTACAAAATGGAGATAATAGCATCTACCTTGCCCAATTGTTGTAAAGATCAAATGAGATAATATTTGTAATGTGCTTAGCATAGTGCCTGGTACCTTGTAAGCACTATTTAAGTGTTTTATTGTTATTATTATTATTAATTATTATGATCTGTCCCCTCTTTCTGGGTGATCTCATCAATTCCCATGAGATCAGTTCTTATCTTTGTATAGGTGCTTGCTAAATTAATGTATGTAGCCATAGTTTCTTTCCTGAGTCCCATTTCTGCATCATCAGTTGCCTGTTAGACATCTCCAACTGGATGTCCTATAGGCATCTACAGCTTTACATGCCCCAAATGGAACCATTGTCTTTCTACCTCTCTTCCCTTTTTCTGTTGATAGTATCTGTCCCTCTAGTCATCCAGATTCACAACTTTAATTGTGTCCCTGCCTTTTTGTCTCCCTTAGTCTCTGTATTCATTCATTTCCTAGAACTTACCCTTTCTACCTCCACAGCAGTTTCCCTCCATGTTGCCTCGTTGCAGTCTTGGATAGTGTCAGAAATTTTTATACCATAGTCAGGGTTTTCGTCCTATTTCAGTGAAATGAGTAAGCCTGGAAATGTTTAATGGAACTAGCTACCAGCACATTCTCTTTCTTTTGTAGAGCATAGCCTTGCTTTTCTAGGCTTCAGAGAACCCTGAAAGCTTAAATGAGAAGAAAAAAGTTACTCTGCCCTTTCTTTATCCCAGCCACAAAAGAGCAAAAGTTTGGGGGAGCTGCTAGATTATATTTCTAGTTGACCCTACCTTTCTATAGGCTCCGAGATGCCCAAGAAGGAAATTAATGTCTCAGATGGTACACAGCCCAACCACAAAGGAAACTAGTTACAGAGCTGCTTGTTTGATTTTACCTTCACTTCTGTAGATGAAGATTTGTGAAATTTTTCAAATAGGAAAGATTAATTCAGAATACACATCAAATCTTTTAACCAAATTAAATTAATATTATTGACTTACTGACTATTTGCATGTATATTTGAAAGATGAGATGAGATAGTCTGTTTTTCCAAAATATAAATAAAAGTGAAACATAGAAAATCAGGGATTTAAGAATTCTGGTCACTTCTAATGGATATAATTAACTAATGAGATTCTACTATTGTGCTCTGTTTCTTGTTAATAATGTACTTGTGTGGACACTTAAATGTATGTTTTCTAACTTTCTCAACTTTAACATTTCTCAACATTTTTCTAGTAACCTTTCTAGTAAGCTTACCTAAGATGCTTATTTTCTTTGGAAACAAGTTTCTTCAGAGTATATTCTTATAATTGCTATTTGTTCAGATTTTTGTCAATATACAATTTAGTTTTGAA
Organism: Phalanger gymnotis; assembly: GCA_028646595.1. Classification (NCBI taxonomy): domain Eukaryota; kingdom Metazoa; phylum Chordata; class Mammalia; order Diprotodontia; family Phalangeridae; genus Phalanger; species Phalanger gymnotis. The sequence continues at coordinate 65,346,387 of CM053626.1, read as the reverse complement.
ATATTTTAATTATATTGACTTTAGTAGTGAAAACCATAGTATTGAGGATTGACCAAGAAAACAAGAAAGAGACAGTAGGCAAATCATAAAGTGAACCACTTTCTTAGAGATGAGAACAGAAGGAAAGAAGAAAGGTTTCAGACTTTTTTTTTTAACATCGTTTTGTAATGTTTTGAATCAGGTGGTGTTCTCTTCATCCTTATACACAGGTTTGATTGTGCGGATCGACAGTTCCATTCTATACCTGCTACCTGGCAGGCCCTTATGGATAATCCATATGATGTGAAAGAGCTTATTCCTGAATTCTTCTACTTCCCAGAGTTCTTGGAAAATCAAAATCGTAAGATTTCACAAATTATAAAGTGAAGAATTTGACCCCTTTTGAACACAGTAGCATAGAGTTTGAGATACTTTCAATGGGGAAAAACATTCTCCTGAAAATTTTGTCAACCAGAACCTCATTCTTTGTATGACTTATTTTTGGGCAAGGTGATAAAATCCATGCTTGGGTTTTAGGGCAAAGCTATAAGTAACAGAGAAGTTAGATATATTGGACTTGGTGAGAGGGATCATTGTTTAGGTAGCATTCATCTGAGAACATGAGTAGGGAGATCTGCTTTTTTCTCCTGCAACTCTTCTCATGTCTTGAATAGGCATGGGAAATGGACGAAGACATAGAACAGTAACACAAAGTGAAGATTGTGGACAAGACTCATTCAAGATTGTAATCGTCTTAGAAATTTACTGTATGTTTTTAAAGCATAGCATAAAAACAAAATTAGTCTGTAAGATGAGATACAGCTATCAGTAGATTTGGGGTTGAGGCATAGTGTTGTAAAAAGAGTATTAGAAGAGACATAAGGAATCGTAGGTTCTAATAATATTTTTACATACCTTATTTGTATAGCACTTTATAATCCTCAGTGTTTTGATGAACATTGGCTCATTTGATCCTTGTAAAAGTGCTTAAAAGTGAGTAAGGCAATTGTTGTAATATCCCCATTTTATAGAGAAGATTCTGAGGCTCAGATTTGTTCATTAATTTAGCCAGGGTCACTTGAACCTGGATCTTTTCACTATTTGTCCAGTATTTTTTCCACTGCTCTGCCCTGGGCAAATTGCTTGCCTTCTTTAGGATAAGTTTCTTCATCTGTAAAACGATGGTTTGGGTAGAATGATTTCTGAAGGTCTTTGAGTCTGTAAGATACAAAGTACCAAAAACACTTTATTGAATTATGTGCCTTAACCATCAGAAGAAATCCATTCCCTTATTTTCAATGTGAGAATACTTGAAGGAAAATATTACTGGTAATATTAATTCAGATTGTCAGCAGGCATTGTTTTATCCTTAGAAAGAGCTTCCAGATATTTCTACATTCATTTTTCTCATCAATCTAACTCATCAGAGTTCTAATTTATTTCATAATAACTGTTATTTCATCCTTTAAAATAGTGAAATAACTAATTAAAAACTTGATTTGTACAATAGCTACAATTTTCATGTTAGTCAACTTCTAAAATAGAATCCATTCAAGAAAAATAATTTTATTTGTTGAATATGTTGTTAGAACAAAATGCCTTCTGGTTTAGTACTAAAGAAACTAATTTTCTGTTGATTCTCTAACTTCACTTTTATACCAATGAGAAAAAAACAAAAAGAACCTAGTATCATCATATTTTGATCTCAGGAATGAAGCTTATTTTTCTCTACTGACTTTCATTTTTAATTACTTTATTTTTCTTTTGTGTATCATAGATTTCAATTTGGGGCGCCTACAAATCTCCAAAGAACTAGTAAATGATGTGGTTCTCCCCAAATGGGCTAAATCTGCGGAAGATTTCATCTATAAACATAGGAAAGCTCTGGTAAGACTTCTCTTCTTGGTCTCTCATGCAGATTAATAAAAGAGAAGTATATTTTTCTTAGAGGCCTAAAAAAGAGTTATTTATTTTTATTGATAAATCATTATAACAGTAAAAGCCTTATTGACAAATACGTCGCAATATTTCTGGGGCTGAGAAATTTTCTAGTGGTATGGAATGTCTCTGTATATGTTACTTTAAGATTCGATAACAAAGTATTATGAATGTCAAATTCTACAAGGTGTTCATTTTATGTGAAACCACCTCAGTCATTAATGCCATAATTTGGTTTACTTTATATTCCATAGTTGCTTCTGTTCTTCTGGGCTTTGTTTCCACCATAGGTGTTTACTATAATTCAGCCAAGTGGGACAGTTGTGTTAGTATGCTTCACTACCTTACTGAGGTCTTTTTTGTTGCAAAATAAGTAATCTTATCACTTGATGTTGACAGACTTGATGTTAATATCATCATCTTGGTAAAAGTCATCATGCTACCCCACCCAGTTCCTTATCTGAAAAGAAATAGTGGAGAGTCTGGAAATTTCCCATGATGCTCATGGTCCTTATGCTAGTTATTGCTAGAAATCAGTACTCCAACTGTGACTTCCAGCAGCACCCTGAATTGACATTATAGGCATTCACAGTTCTCTCTTTTCTACGATTTGAACCCAAACAATGATTATATCCCAATTCATCATTCCCATGAAGGGGATGAAATAGTGAAATGAGTTAGTGAAAAAAGGCAGCTTGAATTAGGCTAGCTAATGCTCTAAATGTTAATCTTGTTGCTTCTTGAGGGCAGAAACTTTTTCATTCTCGTCTTTGTATCTGTAGTGCCTAGTAAATTGTCTTGCAATATAATAAGTGCCCACAGGTGGCTTGCTGAATTGATTCAGATTCTCATTTATTGACTCATTTGGGGACAACTTTAAAGGGCAATAAAACTAGAATATAACCACACAAGTCAACCTTCAGAAAACAGCTTCTATACAATTACTTTAGTGTCTCCTCTCTTGCTTTTCTCTGAAAGGAACTTGAAATCCAAAGAGGTGCTGTTTAGCTTTTGAGAAGTTGGCATTTTTCCTCAGGTATTTTTTTTCTAAGGACAGCTCCAGTATTTAGTACAGTGCAGGGGTTTAGTTAGAAAAGCTGGTTAACTTTCTAGTTGTTCTGAGTAATAAGATCGTGGTGATTCATTGATTCTTTGAAATCATTCCCTCTTGGGCACACCTACCTTACTTGGATGGAAAATGTGACGTCATCAATGTGGGTGCTTCATGCAGAGATGCTGATCATAACACTCTCCTCCTGGCTGACCCTCATCCATGTCTTCTGGTAAATCCTCTCCGCTCCAGGGGACCCACTTCATGTGCTGGGAGTCTTACCTCAGCATCTCACATGATTCCTTGAAAGGATTCAGTGAACTTGGTTCTCTTGCACATCTGTGACTTAAAAATTGGCCCAAGGGAGAATAGAAAAAAATGTTGCAAAATAAGGCTCAGGAGGAAGAAATGCAGTCGATTAAAGGCTGCAAAAGAAGCCCAAATCTTATGTATCATAAATTCTTTCTTAAAGAAGATAGTTGAGAAGTACAGTTTATGGGGAGGAGCAGGAAATGATTGAGTAACAATTTTTGAATCATGGTCTTTTTGCCAATGGCTAAGTGACTTTTCAGAGCAAAGATCAAAATTAACACCAATTAGAAGAAAGAACAAAGATGAAAAGTTACAGCATGTTTTAATTAAAACAGCTTCCCTTTGACTTCTGAATAACCTGTTGAAGCCAAAAGAGGTGGTATGGCATACTGAATAGAGAGCTAGCCACAGAATGAGGAAGATCTGGATTCATGAGTTCCTTCCTTCCCCAAGAGCCTGGAGACCACCTTAGCCAACAACTACTTGTTCTCCTTGACACTAACATTGATTTATAGTACTTGAAAGTTTGCAAAATGCTTGACACATATTACTCATTTAATCTCACAAAAGTTCTGTAAGGTATTATTATCACCCTGATTTTACAGATGAAGAAACTGAGACCAAAAGAATTTAAATGATGTGCCCGAGATGACAGCAGTTTATAAGACAGGATTTGAACTCAGATATTCCTGATTCCAAGTCTAGCGCTCTGTTTCACTCTGCCACCTCTTTGCTGTGTAGGGAGCTGTGGCAGTCAAAGGGAGCAGGGATTTAGAATTTAAATTTGTTTATGTCTTATCGGGGAGGGGGAAAGGTGTCGAGTGATTTTGAGCAGCTCTATCTCATTAAACAGCTAAAAGTCATGGAAAACTGGAAAAATAAAACCATTTATGGAAAGCTTGATGAGAATGCAATTAAACTTCATCATCCCAAGAGCATATAAGGATGAAAGTGGAAGCAGGATAACAAAGAGTTAAGTAATGCAAGTGACATATAAAAAATGACTATAATAAACACTTTTCACAGTGAGTGACACTGGAGTCGCCACATTTGGACTTTAAAAATCACAATCCCTAACATGCAGTCTGAGCAGATAGAAAGGCCCTAAAGAGTGCAAAGATGGGAGCTGTAATTGGACTCAGCAAGTATACCAAGAGCTTGTCTGTGCTGGAGCCAGCCCCTTTTGAGGGTTTGGAAAATCTCTTAACCTCTCTGAAGCAGTTTACTCAGTTCTGAAGGGAGAAGTTTGAGCTAGATGATGCTCAGGTCCTTTCTCTCTCTTAAGTATTTGATCCTAGGTTTGTCTGAAAGAGGGGAGAGGACGGGAAAGAGAACAAGCATTTATTAAGCGCTTGTTCCTGCCAGGCATTGGCTTTACTTTACACTTTACTTTACACTGAGCCACTTTACACACATTATTGCACTTTCTCCTCACAACTGCCTTGTGAAGTAGCTGCTATTACTATTCCCATTTTACAGTTTGAGGAAATTAAGTGCTTGTCCAGGGTCATGCAGCTAGTGAGTGTCTGAGGCTGGATTTAATCTTCAGTCTTCCTGACTATGGGCCCAGTGCTCTATCCAGTGCTCTACCTAGCTACCAGTGAGCATTTATTAAGTGCCTAACGTGCCAGCCGTTGTGCTAAGCTCTGGGGAGACAAATAAAGGTGAAAAGAACCCGTGCCCTCAAGGAGTTCAGAGTTTAATGGACAGAGTCAGCCTGCAAACGACTGTGTTCAAACAAGGTACATACAGGATAAGATAGAGATTATCTCAGAGGGAAAGCACTAATATTAAGGAGGACTGAAAAAGTCTCCTTGTAAAAGATAGAATTTTAATTGAGATTGAAGTAAGCTACAGAGGGAGAGAATTCTAGTCATGGGGAATAGCCATGAGTTAAGAGATGGAGTGTCTTGTGCAAGGAACAGCAAGGAGGCCAGAGTCACTGGATTATAGAGGTCCAATCATGAAAGTTACTAGTTACTAGTGAAAAAAGGCAGTCGAATAAATATCATTGAAAACTGCTGGCCTACATACTTTACTTTCCCACTTCTTTAAAAACTTTATAAGGACACTTTGTATGCATCCAACAAGGGCATCCTTGATGAGGCCTTCATCAACACTTTTGAGAAGCCTTTGGTTAATAAAACAACGGACCATATTTTTGCAGTCATACAGTTAACTGAAATATACAGACAGTGCATGATCCTGCTATGCTCATGACCAATTAATTATTAGTTTTTTTAATTAATCATTAAAAAGCATTTGATATGGTAAAATATTGCCTTAAAGGTTCTCCTTGAACAAGGTGTCTTTCATCCATATCAGTCACTACCATTTATTGAGTGTTAACTGTGTGCCAGTCACTTGGCTAAGGTCTCAGAATGCAAAGACAAGTTTAATAATCCCTACGCTCAATGAGTTTACATTCTGATGGAGGAAGCAGCCTGTACATATAAGTATATACAAATTGGATAAAAGGTAAATTTGGGAGGGGTGCACAAGCAGTGGCAGGGACCAGAAAAGGCCTTGTATAAAAGTGAGCACATGAGCTAAGTCTTGCAGGAGGCCCAGGATTCCAAGAGGTGGAAGTAAAGAAATGGAGGATAGGAGGCCAGCATGAACATGAGTCATGAAGTGTGAGGAAGGCACATGGAAAAATACTCCAAATCACACAGATGCGTATTCAAAGCAGTCATTCAACAAGTATTTATTAAGTACCGGCTATGTGCTAGGCACTGTGCTAAGTGTGCTACAAGAGGCGGCTACAAGGAAAGGCAAAAAACAATCTTACTTTCAAGGAGTCTAATGGGAGAGACAAGATATAAATAACTATGTACAAATTATGTACAAACAAGACATAGGATTAACTGGGGGTAGTCTAAGAGGAAGGCAGTGAGATTAAGGAGGAAAAACTAGGAAAGGCTTCTTGTAAAAGGTGAAACTTTAGCTAAGTCCTGAAGGAAGAGGCAGGGAACCAAGCAGTGGAGACAAGGAGAGAGAGTATTCCAGGCATGGGGGAGAGCCAGAGAAGATGCCTGTAATGGAGAGATGGTGAAGAGTATGAGAAACAGCAAGGGGTGGGGGGTGACTCCTGAAGAGATAGGCTGGGGCTTATCAAACATAGGATTTTATATTTGATCCTAGGGTGATAGGGGCTATTGCTGATTGGATAGGAGTGGGGGAGGGGAAGAAGTGGGCGACACAGTTAGACTAGTGCTTTAGGAAGATGAAAAATGGGCCAGAACTGGGGGAGACGTTGCACCAGCCAACCCATCAGCAAGGTGCTGCAGCGGTCAGGTGAGAAGTGAGGGGCCCTGCCCTAGGGGGTGGCAGTGTCCAAAGAGAGAGGGTAGGATGTGTTAGAGAGAGATGCTGAAGATGCAGACAACAGGAACTTGATCGCGTTACAGCTTTTGAGCTTTCCTTCCCTCTCTCACCTTGCCCAAATTATTCTGGATAGTCAAGACTTCCTTGTATTTATTTCCTGAGCATTTTCTTTATTCCTTTAAGAAGCACCATGTGGATTTGTTTAAACCATATAAAATTTGTGGTTGCAACATAACTAGGAGTCACAAATGGGGATTTTCATCTTGATTTCCAGACATAATGTATAGTTTTATTTATAAGGTGGGAAGTGTTTAGTGTTAATGCAGATTATTATTATCCTAGGAATCTGAGTATGTTTCGGCTCATCTTCATGAATGGATAGATCTGATTTTTGGCTATAAACAAAGGGGCCCGGATGCAGTGGAAGCACTCAACGTTTTCTACTATTGTAGTTATGAAGGTATGAATTTCAATATTTTCTCTTTTGTGATATAATAGTGACTGGAAGCATCATTTGAAAAAGTTCTGAATGTGTTTCTATTTTATATTTATATATTATAACATATATATATATATTATAACATTAACTATATAACCTAATGCACAAAAATGTAATTCTAATGACTCAAGAATTTTTTTTCCCCTTACAAGCACCAGGAATCTCTAGTTTTCTTTGTTTCTTTTCCCTTGGTTATGTTAAAGCCCAAAAGGTAAAGTTTTAGCCAGATGGGCTCAATCTGGCAAAATAAACCCTAGTCAAAAGAGTTCTGCCTAAGCGCTGCAGAATAATTTAGGACCATTCCAAACGAGGTTCTTGGGACAGCTTGGTGGTGCAGTGGATAGAGCACCGACTCTGGAGTCAGGAGGACCCGAGTTCAAATTCAGCTTCAGACATTGGATACTTAACTAGCTGTGTGACCCTTGGCAAGTCACTTAACCCTGATTGCCTCAAAGGAAAAAACCAAAAAAAACCCAATGTTCTTAAGGCTGGCATTATATCTTAAAGGTTTTTTTTATTGTTAAGTTACAAATAATTTATATTCGAATTTCTTCAAACTTCTAACCAGATAAGCCAATTTTAAGGTACAGTTTAGACCACGGATAGAGAGCCTGTGGCCTCAAGGCCGCATGTGGCACTCTTGGTCCTCAAGTGTAGCCATTTGGACTCGGACTTGTTCTGTGAAGTTTGGATTTAATTTTGCTGACTTTGAAAGAGGCTAGATCTAGGTCTCAGGCAAAAATCATTCATAATATTCAACATTTGTATAATATTTTAAGCTTTGTAAAGCATTTTGTGTATATTGTTTCATTTGAAGGAATGAAAAAATTAAGTGCTTACGGTTTGCCCAGGCTGTGCATACAAATAGAAAAAGCTAGAGAGCCCCTGCTCTTAAGGAGCTCACGTACTAATTGAGACATAACATAACACATAAAAGAAATTTCACTACAGGGAACGTGGAAAAGCCCAGATGTCATAAGTCTTCAGCTATGGGTAAATGGCAAGACTGAGGGGTCCTTAGATTTCATCAGTAGGTCAGACTACAGTGCTGGGAATTCACAGGCAGTAGAGGCAATGCAGCTAATAAAGTCTGATAGTCTTTTATCTCACCAGAATGAATAGTCGATGACTGATCTCATCCAAGCTGTGTGAATAGTCAGGCCACCCCTGTGGGTTCTGAGCAGTCCCAGCTCGGAATGGACGACAGAGGAGAGCAAAAGTCAGGTGCCCCTAGTGGTGGTGGGTCTTCTCCCTGCCAGGCCATCCCCCCACCCCCTCTTTAATCTTTGTAACTCTACTAAGTTATAATACTGTAGGTGTTACTACCTCCATCTTATAGATGAAGAAACTAATGTTCAGAAAGGTTCAATGATTTGCCCATAGTTACTCAGTTAATTAGTATCAGAAATGGAATCTGAATCCAGGTCTTTCCTGATTCCAAATCTAGTATTCTTTACCCTATTGGACACTATCTTTTTATCCCACATTAAAGCCAGTAGTTCTAAAAGCTTTGAATGATATTTATTTGTTCTTTTTAAATGTGGGCAGGACGTGTCTGTGCGTTTATAAATAAGCAAGTAGTTTTCATCGGGACCATAACTTATAAATATTGAGATGAATAAGAACATAGTTTTTATTGAACTCTGTTTCTCTTTTATCTCGTGTTTGTATAGGCATGTGTATATATATATATACAAAGATCGATACCATGTATCTGAATGTGTTAAGGAAACCACACAGATTGGAATACATAAATTAGCTCTGTTTTATTTTCCAAAAGTACCAGAATAGCTAGCATCCCTAGGGATTTGTATGTTTTGTGAGGAAGCTGTTCACTTCCAACTAAATTCCTTCCTCTCAGATAGCCCTGTTACTCTCAAAAAACCTCCAGGAATACGTGTAATTTGCCCACTGGCACATATTGAATATGAGCTCCAAAAACAGGAATTAAACCCTAATATGTGCCTCCCTTTGAAATCCTGGACATATCCTACTTAATTTAGTTGATAATGTATAACAGTCATTTATTAAGCACCTACTACATGCCAGGCACTGTGCTAGATACCAGGAATACAAGAAACAAACAAGACAGTTTCTTACGAAGTTTACCTTCTGCTGATGAACCATCTTCTTACAGTTTCTAACCATGCACGTCTCTCCTTCACATGTCTTCCACCTCCTATTCTTTATATGTAGGCACTTGTTCCCTTATTATATATATGTATGTATATATATATATGCATGTATATGTAGTGGGTTGGTTCTTCATTTGAATGTTCTTCACAATAACTTTTCTTGACCATTCACTAAATTTGAAAAGACAGTGAATGATCCAAAATCCTTAATATTATATCTATATCTATATCTATCTATCTATCTATATATGTATGTATATGTAGTGGGTTGGTTCTTCTTTTGAATGTTCTTCACAATAACTTTTCTTGACTATTCACTAAATTTGAAAAGACAGTGAATGATCCAAAATCCTTAATATTTCCACAACACAAAAAAGCATGACTTTTTAATTAATTAAAAATTTTTTCAACAAAAAATATCCATTTATCTGGGAAAAAAAAAGAAAACCTTAGATTAGTAGAATTTTTTCTATAGTATCATTTGGTAATAAAATTAATTTTCAGAGATCCACTACCCCAAACTCATTTTACAGACCAAAAGAGGTTAAGTGTCTTACCCAATGGCACCTGAGTAGTGAGCTTCAAGGGTGAGATTTGAAGCCAGATCCTCTGACTTCAGGATCAGGCCTTTTCCTATTATACACTTAAATATGGAGAGCTAAGGAATATATTTTTTCCTAAAGTTGTAAGTTTATATAGAAGAGCTTTGTTTTTTAGGATATCAGTAAGCTTTAGTGTTTTCCATTTAGTTCAATTCAGCACCTATTTATTAAGCATTTACTCTATGCAAGCCCCTGTGTTAGATGACAGAACAAAGACAGAAACAAAGCAGCCCCTATTATAATGAATCTTCCATTTTCCTGTGGGGATACAAAATGTACAAAAGCATATGCAAAGTAACTTCAAGAAGGGAAAAATGCTAATGACCAGTAGACTCCAGAGATCTGCGGGTGGTGGTCCCTGAACTGTGCTTTGAAGGAACCTGGGATTTCTGAAAAGTAGAGAGGAGACGAGAGTACGTTCCAGAAGGAGAGAGGGAGCGCCTGGACAAAGAAAGACACACAAACAGAAGACGGAGTGCTGTGTGTGATGAACAGCTATTTGGCCAGCTTAACAGGAACAGAGGATGTGTACAGGAGTACAATACAGAATAACGCTGGGGTGGTCCTCTAAACCAAAAACTTGTCTAACTAAGAGTTGCTTATTTTGTCGCGGTGAAGTTTCTTTTTCTGAACGTCGTATAAGAAATTACATTAGGATCATTAGGATCTACTTTAATGGATCATGATGGCATCAAGGTGAGTACCCCCTTTCAAATTTTGCAGATCAAAAAATATAGGTACTCTTAACTCCTTTCATAGATTATCCACAGAAAATCCACCCCATGTACTGGGGAACTTCCTCTTTCGAGCTCCTGACATTATGTGAATATACTAATGAAGGGAACACGTTGGTTCGTTGGTTATCTCTTGTTCTCACCGTATGGCCTGCCCACTTCCTTTCCCAGTCATAAATTTCCCTGATGACGTCCTTTACTCCCACATATTGCCGGGCAGGGTTGGGTCCAGAGAAAGGACGGAGGAAGCTTCAAAAGGGACACCTGTTGAGGATAATTTTTGATGGAGAGAGGAAAAACAGAAACCAGGTGGTCTAGGCCAGTACTTCCAAGGGTTCATAGGGTGAAAATAGTAGAAGCCGGCAAGATTATTCTTCACCCTTTAAATTATGACCTATTGACAGTATTGTAAGTGGTGAATTGAAGGGTTCGTAATATTTTAGATACTATGAATTTAGAAATCTATGTTAATGAGTGACTTGTTGATTTTTTTTTAACTTATCGTGGCTTTAGGAGCAGTGGATCTTGATGCCTTGACAGATGAAAAAGAAAGAAAAGCTTTAGAAGGAATGATTAATAATTTTGGGCAAACACCCTGTCAGCTGTTAAAGGTAAATCATTAACAAATTATTGACATCAGGAAGTATCAAAATTTGAATTGTTAAAGATCGGCATTAAAATGTTTTGAGAGTCTTGTAGCTTTAAGCCCTTATTCCACAAGACCGTCCAGAATACTATACAATATCTACATCTAGGTGGCACAGTGAATAGAATGCTGGGCCTGGAGTCAGGAATGTTGGAGAAGTGACATTCTGGGAAGCGGAGATGAGGAGTTAGTGCCTAGGAGGTATCATCCAGATCCAAAATTGCTTGTTCTCTTGCTCTCCTTCAATTAGTGAAATTAATTGAATGAATGAAAGAACATTTATTAAGTGTTTTACTGTGTGCCAAGCATTGTGCTAAGTGCTAGGGTTACAGAAAAAGCAAAAGACCATCCCTGCCCTTAAAGAGCTCATATTTCAACAGGAGAAGACGAACACATGGAGGAGAGTTGTGGCCAAGATGAAAGTGTGTTTTGTCAGGGAAGCCACTTGCTATTCATTCCCAACCTCCCCATCTATCCCCACTTAACTCTCTTATATTTGTTTTATGTATTTTCTTTGTATATTTATTCTGCATAGTCTGTATGTGCTTAAGATGTGCATATACCTTACTACTCTAACAACTCATTAAGAGCTGAAATTGGTCCTTTTTCACCTTTATATCCCTAGTGCCTACAAGCACAGTTCATTGCATTTAATAGGTGCTTAATAAATTTTATTGATATGAAAAGTTATATTGGAATTTAAAGACAAGTCTATAAGCATTTATTAAGGGCCTACCTTGTGTGAATGTGAATACTAAATAGTAACTGTTTTTCTTTTGGCCAGGAACCCTAAGAGTCTTCTCTCAGTTTGATTTTTTTTTTTGATTAAAGGAGCCACTCATTGACTAACTTCTTAAAGAGGCCTATTGACTGAATGGGCATTACCTCACTCAAAGTGAGAACCTGAAAAGACCTTAGCCTGAAAGGGCCAAGGTCCCCCATTGCATCCTGGGCCTTCTCCAGTCATCCTGGTGAATATATCAGGCCACTGGACCCAGATGGCTCTGGAGGAGGGAGTGAAGCTGGTGACCTTGCATAGCCCTCCCTCACTCAAATCAAAATCAACTGAAAGTCAGCTGCAAGTCATGTCATCATTTCCCTGATGTCATGGTCCTCTTGTAGAACAAAGGACAAACACAACAACAACTCTGTTTATAATTAAATGCATAATTAAACATTTTGCATCGTACTTAACCTTTGTAACTGTTTTTTTTTTAAACTGATGATGGCATTCTCTTCGCCACTCATCTATTTCAATGGAAGAGGTTGTCGCAAAGGGTGACAAATAGCTGAAAATATACCTTCTAAGATAAAATGGATAATCCATGTATTGATATTTGGGAGTTGAATCAAATTAAATTGCTTATTCTCACAGATAAATTTCCCAAGAAATCCAGGGTAGGATTGAGGTAGAAACTCTTCAGACAGATTTTTCTTCCTATGTTTCAGCTTTGGTATTGCAGTATTAATGGGGTTTCTCTAATTATGTGATTTTATTTGTTTATCCAAATGATTAAACTGTATTATTCAATTTCTTTCTGAGACTGAGTGAATAGAGATTAACATATGAGAGATATCAAGTACAGTAAGTCTTTCATTTAAATTTCCATTATGGAGAAGGGAATGCAACAATGTGTGGATATTTTATCCTTTGTGATTATAGTAAAAATTCTGTTTTGTAGATCTCAGTGATTGAAGGTTTGGCTAAAGATTAAAGATTAAATTGTAAGTGACACACTTTGTAATGTATGTTGTACATGTACTCTTAATTTAATTTTTTCCCTTAAAATTATTCTAAAGGAACCTCACCCTCCAAGATTATCAGCAGAAGAAGTAGTACAGAGACAGGCCAAAACAGACACTGCAACCTTGAACCTCTTCCAGCATCTCCCTGAACTCAATTCATTTTTTATAGAGGTAAAATTTCACTGTACAACATCACCAAAGCATGCCTAATTTGAAATCATACCAACTTTTATTCAGTTAAATTTAATAATGGAGGGGGAGTGGTTGAACAGATAGTAGAAAACCTAGCATAGAGAATGAAGAGAGCCCGGAATCTGGTCAGAAGACCTGAGTTTAAATCCCACCTATGCTTCTTCCTACTTGTTTGGCCTTGGTCTTAACCTCTCTGAGTCTCAGTTTCCCAATCTATAAAATGGTGATATTTACCATACCTACTTCAACAATGTTGGGGGGATCAAATGAGTTATGTAAAGTACTTCATAAAGATCAAAAATTATACACATATATTTTTACAGTAATTTATGATTGGATTTTGAAAACACTTTTCCTTACTTTTTACTTTGAAGTTATCTAATGCTAAGCAGAAGTCTGAACTGACCTGTTTATTCTCCCTGAGATTACTTTAAATTGGTTTACAGCCTCCAGTGGCTCTCTAATATCTCCAGGATCAAATAGAAACTCCTTTGTTTGGCATTTAACACTTTTTATAACCTGTCTCTACCCAAAGATCTGGCCCAGGGGTGGGGAACCTGTGGCATGTGGCCTTCTAGGTTAGGGCTGTGCAACCTTAGGTTTTTATTGAAACAATAGACAATATTTTGATTTGCCATTGTAGTGAGAGCTCTCTGGTAGCTCAGCTTCATTTACTAAAGCGTTTATGTAAATTGCTGTGCTTGTAGGCTGGCTGCATAAATCACACTATGGGGCCTCATTTTGGACAGCACTGTTCTAGGTCCTTGGGTATGGCCTTTTGACTGAATCCAAGTTTTACAGAATAAATCCTTTTTTATTTATTTTTGTTTGTTTTTTAATTATTATTTATTTAATATTTTTAGTTTTTAGCATTGATTTCCACAAAAGTTTGAATTACAAATTTTCTCCCCGTTTCTATCCTCCCCCCCACTCCAAGATGGCATATATTCTGATTGCCCCGCTCCCCAGTCAGCCCTCCCTTCTGTCACTCCACTCACCCCACATCTCCTTTTCCCTTACTTTCTTGTAGGGCAAGATAGATTTCTATGCCCCATTGCCTGTATATCTTATTTCCTAGCTGCATGCAAAACCTTTTTTTTTGAATACCATCTTTTAAAACTTTGAGTTCCCCTCTTCCCTCCCCACCCACCCTCCCTAAGAAGGCAAACAATTCAACATAGTCCACATGTGTATCATTATGTAAAACCCTTCCACAATACTCATATTGTGAAAGACTATCTATATTTTGCTCCTTCCTATCCTATCCCCCTTTATTCAGTTTTCTCCCTTGACCCTGTCCCT
>CM053626.1:65273697-65331424 GCA_028646595.1 Phalanger gymnotis | reverse complement strand
TTTCCATTTCTATTTTACCCTCTGGCTCTAGAATATCAGGGTAGTTCTCCTTGATAATTTCTTGAAAGATGATATCTAGGCTCTTTTTTTTGATCATGGCTTTCAGGTAGTCCAATAATTTTTAAATTCTCTCTCCTGAATCTGTTTTCCAGGTCAGTAGTTTTTCCAATGAGATATTTCACATTGTCTTCCATTTTTTCATTCCTTTGATTCTGTTTTATAATATCTTGATTTCTCATAAAGACACTAGCTTCCACTTGCTCCAATCTAATTTTTCAGGTAGAATTTTCTTCAGTGGTCTTTTGGACCTCCTTTTCTATTTGGCTAATTCTGCCTTTTAAGGTATTCTTCTCATTGGCTTTTTGGAGCTCTTTTGCCACTTGAGTTAGTTTATTTTTTAAGGTGTTGTTTTCTTCAGTATTTTTTGGGGTCACCTTTAGCAAGTCATTGACTTGTTTTTCATGGTTTTCTCACATCCTTCTCATTTCTCTTCCCAATTTTTCCTCTACTTCTCTTATTTGCTTTTCCAAATCCTTTTTGAACTCTTCCATGGCCTGAGACCAATTCATATTTTTCTTGGAGGCTTTTGATGTAGGCTCTTTGACTTTGTTGACTTCTTCTGGCTGTATGTTTTGGTCTTCTTTGTCACCAAAGAAAGATTCCAACGCCTGAGTCTGAGTCCGAGATCGTTTTCGCTGCCTGTTCATGTTCCCAGCTAACTACTTGACCCTTGAGCTTTTTGTTGGGGTATGACTGCTTGTAGAGTTGAGACTACTTTGTCCCAAGCTTGAGGGGTTGAGCTGTTATTTTCAGAGCTATTTCTAGACAGCAACCTCTGCCACACCAGCGCTCCTCCTCCCCCAAGAACTGCCAACCCGGGCCTCTACTCAGATCTAAGTAGGCTCTGCACTCCCCATCTGCCACTTAATTCCTCCCACCAGGTGGTCCTGGAGCCAGAAGCAACTGCAGCTGTAGCTCTGTAAGCAGCCTCAGAGCAGCATCACCTCTGCCACTGGCCCCTGGGGTGGTGGCCTACAATGAACTCCTTTTACTCTGTCCTTGAAGTTTTTCCCACTAACCTTCTCTGTTGCCTTATGTGTTTGTGGGTTGAGAAGTCTGGTAACTGCCATAGCTCACTGATTCAGGGTGCCATGGCCTGTTCCACCTGGCTCCTGGGTCTGGTCGGTTTGGGTGTGGCCCACGCTAGGCTCTGCTCTTCTCCACTCCCAGCACAGTGCGATAGACATTACCCAGCGAGCATCCAGGCTGTTCTGGTCTGGAGCCCTGCTTCCCTCTGCTATTTCATGGGTTCTGCAGTTCTAGAATTTGTTCAGAGCCATTTTTATAAGTTTTTGAGGGGTCCTGGGGGAGAACTTTAGGTAAGTCCCTGCTTTCCAGCCGCCATCTTGGCTCTGCCCCCAACAAATCCTTTTATTAAAGGGACTTGTTCTGTGAAGTTTAGATTCTTTCAAAGGGCCACACTTGAGGACCTAGAGGGCTACACATAGCCCCAAGGCCACAGGTTCCACTGTGATGGTCTATTTGCTGTTCCTTACAGATGATGCTCTCTGTCTCCCATCCCCTGCTGTTGACCTGGCTGTCTCGCTGTCAGGCCTAGAACTCTGTCTTTCCTTACCTTTGTCTCTTAAAATCCTGGGCTTCTTTTAAGACTCAGATGAAATGCCACCTCTACATGAAGTCCTGTCTGGCTTCTCCAGCTGCTAGAGCCTTCCCTTCCAAGGCTACCTTCCATCTGTTCTGTTGGTATCTATTTATATCTTCTCTACCACAGCAGAATGTAAGTTTCTTGAGAGCAATGACTGTTTTGCTTTTTATTTTTATTTTTGTATCCCCAGTGTTTAGCATAGTGCTTAGCACAGAGTAAATGTTTACTGATTGATCCATGCCTTCTTAAAAGAGTGAGCAGATAAGTAGCTTGGTCTAAAATGTGGTCCCTGGAATTTGTCATGAGACCTTTAGTCCCTCTCAATGACTTATGCTTCTACATTCTTATAAATCATTTGTCTAGGTGAGGGTGTCAGTGAAGCAGCTGAATGAACAACACAGGTGATGTCATTTTAATTTAATACTCTACTGATCGGTGATTTCATCTATGTCTATTCCTACCACTAATGCCAACTGCAACTCACTATATTTTTTTTCATTATAAGCTTAACAAACATCTACAGACATCAATATTTCAACATACAAACAAAAACATAAAAGAGGATTATATATAAAACTGTACCAGAACTGCTCTGCATGTCTGTGTCTTGTTCTAAACTTCTTCTTTTTATGTATTTTTTAATGCTTCATTAATGCTCTTTTCTTTCATTTCTAATTTTCTTTGCATCACTATATCATTAGCTATCTATTCCTCCCCTCCACAGAAGCCCTCTCTTTTGTTTTTTATTTCACTTTTCTCTTATTAATATCTCTCCCATTACCCCTACTCCCGCATTGTGCAAGTGAAAAAAAAAAACCTGAGAAATAAAACCCTTGGGGTATACATACATAATCTAGCAAAATAAATTCCCTCACTGGCCATGTCTTAAAATGTATGAATTATGTGTCTCTTTATGAATTTTAAGTTTATCACTTCTCTAGCGGGAGGTGAGTGGCATGTTTCATCTTCATTTTTTATGTTCATTTATTGTATTCATCTTCATTTTTTGTATACAGTTTATCACTGCATAGATCAATGTTCTCAAGTCTTTCAAAGTTGTTTTTCTCTGTAATGCTATCATTGTATAAATTGTTCTCCTAGTTATGCTCACTTTGCTCTGAATCAGTTCATAAAGGTCTTCTCAGTTTCCTCTGAAACTGTTTCATCATTTATTATGGTACAGTACTGTCCTCTTACATTTATATGCCACAATTTATTTAGCCACCAACCATTCCCTAATAGGGAGGTACTCCTTTAGTTTTCAATATTTGATGGCAATGAAAAAAATTGCTAGAAATAGTTTTGTACATAAAGACCCTTTTCATCCTGTTGTTTTTTTTTGGGCGGGGGGAGTACAGCGTAGGCCTAATGGTAATAGAGCTGGGTTAAAAAGTATGGGTAGTTTGGTAAACTTCTGGGCATAGTTCCACATTGCTTTCTTGAATGGCTGGAATAATTTACAGTACCACCAATACTGTATTAATATACCTGTTTTCTTGTAGCCACTCCAACTTTTATCATTTTTCTATTTTACCAGTATAATGAGTGAACCTTAAAGTACCTCAGTGATGCTTTAATTGCATTTCTCTAATTATTAGTGATTTGTAGCATTTTTTTTCATATGGTTTTTGATAGTTTGACTTTCTTCCTTTGAAAACTGCCTGCTCTGAAGAAATTACCTGTCAGATCTCTGGATGGAGGAGGAGTTCATGACCCAACAAGGGATAGGTTCATAGGAGATAAAATGGCTAATTTTGATTACATAAAGTTAAAAATGTTTCAGATAAAAAATAAATCATTGCAGCTAATATTAGAAGGCAAGTAGGAAAGTGAGGGAAAATCTTTGCATAGAGGTCTCATTTGATAAAGGTCTCATGTCTAATATATATAGAGAACAGAATCAAATTTACAAGAATAGGAGCTATTCCCTAATTGATAAATGGTCAGTGCATTTGAGTAGGCAGTTTTCAGAGAAAGAAATAAAAGTTATCAATAACCATATGAAAAAAATCCTCTAAATCACTAATAACTAGAGAAATACACATTAAGACAACCCTGAAATGCCAACTGATACCCATCAAATTGGCTAAGAAGACAAAAAAGGAAAATGCCGAATACCGAGGGAATGCAGGGAAGTACATATGTTGTTGGTGAAGCTGTGAACTAGTCTGTTTATTCTGTAAAGCAATTTGGAACTATGCCCAAAAAACTATTAAACTTTGCCTACCCTTTGACTCAGCAATATCACTACCACATCTATACCCTAGAGAGATCAAAGAAAGAGGAAAAGGACCCATATGTACAAAAGTATTCTTAACAGTTGTTTTTGTAGTGACAAATTGAACTCGGGATGATGCCCATCAATTGGGGAATACTTAAAGAAGTTATAGTACATGAATAATGAAGGAATATTGTTGCGTGAGAAATGAAGGGCATAGTTTCAGAAAAATCTGGGAAGACATGTATGAACTGATAAAAATGAAATGAGCCAAGACAGGAGATAATGTAGAGATAAGCAACTCTGAAAGACCACCACAGTGACTAGCCACAGTTCCAAAGGAGTCATAATGAAACATGCTGTCTACTTCCAGCTAGACAACTAATGGACTCATGAATTTACATTAAAACTTCCTTCCCTCCATCTTGCACTGTTTTTGGCAGGGGAGAGGTGTGATGGAACATGGCTAATACAGAAATTTATTTTGCACAACTGTTAAAACAACCAACTTCCTGTTCATATCCTTTGACCATTTATCCCTTGAAGAATGGCTCTTAGTCTTATAAATTTGAATTAGTTCTTAGATATAAAACTTTCTTAAGTTAAATTTGCTTCAAAGATTTTTTTCCCCCTAGTTACCAGTTTCCCTTCTAATTTTTAACACATTAGATTTATTTAATTATACATAGTCAAAATTGTCCATTTTCTCTTGTGTAATTTTCTCTGTTGCTGGTATAGTCATGTATCCTTTCCCTATCCACAGATCCAAAAGGTAACTTTTTTCTTTGCCCCACTAATTTATGATGTTTTATGCCCATTCATTTTGGGATAATTATAGTTCTTGGTTTTCTAGAATTTTTAGTTGCATGCCTAATTTATTAATCTGTTCTTTCATTTTTGTTGTTGTTAAATTCTGCCTTCTAATTCATCCAGCTATCTTCCATTTTATGGATTAATTTATCCTGTTCACATTCATAATTATCATTCTTAGTTGTGCATTTTCCTTGAGGATAGCTCTAATCATTAGGTGTTTTTTTTTTTCTGTGCGTCAAGCTAAAATAAAGTTCTCTGCTGTATCCACATTGTTGGTCCTAGTTTTGCTCTATGGTCTCCAAGCAGTACAAGCCTAATCCCTCCACAAGATCATATAACCATCATTTATTAAGTGCCCGCTATATATACTAAGTACTTTGTCTGGGTATCAGAGACACAAAGACAAAAAGAGAAGTTTCTGCCTGTGAGGATCTTTAAATTCTTTCAGGGGAAATAGCATATGTATATGCAAATACATATTTTAAAAAAACATAAAAAATAAAGGTAATGACAGAATTGGGGAGCATCAAAAGCCTGAGTGATCAAAACAGATCTTGTGTAGGAGTTATTTTCTACAGTGGTCTTTGAAGGATGCTTTGCATTCTAAGAGATAAAGGTGACAGGTAGGTTTGCAAAGTTTCTTCACAAAAATCCTAACAGCTAAGTTGAGGAAGGTGTAGTATCTCCTTTTGAGAGAGGAGGAAATTGGAACATAGAGAGGTCAAAGGCCTTACCCAGAGAAATAGAGCTGGTTAATGGCAGAACCAGAGGTTAAATCTGAGACTTCTGACCCCAGGTCCATTGCTCTTTCTGTCTGTCACCTTGATTTCGGATTTTTCTGATTTAAACTCTAATATTTTTCTGTTTCCCTATTAGGGTATCAGTGATGGTGTTCCACTAGTAAAAGCTATTGTTCCCAGAAATCAGCCTCGTTCTTTTATGACTCAGGGTAGCCCAGAGATACTGGTGAGTTGGGTTTTGTCTTTTTCAAACCCTGTTGTCTTCATGGGACTAGTGAAACGCAAAAATATGTAATAATGCCACTTTAAACATAATAGAGAAACTCATCGTTTGCCATGTTGTCAAGTTAAAATAAAAAGTCAAGTTTGATATACATAAAGAGAACATAAATAGATTAGTCTGAGATATTTGTTGCTTACAAATACTGTACTAAATGAAAGCCACAGTAGAGTACTTTACTGTTGATCAATTTCTGGTTCTAACTTATGTAATAAACAATAAGCCTAAGAATGATAGCACTAGCCCTCAGGTTACCTATTATAGGTACAGTTACTAATAATTATTGAGAAGTTATAGGGAAGATGACATTTTATTAAATTTAGCAACCAATGGAAGTCATATTTGACAGCTAGTCTTGGGTGAAAGTAAAGGACAGAGTCCTTGTTGGACCATATGCTGAGAATTTCTTTATATTTTACACAGACATAGTTTCTTTATCAGTTATCTAAATGTTTATCAGTTATCTAAATGTTAAAATGTTAGAAAGGGGAAGCTAATTCATGTAATTTCATTATTTATCTGTTGTTTTCCAGTTAACAGCAAGCATGAACTGTGTAATTGGAACCCATGGATGGCTACCTTATGATAGGAACATTTCTAATTATTTTACATTCATCAGAGATCAAACTGTAACAAATCCTAAGTAAGTGAATGAATAGTATGGGTAGCCACAGGTAGACAGTAGCATTCCATCCCTTTACCTTATTACCCCATAACCAGACTAATTTAGATTATCTTCTTGATTACCTTTGGTAGCTGAATGTGCCTATATTTCTATTTGACTTCCTGGTTTGATGCTCAGCTTCGTCCTGACCTTCATTTCATATGTGCCCTTAGACTCCGAACCTCTTGCCCGATTGTTCGTCCACCTTTTCCTTTAAATTAAGAATCTTGTTGACACTTTTGGTTTTGGAAGCCATGCTCAGTCTTTCCATCTCAGTGATTTGATTCCATCCGTGGTCTTAATGCTGACATTGTTGGTATTAGCAAAAAAATTGATTATTGACTGTTGCTTAGCTTCTTGATATCATCTCTTAAAAAACTATTCTTCATGAGTAATTTCTCATCATAAATGATATCAATGTGGTAAAATGAATATATTGCCTTTAAAACTTTTTTGTCAGGTAGTGACAGATGAGTTGCATTTGGTTAAAGAATATAAAATAGTAATGAATTTCTGAAAAAGCAAGTAAAATAACTTTTTGTTTCATTTTATCCAATTGATTAGGAAAATCCTTTTTTGTTAATGTGTTTGCAGAACTCAGCGTGCCATAAGTGGTCCTTTTGCTCCAGGACTGGATATTACTTCTAAGCTATTTGTAGTGTCACATGATGCGAAGTTATTATTCAGTGCAGGACACTGGGACAATAGCATTCGAGTAACATCACTCACCAGAGGCAAAATGATTGCGCAGCACATCAGGCATATGGGTGAGGATTGACTTTAATCTCTTGGATAAAAAGCATCTTTTATACTTAGTATGAGCAGTCTTAGTCTAACAGAAGAAATGGTGAACCATACTTCCCTCCTCTTGGTGGACAGATGGGGAACTTCAGGTGGGGACTGTTACATACAATGTCAGAGGTGTTTATTCTTTCAATTGGTTTTACTTATTTTCTTTATTACAAGGAAAGGTTCATGCCAGGCAGGGTCCTTAGCATTTTACAAACATTAGCTCATTTGATCCTCACTACAACCCTAGGATATGGGTGGTGTTATCATACCCATTTCACAGTTGAGGAAATGGAGGCAGAGTGACTGCCCAAGGTCCCATAGCTAGGAAGTATATGAGGCTGGATTTGAACTCAGGTCTTCCTGACTCCAGACTCAGCTCTTTGTGCACCATGGTGCCACTAGAGTTATAAATGACACCGGTAGCAGCCAAATTTAGGTTTTTGGTCACTTTATCTTAACTTAGTCCCTTTTATAGTTTTCTTTTCTTCCAGATATTGTGACCTGCTTATCTACAGATTATTGTGGAATACATTTGATTTCTGGTTCAAGAGATACTACATGTATGATATGGCAAGTATTACAGCAGGTGAGTGAGGGGCAGAATCAAGGTTTGCCTTGCTAGGACACCAAGTCCAGTGCCCTTCCAGTATACCGTGAAAAACTGAATTCCTTAGATGCAATCAAATCAGTGTGGGCAGCTTTTAGACAGTGGGTGAATCACCTCCGTTGTAACAGCTCGTATTTGTTCATGATTTCAAAGTTAATTTTAGTATGAGCTGCAATATTACAAAAATAGCCTGTAGGAAGATGGCCTCACCCTCTCTCTTTTGCTTTGCTAATAGGGCGGTATTCCTGTGGGCTTAGTGCCCAAACCCCTTCAGATTCTTTATGGACACACTGATGAAGTATCTAGTGTTGGCATCAGCACTGAACTAGACCTAGCAGTGTCAGGAGCAAGGGTAAGATTTTGCCTTTAAAAAAAAAAAAAAGAATTATCTTTATTCTAAGTGGCGGGGGAAAAAAAAATCTAAAATGAATTTTTATCTTTAGGGCTCTTAGCCAGTGGATAGTTAGAACTGTGCCATATTTATGTGGGAATCTTCAAAGAAATATGCATACAGAAAAAAAAAATGAAAGCAGTTGTGACTTGTTGCTACTTGAAAAAAATTTAATTCCTATAGTTACAGATCTGCTGAACAGTGGTTTGGAGGGGTCATAAGATATAAGCTCTTCAAGGGCAGGGACTGTTTCCTTTTAGGTTTTTGGTATCCCCAGTGGCTGTCATAGTGCCTGGCATATAGTAGGCACCCAAAAAATGCTCATGGAACTGAAAGAAATGAGAGAAAGATCGGGATAGAGTCTCAGGATAGGGAATGTACCAGAAGGTATGTAATTTTGTTAGAGTCGTCTTCTTTCTGTTCTTACTTATGTCCACACTCCCAGATTTACTTCCCCTACCCCGTTATACAGCGTCCTTCCATTTTCTTTGTCTTTTTGATCTTTTCCTAAGTTCTATTATCTCCTCTTTGCAGGATGGCACTGTGATTATTCATACAATTCAGAAAGGCCAATACATGAGGACTCTGCGACCACCATGTGAGAGTTCTCTCCTGTTAACAATTCCCAACTTGGCCCTATCATGGGAAGGACATATCATTGTCCATTCCAGCATTGAAGAAAACACCACCTTCAAGGTATTTAATGCTTACTATGTTCACGTAACCACCCTGGATTATCTATAGTGGCAGCTCTTCATTTAATCTTACATCGTATTGGTGTCGTGTGGGCATTTTGAGGAGAGCAGGGAAGTCTTTATTTCAGGAGGGTAGATTTCTTCCACCGTCCACATCAAGAAAACTTCATGTCAGTGCTGTGTATTAGTGATCTGTGATATACTTTATTAAAATACATGTGAAAAAGAATGGTTTTCATTGTACTGGAATAATTAAGCCTAAAGCGGAAGTTACATGCAGTGTTTAACTCTGTCCTCTATACAGTAATTTTAAAATTTAGACTCTTATTTTATGAGGAAAATTACAAATGACATTTTTGGTAACATGAGCCTTTGTCGAAATTGCCTTTTTGTTTCCCAGAATTACTTGGAGGTATTATTTTAATGTTTTTGGTAGCTTCTCTGTCAAGTAATTATTATTGAATCTTTATTTGTAAAAAGGAGAAGATACTAGTGCCTACTTCCTTGGACTATTGTGAGGATGAAAGAAGATATTGTATATATTAATGCTTGGCAAACTGTAAAACTCTATATCAGTATGCTACTAGTGTTATTCTCCTTAAATTATTACCCTTAAACTCCTAAATTCCTTCTCTCACCATATTTTTTATTTCAAATTTTTTGAGACTCAGAAGTTATTCCTTTTCATAGCCACAGACTTAAATAACAAAAGAAGCAAGAAAAAGGGAAAACTTATTCTTTAATATGTACTCTAAAGTCTTCCGTATTTTAATCTCCACAGGATAAAAATGCACTACATCTTTTTTCTGTAAATGGAAAGTATCTAGGGTCGGAGACCCTTACAGAACAAATATCAGATATGTGTGTAGCGGGAGAGCACATCATAGTGGGCAGCTTGCAAGGATTCCTATCCATACGAGATCTCCACAGGTAAAAAACTAGAATCATCAGCTCATCACGTAAGAAAAAATGTAGTATGATTAAAATAATCAACTATATGTGTCAAATGCAATTTGATTGTCTTTCAATAATTGTCACGGATGCCTCCTTTGGCGTGTGTGACAGGAATGTTGGAAGCTAATGTTGTGTTCCATGTTTAGGATTTGAAAAGCTCTGTCAAGGTGACACTTAGAGCAGACCAGGCAGTTTGTATAGTGCTGTGACAGCATGTAAAGACTAGGGAAGGAGGGATTTCTAGCACATTTTTTCCCATTGTATATGATTATCAGAAAAAAAGTGGCCCCTTTGCAATAAATAAGCAATAACTTTTATTAGAACACTTTATCTTCAACATGTGACAGCTTGGGACTCTCAGGATGTCGATTTCCTTATTATAAAATTTTTAAGGTTAGATGACTTGATTTCTAAGAAATTCCTTCCACCTCTGTCATTATATGGAAAAGTCTTAGTGCAGTTTGAAGCTATTATTTTATGTTTTTCTTAATTCGTTTCTTTTCTAGCTTGAATCTGAGTGTCTGCCCGTTAGCCATGAGGATGCCCATCTACTGTGTTTCTGTTACCAAAGAACATAGCCACATTCTTGTGGGACTGGAAGATGGCAAATTGATTGTTGTTGGTGTTGGCAAGCCAGCTGAGGTAATGTTGATCATTAGGAATTTTCTGTCTTGAGCTGTTGAGGATCCTCTTGTTTTTTCATTAATTCCATCTGAATTAGAAGGTAATGCTGTCCTGTCTCTTTCAAAAACTAGACTTAGGTCTGCTAAGTAGCTTATAAGTACAAAGTGGGAACTCTCTTGATTTAATTTTTACAAATACCCAATATGTCAGTTGCCTTAAAAGCATCATTTGTCACTTAATTTTACAAAGAATACCCCCATGTAACCCTGCTGACAATTTAGTTCCCTGTGACTGATGTAGATTTGCAGGCATAGGCTTCAATATTTCTTGAATATTTAGATCTCAACCACTTGCTTCTGGGACAAAGAGAGATTGTACTTTCTGGGTTATAGCAACTATACTCAAGAATTTTGAGTTTCAATACAAATAGAAACAAATAAGATATTTTTAACTTTCAGTGCTAGAGAACTTACAGTATGACACCCTCTCATAATTATTTCACAACAAAAAACCTTGGTAGAGACTACATTTGCAAGGATTTATCTATTAGAGCTATTAACTTTTTTGCATGCAAAGACTCTCTTAGTTGACAGGTTGGTTTTGTTTTTTAAATATAGATCAATAGAAGTATTAGATTTATGAAATGCAAGTGGTGGTAGCATTTCTAAGCCTTAGCATGTCTCAAAGTATTTATATCATGTTTGCAGTGTAGAAGCTTTTCTTGAATGCTGGTTTAACACAAAATCTCTGCTTAATATAGCCTTCTTGCCCTTCCCTTGTATGACAGAATTCTGTGAAACCTTAAATTTTTCTCAAAAATATCTGTCTCTTACAAATCTCCCTGTCCTTTTTAGTTGTATCAAGTAGCCTGCTCAGATTTGCTTTTTGAGTTTGCTTTATTCTCTATCTTTGAGTTTCATTTTCAAAATACAGAGATATACATATTAGATGTATAAATTATTTATGCTAATTGTCATTATTAATATAAACCAACACAAAGGAAATAAGATTAACTTTGTTTTGCATTTGTTTTCCTAGCTTTTTAATGCTTGACCATATGATTTATGTGTGTGTATTTCGCACTGCCCACAAGGTATATGCCACTGGTATATGTGTATCTTTTAGTAATTCTGCACATCCATTTAAGAAACTATTTTATGCTGCCATCTTCACAAAATGTACTATACTTACAATTGTACAGCATCAGCAAGAGTCTAGAGATTCCAGAGGTTATTTGGAAAGGTAGAACTTCATTTGGACATTATGCTTCTGACTTAAAATATGTAGTTAAAATATGCCCATTTATTCAAGATCTAAGCACAATGTAGATTTTGTTATATATTGAGTAAAAGTCTCATGGTAAAAAAGAGTTTATTAATTTTATAGCACCTAGAAATTTCACTCAGTAATTTCAAATGTAATATAGGAGGCCCATAAATATGATTCAGGGGTATCTGATATAAGAGACATAAGAAATTATAGCTCCTTATTTCTGTAGATCTCCTACTATTATGAAAGTAAGCTATTTTGTAAGTTAAAATATTCTAGATGAATTCTAAATATAAATATGATATCTAGATAAAAATGTGATCTCATTCTATAAAAATAGGATTCATATCTACTTTACATAATATAATAGGTCAGTGCTACTCTATATTTTGGAGCACAATATTACAGGATATATACTTGACTTAAAAAAAAAGTTCAGGCTTTGTTATTCATTGACAACTCCTTCCCCAGCCCTAACTTTCTTCCTCTGCTAATGGTCAGCAGCAGTACTCCCTTTCTCTGTTTGGTAAGTACAAGTATAGGTGGATGTGTTCTACCACAGGAGCCAGAGATGAAAGTCACCCACACTCCCTGACTTTTTGAACTCAGCATTTGCAGTCACATTGATCGGTATGACAGGCAAGGAAATAAGCATGTATATAGTTACTTTCGTGCCAGGCACTGTAGAGATATTCTCTCCTTTGATCCTCACAACAACCCTGTAAAGTAAGTGCTGTTATTATCCCCATTTTACAGTTAAGGAAACTGAGGCAGAAAGGGGTTATATGACTTGCTCAGGGTCACATAGTAAGTATTTGAAACTGGATTTGAATGCAAGTTTTCCAGTCTCCAAGTCCAGCCCTCTATCTACTATGCTACCTAGCTGCATTAAATGGAGGGGGATGATTCAGGTGCCGTAATATTTGTGATAATAATTCACATTTTACATAGTGCTTTTAATTTTGTAAAGTGCTTTTAGATTTACTATATAATTTGAACATTTATAGCATAAATTGGCCTCAGTTTCTAGGGGTGGAAGGCTGAAAATTGGAATCAGTTTTGAGGGGTAGAGGGCTGGAAATAAACTTTTAGTTTTATTAGATCAATTTATTCACTGCTGTATATATCGTATACTGTATTTAGAATATTTCATCTCTCCAATTTAGTTTAGTAACAGGAATCCTTGGAAGTAAGTAACTCTAATTTCTGATATCTTTAACATTGAGCATTGGGAATCCTTGTATTTCTCATTTTATTTTTAAATTTCCTTTTAAGTATAAACTTAACAAATACAAACATTTCCATATGTAAAGATGAAAAAAGAGGGTTACATCTGAAACCATGAATCTCTATTATGTACAGCTTGGTTTTGAGTTTATAATAAATTTAACTCGGTAACACCAGAACTGTACTGCTTGTCTTGTTTCCCCTTCTGAATTTTTTCTTCTGTATATTTTAAACAATGTTTCATTGGCACCTTTCCTTTCGGCATAACTATCACTGTTTCCCCACCCTGCTCCATCAATGCACCTCCCTTATTTCCCAAAAAGCCATCTCCTATAACAGATAGACATAGCCAAGCAAGGAGATAAACACGTATTGGCCATGACTGAAAAAAATCCATCTTATTCTATATCTTTGGTTATCTCTCTGCCAAGAGAGTGGGAGTTATGATTCACTGTCAGTATTTCAGAAATGTAATCAGTCATCGTGTTGCTCAGAGTTTCTAAGTCTTTCAAAGTTGCATTCCCTTGCAGCGTTGTAGTTATTATATAAATTATTCTTCTGCTTCTGCTCACCTCCTTCTGCATTAGTTCCTATGAGTCTTCCCAAGATTCTCTGAACCCCCTCCTTTAATAATTTCTTAGGGTAAGATGATATTTCATTATATTCATTTATCGTAATTCTTTAGCCACTTTCCAGGTGATGGCCACCCAATGTGTTTCCAGTTCTTTGCTACAACAAAATGTGTTCAATGAATATTTTCCTACATATACATCCTTTCTCTCTTTCTTTAAGGTTGCTGGGTCCAAGAATGGCCTATTTAGTGATTTTGGTGGCGTAGTTCCAAATTGTTTTTTTTTTTAATGATTTGCTCTTCACATGCCCTTTATTGATTAAAATTTTATTGTGTCTTAGTCAGATGTATTTAATGTTTCTGCTTTTCTGGTTTTTTTATGACATTTTAATGCTCTGAAGGTGCCATGCACAATTGAATATGCTCACACACACACTGCACGAGAGTGAGTGTGTGTGCCATTATTGTTTTGAATTTGCCTAAGGCACAATAAACTTTAACCTCTTATTTTAACTCTTTGTAACTCGTGTTCACTTGTAAACAATACATTGTTTGATTCTTTTTTAATCCCTTGTAGCCAGACAATTTATTAAGTGCTTGACTCTGTGCCAGGCACAGTACCAAGCATGGTAAATACAAATACAAGCAAAAAAATACAGTCCTTATCTTCAAGAGGTTTCTTTTTTAATGAGGGAAAACATAAGTAAGAGGTCCTGGAAAGTGAGGGATGGGGTACCCCAGGGTCTTGAGTGGCTTCAGAAGAGAAGGGCGATATAGAAAAATCTGGAGAGTCAGGAGTAGAGAAATGACCATGGATGGCTTGGGCTCTTCATGAAGTAGGGTTACAAGCTAGAACTCACCAATCAGAGGAGGGGGCTTAGGAGTAGAGGCATTTTCACAGAGAAAACACCACTAGAGCAGAGGTGGAAAAGGGCAGAGAGAAGGGCAGGAAGGGAGCCGGGAATGAGGGCATCCCATTCATGTTCTTGGTTATAGTTGAAAACTATTTCTCCCTTTTAGATCCTCTTTTCCATCTCTTTTTTTCCAGCCCCTCTTTACAAAGAAGAAGGTTGTGAAGGAGAAAGGATGTGATCAGTACTAGTAATCTTCTAACTTAAATTATCTGCTCCCATTTCTCTGCCCTTTTTGGGGGGAGGCAAGGCAAGGCAATTGGGGTTAAGTGACTTGTCCAAGGTCACACACCTAGTGTGTCAAAGGTCAGAGGCCAGATTGGAACTCAAGTCCTCCTGATTCCAGGGCCAGTGCTCTACTCACTGTACCACCTAGCTTTCCCTGCCCTTCTTTTCTTTACCTAGCTCATCCTAACTACTGGTTCTTACATTTTTTTATTTCCTTTTAATTCCTCTACAATCTACCCTTCAAAGTTCACATTTGTTTTGCTTATATTCCCTCCTTCCTAACCACCATGCTTCTATACAAGTTCCTCTTCCTTCTCCACTTCTTTTCTACATTCTTGTTTGTCTTTCTTAGCTCCCTCTGAGATTGTTAAAGACTGTTATGTAGATACTTTCTTCTGGGTTAACCTCTTGGGGTTCTTTTAAACCAGAGTATTCTTCACTGAGTTCAGTAGTTTCTTCTTTTTACTCATTTCTTTAGTCTCTATTTCTACATTGGGACTTTGTGCTAGGGCCAGTCTGAAATTCCCACCGCAGTCTTAGATGAGGTGGGAAGGTTCTCTTTGGTCCTCTCCTCTGGAGCCTAGATGCTCTTGTAGTTTTGTGGAATATCTGGGACCAGGCCTCACTCTCTGCCATAATCCCAGCCTTCTGGGGTCATGATGCAGACCTTGGCCTCAGCTTTTTCCTGACTCCTCTGTCTGCACAATCCCTAACAGAGAGTTGGTTCTGTCTTTTGATATTGCCCAAATAAGCCCCAGTTGGATATTAACGGTTGTGTTCAGTTACAGAGCTGTCTTCTTCTCTTGCTCTAATACCAAATGTTCCTAGGTATACATCTCCTTGCCTCATCTTTCTGCACAGTGACCTGTGGAGGCTGATGGGGACTCTGACAGGCCAGGGTCAATATAACGTCCCTCTGGCTTTATTCTCTGTTCACTGGAGTTCACACCAGCTTCTGTCTCAGAGTGCTTCCTTGCTCAGTCCTGTGAGACTGTGCTAGATACACATCCTCCTGACATGGACCCTACTCAAAACTTCCAGCAGTCTTTGAAGCCAGCAAGGTTGTGCTGGTTTCCAGCCCTTTGCCCCTGGTACTCTCCCGCCTCGGAATGTTGGCAGATTTTGGAGCCATTCCCCCTTCCTGACACAACCCTGCTTTCCCACAGGTTTTCTGGCTATCTTCTTGTCTAGTCCTGGTCTGAATGGAAGAGCTTACTTCTTTTACTCTTTGATATTCTTGCTCTTTGCTCTTTTTGGTACCTTTCTTAATGTATTTGGAGTGTGCCTTGGGGAGCTGTGACCTTTTGCATCACCATCTTAACTAGAAATCCCCCTGAATCACATTTAAAGCCCTCATATATTACATTTTTAATTTAGGCCTGTGAAAATGGCCATGTTTGATGGCTAAATGCTAAGTTCTTTCTCTCTCTAGAGGTTTACTCAATTTACAACATAATCTGTGTTGAATAAAAGGATTTCTTTTTACTAGAGGACATGACTATTAGAACTAAGTAGCTGCCTATTGTCTGTCAACTCCCTCTTTCCAACATTCTGACTGAATCTTGAAATATTATTGCACTATTTTAAATGTAGCACATTCTGTGATGATAGTAGTATAAATTTTTTTCTTAAACAGATATTTACAGTAAGACATATTTATATTACCTAAGTCTAACCATATACCAGTGGCATAGACCTTCACATGAGTATTGTTAACCAAAAAAAAAAAAAATTCACAAGTCCATGAGACATGCGTTGCAACTGGATTACAAGAGAAATAAACATGTATGTGGAGCTCCTATGCCAAGTACCAAAGGGTTCTCATTCCAGATAGAAGCTTACATATTTATGAGTTGCAGCAGGGGTGGGCAGGAGTAGAGGGCAATCCCCTTCCAAATGGGAGTGGCATGGGAGGAGGAAGGGAGCAGTAGGGATGGAGAAGGAATTAATCTCCTCCTAAAGAGAGGAGAAAGACAAAAGAAAGGGAGGGGGGACATAAGTAAATAGGATGGCAAAAGGATCATTCTTTTCCTTTAGGAACTGCTAGTCTATGAAGATATGATGGTCTGCTTATCTACAAGGGTCCCAGCTGCAGAGTTTCTCAGTCTGGTGCAGACTGACTGGTGCCTGTCTTGTAGGTGGTTTGACCCTTAAGGACACACAGGGAGCCCAGCTCAGGGTGGAAATAACAAATTATGTTAGCTAGGGGAGGGGGGAAGGGGTTCATCCTTGACTTGTTTAGGGCCTCCAACTTGTCCTAGGTCTAGTATAGCAACTCAAGAAGACACATTAAGTTGGCTAAAGTCTTATGAAAATAGTTTAAAGAAAAAATACATGTCATTCCACAAATATAAAACAAAGCAAATCAATAACTTGTCTAAAATAGATTAATCATCATAGATTATATAAGTATTACATTTAGAAAATAATTCCTGCTGGCCATTGGAAATAGATATAATTTAAAATTTTCTGTCTTATTCTCCTTTGTTCAGTCTAAACACTCCTAAAGGGTATTCACAACTTTTTTATTTCTAAATTTTTTTCCTATTGTTAAATTGTATTTTCCTAGAAATTTTATTTAGGAAAAATTCTCATGTGTAAATGCTATTGATTTTTTTTTAGACAAAAACAGTGTTTTATCATCTTCTTTCTACTTCTGTGAATGATTTTAAATACTATTCCAGATAAAAGATAAGCAAAAGGGAAAAAAAATCACAAAATGTGGAAAAATTAGATGTGGGGGCAGAGAGGAGTGGGCACCAAAGTAGGTGTGTTAAGAAGAAATTCATTATTGATGCATGCATTATTTCTTGACAGAGTTGTCCAGAAAGTGTCAGATTTAATAATTTTTACATAGCAAGACTATTCAGTTTATTTTCTTAGTGTGGTACCTTTTAACAGTTTGTGAAAAAGAGATAATGAATGTAGTCATTCATACCTTTATTGATATATCAACCAAAAGTTATGAGAGTTAACTCTACTAAAAACAGAAGTATTTGTTGTTTCCAAATTTTCCACAATTATCACCTGACATGTCAGTTTCATTTATACTTTTTTAAAATAGCTTTTCATACTTTTTCTGAATTATTTTTAACAGATGCGTGCAGGTCAGCTGTCCCGAAAATTGTGGGGATCCAGCAAACGGCTTAGCCAGATTTCAGCTGGCGAGACAGAATATAACACTCAACATTCTAAATGATTACTGCTTACAGCTGCTACCATTGATCACCAAAACTTGATTTATTTTTGTCACTTTACTCTCAGTTTTATAACGACTCCACGTTTGTAATTCTGAAAATCATTGGTAAATTATAAAATTTATTGAATGTGTACTATATTTACAAAGGTACGGAGTCTTCATCATTTACCTAGTTCCAATGAATTAAATGGTGTTAATATTCTTATTCTGCACCAAAGTTGAGAAAAATACAAGGGATTAGATTTAGTGCTTATTCTGTAATCCATTGTTTATAGTCTGTAAACCATTGTATAGGCTAGATTTTACTTCTGAGAAAACTAAGATAAAAGTCAAAGAAGATGAGACTTATTTATTTTGGTTATATTTATCAATCTAAACAGTAAAAGATAAGGTACTTACTATAAAAAGCTTATTATGGAATATTTGGAGAAAGGTGGCCTTTTACATGAACTTTTTAGGCCCTTCTTCTCTTTAAGCAACTAAATTGATTTCTTTTCTGGAGTTCCTACTGAATTTGAGAATTCTTCACGTCTGTTTTTGTTGCACTGCTGCTGGATGTTCCAAAGTCATTTGTAGTTAAAGTACAAGGATGTATAATAAACAACAAAAAAAAGTATAGAAACTGCTACATAACCCTCTTTCAATAAAACTCAGCACATAGATCTCTGAGAAGTTTCTCAGATACATCTTTATCTTAAAATAATGAAGGCTGGGAGAAAGTAGAGAGACAAGAGGTACATTTTTGTCCTTTTGATTTATTAGTAGTTGAATAATTTAAATAAAATTTAGTAAACTAAAATACTGTATCCAGTTTTAACAGTCAGAGTCTCTGAAATGCATTTGGAGCATCATGATTCTTTATCTGCATGATTTTATGTTGTGTAGGTTTTACTATTTCTGAACTTTTATGTACTAAGCAAATTGTTTTCCTGAATTTACTACAAGCCAGCAATAATGTCCCAAGTTGAAATTGTGTTCTATTTTTACCTTGCTTTGATGTGTAATTCATGTGTTAATTGGAAAAATGTAACCATTTAAAAAGCAGTCGTCGAGATACAGTTCTTTTAAGAATACATATATTTCCAAAACTAGTTGGTTTAGGTTGATGGACTTAATTCTTGCTTATTCTTGTTAAATGCTTAAAGTCTAAGCATTTATTGTTCAAGATTAACAGGAAAAGATTGGTTTCATTTTAAAAGTAAAAGAGATTGTTAAGCACAATGTTCTTATAAGACCATCTTCACACTCTTAATACAATGAACTCATAACTCTTTGAAACAATGATTTTCCGTGATATTCTACAAGGCATAGTTTTTCCTACTTGATTTAATTAGGTCTATATGTGTGATTGTGTTTATTTATTTTTAAAGTTTCATTGATGCTTTCTGTTTTTATATCACAGTTTATTTTTCTTTTGATTAAATCTTTTCATCCTCAAGTAACTTGACTAATCCAGATAGCATCTAGTATTGACCTCTTTATAACTTTATTGGTTGGTCAGAAATTTTAAAGGATTCTATGTGGAAATTTTTAAATTATAAGATGTAATGTAGGGAAGGATTTGATATTAAGGAATGGTATAAGAGAAGAATGTATTTCTGTAACTTATCTCAGTTCAAAATTAAAAAATTAAATGCACTAGCAAAATAAGGTAAAACATGCTTAAGAAGGGTATTACAATGGAAATAAATTGATGTCCCAGGGATGTGTATAATATGTACAAGGATGATGTTCCACATCTGTACAATAGAACAACTGTGAGTATAAAATTATGTGACAGGCAAAAGATTATGTAGAGGTCTCAGAACAGAAATCAATAATCACTGTTTTGTTTTATTGCTTTTATTAGTTAATTTCATTCAATTTTAATAGAATTTTTATTGTTAGAATTAATAATCAGGTGACATATAAAGGTATGGATATTTGTATATGTATTTTAGTTTTTCCGTTTTTGAGATTTTATCCAAGTGAGATCAATGTGATTATGTTTCTAAATGGACTGAAAAAAACTTTGAGTTTATTTAACCCAAGTGAAATTAGAACTCTTGTTTGAGATTTTTCTTAGGATTTGTACAGAGAG
This sequence comes from Phalanger gymnotis, assembly GCA_028646595.1. Lineage (NCBI taxonomy): Eukaryota > Metazoa > Chordata > Mammalia > Diprotodontia > Phalangeridae > Phalanger > Phalanger gymnotis. The sequence goes on along the minus strand of CM053626.1, from coordinate 65,311,495 downwards.
ATTCAGATGGGGTCATTTTTTAGTTATTTAAAAAATATGCAAAATTGAGTGCCGGATATTTTAATTGGAAGCTAGTACCTACACAAAATGCCATTTGAGTATATCATTGGAATTTACTGATGTGTTTTGATTAAAAATTGTCATACTATGCTCATTTTCTAAATGGAGAAACAGTGAATTTTCTCAGGGTCTGTATTGTTTAGAGAGCATATATATTTTATGGTACAAATGCTACAGTGTTTGGTCTTAATAGGAACTAGATAGCTAAGGCCAATTATATTACTAGATAATCATAACAATAGGATGCTAGTTTTCTGTAATCCTATTTCTATCAGAATTTTTAAAAAGTACAAAATGCACTAAGATACAAAGAAAAGTTTAAGATAAGACCTCCTTTTACAAACTATTTTGAAATTCTGGAATAATCCAGAAAAACAGAATTGTTAATTTTCTGCCCTTGATGCATTAGTAAATATAGAAACAAAGTAATACATACACCTGCTAACCAACATAAAACACAAAGAAAAATAATGGATGAAATCCAAGAGAAGTAATAGAAACATTTCAGACTTTATGTAAAAACTCTTCTGTATTCTAAAAAGGGAGAAGCCCATCTCATTATGAGCTGTGTGACTCTGGGTGAGTCAGATCACCTCACTGTGCTTCCGTTTCTTCATGTAAAACCAGGAATCCAGATCTTTTCTGGCTCTAAAATTCAAGGACTATTAACTATCAATTAAGGAACAGAATGAGAAGTAGGGTCTGCAATGGATACTTATAAAACCTAAAATACGACTTTTAGAGTCATAAATTCTGATGGAAGCAGCCTGAATTGGTGAATAGAAAGGATGACTCAGATTCGAATTCCACCTCTGACACTTAACACCTTTGCAGCTATGGACATCTTCAGCTCTCAGGGCCTTTGGCGATGGGAGATTATTTATACAGGATGATGCAAAAGCTGTGATTACATTTTGCTATTGGGCTTACTTCTGGATAGAAACCTTCTAAAAAGTTTTTATTTTAGTACTTTCAACCCTTCAACTGATTATTTTACTGTCATTTGTTTATCTAAAATAGGGAAGGAGGGCAGACACAAGAACAAAAGGAGGAATAGGAAGAGAATTAAGAGTATCTGATAGGTGGGTAAATAGATGAAAAACAAAATTCTGTTTTAGTGAGAAACAGAGACCATGTGAAATATGAAGCACATTTAAAACTGAAAAGAAAATGAGTGTAAACCATTCATTTTCATGTGAAGCTCATATTGCTATCTTTTCCTCTAATAGCAATCTGGGTCCAATTTATAAATGTTTTTTAAATCTTCATGTCGTGTACATCCTAGGTAACTTTTAACTATCTTATGAATAGTTACTTATGGCCTGAAATGAATTATAAGTTATAAAATGTTATCCTTGAGATCACATAAGTACATTTTCTGTGACAATGCCAGCTTTCTTTAGCACAGAATATTAGTGAGACAATGCTTTTTTTCTATTTAGAAATTATCTTTGAAAGTGATTGAGAAATTAAATGTTCATAGTTAATTAGATTTGCGAGTCCAGGATTGACTGGGGCTCTGACTTCATATTTTCTATTTTGTCCCAATAGGAACAGAATAGACTATAATAACAGAGCTTTTTGTTTTGTGATTAGAGTTTGTCTTTGTCATGTTATATTTTGTATTGCCTTTGCCCCATAAGCTATTGTTGAAAACCTTTCAGATGAACTTCAGAAGTTCAGCTTTCTATATATGCCAACGTTACAATGATAAGTTCCAAGTAAATGCACTAAAACATTGGAAGAATTGATTAAGGTCTCTTGGGCTTATTGATAGGAAGATGGTTGATACATATTTACTGGTAATTGATACAGAAATTGAATCTCTCATTCCTATTTCTTTATCTTGTTTAACTTCATCAGCCAGATTTAGTGTTTGCTTTATACCACTCAAAGCAGCTGAAATTATCCTTCAAAGTCCCTCATTTTACTCCTTTTCTATCATCTGTCCCCAATTGTAAAATTCACCATAGATTTAACATAAAGGAAGAAGTTTGCCATTAAGTTTGATAGAGAACCATTCTTCCTTAAGAGTAGCTTTAATCAAAGGAAGGAGTAACTGTTTGTAAAAATTTAAATATAGAGAACTTTCTTTAATTACTGAGGCAGTATCCCATATCTAGTCCCTACTCAAATATTTTGTTTTGCACCACCTTATTCCATTATTTCAAAAGCCTTGTAGCTTTCAGCTTGTTAGTCTACCAAAAATTTTATTAGTTAAATAATATTTCATTAACTTTCCCCTCACTAGGGGAGTTGATGCATTTTCATACTCAATCTTCCCAAATTCCTCGCTGCCCCCCCCCCCCCCCGCCCCAGCCAGTTTTTAGTCAAAATTCTTACTTGGTCACTACCTTCTTTTCTTTGAAATCAAACCCACGTCCTGCACTGTTTTTCACAATTTTGTAGAATACATATCATTTCCATATGTTAATCTGAATATAGGCATCAGAAGTGCAGGCTGGGTTACTTTAGACAAGTCATTTATCCCTTCCCAATAGTTTGTCATCTATAAGCTAATGTGTGATGGGCTTATATTAAGTCTAAGGTTGCTTCCAATTAAAACCATGTGTCAAGATGTCTATATATTTTATAAGAAGAATTTTTTCTCCTGAAATGTATTTTTTCTAATGAAACCACTGTGTTAACCTTAGTAAAATTTTAAGTAAAATTTTCTTGGAGCGGGTTTTATCTTTTTAAAATTTGCTTTGTAAGCTAAAGAGGCAATTCTCCTTTTATTTAAACTCATGAGTATATTTAAAAAAACACATAATTGTGAATTCTGTATGAGAACGTAAAATTCGAATTTATAAGGAAACATCTTTAAAAATCACAAAGCAAATGTTCAGTAACGGGCTGGAAGCTTATTTTTTTTCTTCTTAATTTCAGATTAGTTTTTGTTTTTAAAGACAAGAGATACATACTATTGTATCTACTCATTTCTTTTTCATTGAACTTGCTCGTTTCCTCAGAATAATTTTCTAGGTTGTTTAATATATCTTGGATAGTTAACTTAAGAATTCTAAGTTCTCCAGTGCAGAAGAGAGCACATGCACACACACACATATACACAGAAAATGGCAAGAAAGTTCAGCTTAGGGCATGAGTTTCACTTCTGACCCAAGTTAACCACTCGGTGACTCATATACTATGAACCTTCATTAATCCATTTAAAATTTTTTGTTTTTCCTGCTTGAAGATAACACTTCAAATAGCAAAAAATTATGAAGGTGAGGTATTACTGGCAATTACCAGTACTCTGAGATCAATGGTATAGTTAACATTTTGCATTTATTTTAGAGAACATCATAAAAGTATAATTTTCTAGATTTCAAATAAAGGCATGCACATGCCTCACCAGTTTGTACTCAAACCACAGGTGAATTTTCTTGCTTTTTAACTAAAAATTGATCCAGCCCAGTTTCATTACTTTTGATGACTATAGCATAGTCCTTTTATTATAGGAAATGACAGCATCCTAAAGAATGTTAACGTGTAGTAAGCTCTTTAGACCTAAACCAGAAAATAACAGTTCCACTCATAGCCTCATTTCACTTTTAAAATTAAAGGACACACTTAATATTTCACCAGTTCTACCTGCCATCTATTTGTGCAATGGTATTTCATGTAGTGCTTCTTTAATAAAAATCAAACTCATGGTTAGTTTTACTGAATTGTTTCCCCCCACCCCTCACTTTATTATTTTGTTACAAGGAATATGAATCCCAAGAGATTAGGGAATATTTCTTTTTGGTATTTGTACCTCTAGCATCCAGAACAGTGCCTGGCTCTTACAAGTTGATTAAGCAATGCCTGTTGATTGTCTAGAGGCATGGCATCCTCAATAGGGGTTGAAGGAAGGAACAGAATATTGGAAGATGAAAGTGAATGAACCAAAACCAAAAGGGTAGCAATAAAAACAAGATAAAAAAAATTAAAGCAGGTACAAAAAATCTTCATTTAAAAATGAACAGGTACTCCAAGTGGTTAAAGGTTAAGAACCTTTGGTTCTTTCCAAAGGTCAGTTTGCAATAAAATTAAGATGCTTAGAAATTAAGTAGGTTTCGTAAGAACTGGAAATCAATTTTTCTTAGTCCCTTACTATATAGGGATTGAAGACTGTAATACACTTTCTCAACAGTTTGACTCCAAAATCATAGCTCATTAAGAAGCTTTATTGCCTGAATTCTCCTTGTTCCATTTTTTTTTTCACTTCACTATTTGGATAGAGTAACAATTCCCGAGTCATCTCACCAGCATTTCCTGCGCAGCTCCAACCAGAGGCAGGAAGATCTGCGCTTCTCCCTTTCCCTGCTAAGGTATCTCCTTTCACAGATTTGGGGCAATAAAAGATGAGCAAAAATGTAATCAGGATGTGGCCACCTTTCATCTTTCTGACTCCTTTCAACCCTCCTGTCAGTGTCTGCTGTGGGCATGAGGTGGGAAAAGCCCAAAGGTGGCTCATCTCATTTCTTGTTTTTTTGTGAAATTTCCATTACACTTTCAGAGAGTGGTTCTAGTCCACTAGGCCATGATACCTTACATGAATGTATATATACACACCCATGTTGTTTGAGCTTCATTACAGAACTCTATGTAGGGGAAAAGCAGTGACTTTTTGTCCAGGATCTTGCAAACTGCTGTTAATATGCTAAAAATAGCAACTAAAGAATTTAAAAGTCATATAATTTTAAAATGTGCCTCAAAATTTGCTTAGTTTCTTGACACTAGAAAATAGGCCAGTAAACCTTAGAATGTTAGACCTTACCCAGAGACCATCTAGGCCGTCCTGGGCTGGAGCCCTGCTTCCCTCTGCTGTTTTGTGGGTTCTGCAGTTCTAGAATTGGTTCAGAGCCATTTTTTTTACAGGTTTTTGGAGGGACTTGGCAGGGAGTTCACGTTAGTCCCTGTTTTCCAGCCACCATCTTGACACTCAGCCTTAGAACATTTTTCATTGTGCAGATGTGACAATGGATTTTTTTCCATATGCCAAAAACATAACAAAAAAAGCCTTTAAAGGCAACCAAGTCTTAACTGAGATGAGTACCTTGTAATTTTGATTATTCTTTCAATTGTAATGAAGTTGGTATTAGGTGCAATATATTCTTTCCTTGTGCTTTTAAAGTTGTACATGGTGTATTTTTTTAAGTGCATTTTAATTATTTTAAATGTTTGTATATGAGCTGATATTTGATTTATTTCTGTACAGCATGACTGAAGATGGTCTAAAACTTTTTGCACTTTTTTAGTCTCCTGAAAATTTGTAATCAATTTCTAAGAATGTACTTATTTTGTATATGAAATGATAAAATTAGCTTTGTATATATCATATTCATACACATGTATATATAGAAATATAAAAAATGAGTTTGGATCAAATAAATAACTGGATGTTCTTTTCCTGGTGTTTGAGTGCACAGCTGCCATGGATGAATTACTGGTACATTTGAGATCAAAGTTTAGGCAAAGTTTCTTGTGTGCCCTCAACCTACTAGTGAACAAAACATAAGTGATACCTTTTCCCAAATGCCCACAAGTATGTTAACTTTGGTCTTAAATCACTTTTTAGCAACTGAAAAATGTAGACAAAGTTTATTATATAATTTATTTTTAAAAAGTTGCATTCTTTAAAGCCAAGTGGTCATAGCTGCAAAACTGCAATTGCCAAATAGCACGTGGGAACACTAGCAGGGGGAGTAGCAATCTTGGTTAAATTAAGGTTAAACCAGCTTCATGTGATTTGTATTTGGTTTAATGTTTTATGTTTCCTTCTTTTGATTGTTTCACCACTGACTATCTTTTCTGGCAAAGCTGGCTGCTTCTAAGAACCAGTAAGGAGAAAACTGAAGTCAGCTCCGGGCTCATGTTCTGTTGGTGTTTGACCCCTGGATTCCAAAAAGAAAAACAACAGTAACATATCTCTGAAGACAAGCTCTATAGAGCCTAGGACTGCCATGGTTTTATTGCTTTATCTGGCAAGACTTAGGATCTAAATCAATGAAGAACAGTAAATTAGTACCTATGTTAATAAAAATCCAAACATTGTTCTGAGAAATTAACGGGTGGGCCTTGTTCTTAGGACTGAAGCTAAGAAAAACCATGCCCTGGGAGTACAAGCAAGTCCAAAGACACTTTCAATTAAATGAAACTTACTACAATATAAATAACAATTTATTAACTAAAATTAAAACACTAGAAATAACTAGCCCACTACAGTTATTTTTATGCTAATAAACTAATTTATATACACATAATTGGAGAGAACCTTGGACTGAAGTTTCTGCTTTTTAGATTTAATTTTCAAGTGACAAGAAAAAAAGCTTTCAAGTAAAAACTATTCATTACTAATGATTTATTAAAATCCCTTCAATAAGCAGTTTTTGCATATCTCCTTAAAGTTTAATATGTACGGAGGTTGGTTCCTGTTACGAATAATTACTACCTGATTACTGACAGCTCCATCCCTAACTAGCAATTGATAGATAAGGTCTAATGATACATTAATTTGCCTTCACTAATTATCTAACTTTAACATATACCATATACCTTTAAGTGTGTGTATGTGTATACATGCACACACACAAACATATAAAAAACTAAATGCTGCCAAATGAGCCAGCTGCTTTCAGGACTTTAGTGAACACTTGCCTACCCTATCAAGGAAGGTCTACAGCAAAGACCAGTCCTTTGGGGTTCCTTCCTTGGGGCCAACTGTCTACAGCAAAAAAGGGGAGGGGATGTCACAGAGGTGCCAACAGCCACATCTCAAAGAGCAGACAGACACACAGTCACTTTAGACTTTACTCTTTGTTGCCTCTGGTACCCACCCATACCTTTCTCCTGCAGAAAAAAAGGGTTTCAATTTCTTCCAGCAGTCCAATTACTTCCATCAGAATCAAGCTAGCTGGTTGTAGCTTTTCCTAGACTAATGGGGTCAGTTGCCACGTACCATGGAAAAGGCAGCGTGGGACAGTAAATTTGAAAAAGTGCCAGTTTCTCATGAGCGGGCTTTGCCATCCCTAGAGCCATGTGCCACTATGACATTGTGACAGAGTGCTGATCCCTGGACTAGTTTATCGAATGAAACTGTGTAAAATTACTCCTTGTACTTAAAAATAAGCATTTTTTTAAATTAAATTTTAACTGTACCTCAGAAAAAGCCGTGCTTTATTTCTTCCTAAAAGTGTAGCTTTGTTTCCTTCCACCAGTAGCATCGATCCTTCACGTAAACCCTTCATAAAAATTTTTAGCATGGTAAATCTGACAGTGGTCTCAAGTTGGGAAATACAATGTGGCTATTGTATACAAAAGATTAATAATTTTTATTATGGGGATGATAGGATATGTCACCAAATTATCATGTACCCAGCCATGGAAACCCCATACTCCTGACAATGAGAAGGAGGGAAGGAAGGGGTGGGGAGAGAGGGAGAGACGGAGACGGAGACATACATACAGAGTTAACAGCTATAAGCTTGTGAGATGTTCTGCTAAAGGACAGTTCTTGGCAGAATCAAGGAAGTCCTATAGATCCAAAGTTTCCCCACCCAAGTTGTGGCTTTTCTTGGATAAGATACACCCGTTGACTCTCTAGAACAGGGCTGAGGAACCTGCGGCCTCAAGACTGCATGTGGCCCTCTAGGTCGTCAAGGGCAGCCCTTTGACTAAATCTAAACCTCACAGAACAAAAGGCCGCATCCAAGGACCTAGAAGGTCACTTGTGGCCTGGAGGCTGCAAGTTCCCCGCCCCTGCTCTAGGACCTACTTCATTGTCACCAAGGATATCAGTTGGGAATATAGCTATGGTGGCTATAACTTATTGCCTTAGCTTTACCTCCAAGTTCTCAATAGAAAGAATGGTTCTTCGTTGTAAGTAAAAGTTGCATTTTGGTTTTGAATTATGGCTATTTGCGTGGATAATTACTTTGTAATCATTATGGCCCTTGTTCTGTGAATTTTTCATTAAATTCTAACAGAGCAGCCAATTCTAGATCACAATGCTGCATCTCTATAGCAGCAACCATGAAAGGTCAACAAAGAGACAATCCTAAGGAAAGAATGACCTTAATTCAGAGAATTTCTGCATGTCTGCGTGAGACTATTTATCCATATATGTAGCTACAACTCGAAAAGGATCTGCTATCCCAATTGATCCTAACTTGCCAAACCCTGGATCATACCTACGATCTTCCTTTTTCTATACCTGCTGGCATACTGTGCGATGTTCATAAAGTCATAAAAGATGCAGATTTGGTTCACTACAAATTTAGCTAATTTCATAGACTCTCATTACTGCATAGCAATGTTCATTTCTTACTTTACTGAAAAAAAAAAACCAGGCCATCTCTCCTGAGCTCTCTTCTTCTCCTTTGTTTTTGTCTCTACTTTAGAAGGCCTTCTCTTTGTCGAGGCCAACCACTCAACACTTGTGTTCTTGATCCTGTCCCCTGGGAGCTTCCAACATTCCCTCTTTTTTGATCTTCAATCTCTCCTTAGCCACTGGTCCTTGTTCAATGCCGACAATCGTAGGTCTCCTCTATCCTTAAAAAGCTCACTCGATCATGATTGAGGTAGAAATATGTTTTGCATGACCTTCACATGATGTCATGTTACTTGCCTTCTCAACGGGGCTTGAGGGAGAGAATTTGGAATACATTTTTAAAAATGAACTTCAAAAACAAATACATTTTTTAAAGAACTGACTTGATCCTGCTCTTCATTCCACCAAGTTATTTTATATGTCAGCTCATTTTTACATCTAAATTACTAGAGTGCTTGCTATGCTAACTGCTTCCATTTCCTTACTTCCACTCCTCAGTTCCTTATAATCTGGCTTCTGATCCTATTTGGACTCAAACTGCTTTCTTAAAAGTTACTGATCACCTCAGCTGTTAAATTTAATTGCCTTTTTTCAAACCTCATCCTTACCTTTGCAATACTGTCAATGCCTCCTTTTCTGATAGCCCAGGATCACCTCTATACTACAATGAGGAAACAGAGGGGTAGGCTTTCTGAAGGGCAGAAAAGAAGCTATAATTTTGTTCAGTGGACATATTTTAGGGATACAGTTATCTTTTTACAGTGTGCCCTCTTAAGGAGAAAAAATAACTGCAAATATGAACTAACATATATTAACCTAAGATATTCTATCTGGCTATCGAGTACAAGTAATGCGATATGGTATAAAGAGAGATAGAAAAGGAAGAGATTCAAAAGACTGATATAGAAAGTAAGCCTTTTTTTCTTTTAAAGGGAACTTTTATATGAGGAATGATCTGAGATTAAGTTCTGAGGATGATCTAAGTAAGCCAGTATTATCACTACTTATTCTGGCTGTTTAGCTTCTCAAGTACCTTCATATGCAATAGTCACTCCTAGTTTTTCTGAATGTGGTTGTTACTGAAGCTTCTGCTCACTGTTTTCTTGCTGTTTCCCTTTCTGTATCTCATCACTTGTACAGAAAACTGATTTTCTTGTTGGAGTGTAATTTCAAGTGGCAGAGGAAAAGTAGGGTGGTACAAGAATGAAAAGAGTGGAAGGGAAAGAGCAGAAAAGCCAGGAGAGACCAACACAAGCTCTGGCAGAGCCCTTGTGATTAGCCATAGATGTTAAATGTGGACAATACCAGCACTGGAGGGGTGTCTGGCTCCTCGAGATACTGAAGAATCCGTTCTTCACGTGTCTCCTATAAAAGGAAAATATTTTTTAAAACTAAGACAAAGTCATCACCGGTGGATCCAATGAGTGCTTCCATTCCTAACTTTTCCTGCCCCCAGAGGCCTATGAGTTTCCTCAGCAGAACTTTTGGCTTAGTGGAACAAAAGGCCTCAGGGGTCACTGGTGAGAGACTGTCATACCACTTGTTGAAGGATGCCTGGAACCTGAGAAAGGTTGTGTGAAAGCCTCAACAACTTCCTCAGGTAGCCTTTCTCTTCTCATTATCATCTTCAGATGAAGCTTGTTTCATAATATGCTCTAGCTTAAGTCAACCCACCCACACAATTTAATGGCTAAAATACCACATGCAAAGAAAAATAAGTCCCTTGTGCCTTGCTACAGAGCTTTCTTCATTTGCCACATAGTTTAAGCTTTGCTATCAAATAAATGAAAACTAAAGTGTATTAGTAAAGCACCTGTGGAGAAGTAGTGGTAATGGAAAGGAATATGGGCTGAGATTCCTGACTGTAGAAGGCACCTGCTATGTAGCCTTGGACAAGTCACTGAACCAGTCTGTTTTCTCCTTTGTAAATACTTTGGTTTTGATAGGCCTGATAGTGTCAAATAAATAAATGAGATCTACTATTACACAAGGCCCTTTGTGTTAGACACTTGTCTATATTCCTCTTATGGACCACTGCCTGTGCTAATGTGTATTCTCACGATACACCGAGGAAGGTTTTTCTGCTTAAACTCAACCAAATGAAAATATCTTAAGGAAAAGCATTATGTCCCAAAAGGTCAGCAGTTTCCACCAAATGCCAATTCTCTGTCAGATGGACATGCTTATTGGTCTGCCATCTATGGAAAGAATCTAGGAGAGAAATAGATGCCGTTGTGGGGTGTGGCAATCTCCGTACCTGTATATCTCACTCTGTGAGATTAGTGAGTGTGTTTCACTGAAGTCCTGACCTACATGATATTTACTGACTGCTAACTAAGGGTTGAGAGCCGATGAACTTTGCTCTTCAGGAGAGAGTCAGTGATGATCTCTGTGACAATTACCCACTCTTGTTTGTTTGCACAGTACTCCTAAAGGCAAGGAATAAACACCCAATTTCTGATGGTGTTTTGTTACTTTTAACTTACAGCTATATCCAAGAAACTGTTTTGATTAAGAACTTGTACACAAATGCACAACAGTGCAAGCTCTCCAGAATACTGCAAATTCCTCAAAGGCACTTGGGAATTCTTTGAGGACAGTTATTGTACTTTTCTTTAAATTTCCCTCAAAAGCTGGCTTATCCTTAAAGGGGCAAGGGGAAGAGACTGGAAGCTGGAGAACACAAAAGCATTTTCCATACAATGCTTCTGTGGGACAGCCTTCCAACTCCATGTTTCAAATACGGTCTCTTTTCACTTATGCTTCCAGCAATATCAGCAAGTGTGAATTGTATATGTGAAGGTCTACATTATGGTTGCTTTAGCCAATACAAGAATCTGTAATGAAATACTTACACCCATATGTGTGCTATTAACGTCTGGATCCAGGTAGTGGGGATTGATATTAAAAGGAACAAATCCCAAAGCCTCTAGCGAAGGTGGGAATACAATTGGCATATCATTGGTTGTATTGATGCTGATGGTGGCTACATTTGTTCCAGCACTAGATCCCATGTATGGAATACCTGCCTGAAAAACATACATAAATAACTCTGATATAAGAAAACAAGTCATATATCGAGACATGAGTGAGGGGCCAAAAACTACCATCAAGAACAAACCAATATCAACACAGACTTTAGAGTGCATACTCCTCAAGAAATTTAGTACTCAAGAGGTTTAGTCTCTAACAGTATCTACAATTCTAAAGAGAAAAACATATTTCTGAGGAAGCAGAAATCCCTCTAAATCCCTGGCCAAAAACAATGCTACAATAGTTGGGAATAAGGAAGAAAGACTCCCTTTGGGAGAGAGGAGCTGACAGCCCTGAACATTGGCATGGCACATGTAACTATGAGGTGGCATTGGTCACTGCTTTCCAGAGCTCTTTTTTTCAAACCTGTAAGGTACTTCATTGCATCAAATGCTCTGAACTGGACATCAGAAAAGTAAATACCAATTATGCATTCTTGTCTCTTCCGCCACCAGGGTCTGATGACACTATTTGCACCATGACACATGAGATGTCATAGCCTGCTGCACTTCTGAGTCAACTTCACAGAACCTGTGCAGTAAAAATTACATCTAAATTTGAAATGATGGCATATCCCATTTGTGGAATACTTGCTTTTAGGTGATATGGAGTGAAAATGAAAATACTACCTCCTGGTGGGCAGTCTGGGCTCCACCAAGAACCAGAGGGCAAAGTTGTGACTTTTGGGGTCTCTAGAAGGGTGAAGGTCTCTTGGGCCTAGTCTCTGGGTTTACAGTTACCCTAAGGCAACAAATACAACAGTCATGATCTCAAAACTAGCTTAACTTTGTATCTATCACTTTTGCCACAGCTATGTGTGTTGGCACAAATTAAAAAGGGATAACTGTCTTAGAATTTTAAAAAAGCATAGCAGACACACAGTTAGCCACAACATTCCTGAAGGGTAGCAAAGAATAAATATCAGCTCTCCCTGGTTTCGACAAGGTGTGAATGGAAATACAGTTAAGATTTAGGTTACCACAAAATTTGAAATACTGGCTTCCATGAGAGGAAAAAGAAGTCTTAAAGGGCCCCAAGAAAGCTAGAGAAGAAGTTCTCTTTTTCTTTTTTAATTGCAAAAGTATATAGCTCTTGGGCTACAATGCAAGGCAGGAGCTTCTGGGGCAGTACTTTTATCTATGAAGGGAGAGAGTGAAAAAGAGATAGTGGAAAGTTGGCTGTCTTGCTCCTTTCCATTATTTTCTGGATATTCTTATTAAGACACCAGAAACTATTTAGCCCTTAGAAAACTTAATAAACTCAGTGGAAGTGATTATTATATTCATACAAAGTCTTTTTCAGAGTCTTGGAGGTCTTTGATAACGCTACAAATATCCCTGAGCTAATCATATTCTTTTCTCTTCAGCCCTTCTTGCCCCAAGAGAATTATATTCTGTTTTATAGAATGCAGAAATCAAGGGAGTGCAATCCTGTGCCTGGAATTCTTCACACTTTCATTTGTGTCAATTCCCATCTCAAATATAACAAACAGGACACTTTATCAACGCCATTTTTCAGTTCACCTAACACTTTATTTCCTATAATTCTGAAAGCACCTCTGAAGAAATTCATTGACAAGTTGTACTCAGTATCAGTTAGTTCTGGAGGGCCTTTCTAAAAGGGTATTCAAATTATTAGCTTCTATCATCTCTTAGATCAGTCTTACTTCCATAAGCATGTAATAAATAATGCCACGTCAAACATTAGTGCTAGAATACATTCCCACAGATTTGACTGGTGATATTTGATTCTGCCCATAGGAAGAGATTAAAAATATGGCAGCTAATTTATTTTTAAAGGAAAAGCAAAATGCAGGAAAATAAATAGCAAGCTATCCATAGAATCACTTAATTGTAACCTCAGCAAATCAATTTAGGCCAACTTACATGTAGGACTCTTTTCCTGATCTCAGGAAGCAGATTTAAATCATATAATATCTTTAGAAGTCTGAAGGTATTACCACCACCTGTAGGGGAAGAACCAAAGTACATTTTGCTTTGCCTAAATAAAAATACTGAAATTGTGATACTCTCAATGAGCCCTGAAAGTAGAAGTTGTGAGCAAACAAGAATGGTCCAAAACAGACAACAAAGACTAGGAACATACGAATAGAGCTTAGTTATTAGTTTGGGGGCGGAGTCGGTCCGTGTCCTCCCATCCTCCTCTAGCCCTTAGGAGGTACATTCTTTAGCATGAAGGGTGGTGGAGAAAACCAAAGTGGTTACCAGCAATAAACATCTGAATGCCTACTTCACACAAACCTTGCCCAATCTGAAGGAAAGCCAAGAAAAAGCTGGAGTTAGGCCTAAGGAGAAAGAGGTAGGGCTGACAGAGCTACCAGAGCTGATTCAGATGAGGTTTCCAAGAGCAAGGTAAAGGAAGGCTAACCAATGACACCACTCTTTTTTTCATATCTAGTCCTAGAAACACTAGACAGTCAAGTCAAGGAAGGAAGAAGAGAAAGGACTAAGCATTTATTAAGTGCCTACATGTGCCAGGCATTGTCCTAAGAGCTTTACAAATATTATTTCATTTGATCAATCAAACCTCACAACTACCCGGCAAGAAAAAAAATTTCATCCGAAATAACTACAGAACGTATAAAAAACTAATCACTTACTAAGCAATATGAAAACAAAACATTTTATAGAGAGACACAAATAACTGGAGGGATATTACTTCCTCATAATTGGGCAAATCAATAAACAAATTTATTGAGTGCCATATCAAACTACCACAGGGCTATTTGATAGATCTAGAAAAAGGAACAAAATTCATCTGGAAGAGCAAGAGGGCAAGAAACTCAAGGGAGATAATGGGAGAAAAAAGTAGGAATAAAGGGGACCTAGTAGTACAGATCTCAAAATATAGAACAGAACAGTAACCATCAAAACCACGGGACAATTGTTGTTTTTTTTGAAGGGGGGAAGGCAAAGCAATTGGGGTTAAGTGACTTGCCCAAGGTCACACAGCTAGTAAATGTGTTAAGTGTCTGAGGCCACATTTGAACTCAGGTCCTCCTGACTCCAGGGCCGGTTCTCTACTCACTGCGCCACCTAGCTGCCCCTTGGACAATTGTTAATAATGGGAAGGGAGGTGGCGCCATCACGCATAGAGCACCGGGCTAGGAATCAGGAAGACATTTACTAGCTGGGTGACCCTGGGCAAGTCACTTAGCCCTGTTTGCCTCAGTTTCCCCATATGTCAAATAAGCTAGAGAAGTAACTTGCAAACTGCTCCAGTATCTTTGCAAAAAAAACCCCAAATGGGGTCACAAAGACTCGGACACAATTGAAGAAGATGATTAACAAAGACCTAACCTGAACATGGGAACAGACTAGTTACCCAAGACCCAAAAGCCACTGAGTCTCGTAACCACAGTGTTTGATTTTCAAAAACATCAGCTATTGGGGTGTCTGAATTTATCATGAAGTCTGTGGGGTTTTCCTGGCAAAGATACTGTACTGGCTTGCCATTTCCTTCTCCAATGTGCCCCCATTTTACAAATGAGGAACTGAGGTAAACAGGAGTTAAGTGACCTACCAGGGTCACAAAGCTAGTAAGATCATACCTGAACTGAGATCTCCCTGACTCCAAGCCCAGTGCTCTCTCTACACACTGCATCACATAGCTGCCCCCTACTGGTGAGAAAACTAGAAAGCCCTCTGGAAGAAATTCAACGGAGACTAACTTCTCACACCACCACACAACACTCCAAATGGAGTTTCCTGATGACCTCAACACAAAAGGTCACATTACAGACAATTCTGGCTTTCCCATGGGTCCTCAAACATGATATTGCATCTCAGAGCTTTTGTGTTGGCTGCACCGCACGCCTCAAGGGCACTACTTCCTTGTCTCAACCTCTTAACACCCCCAACGCTATTCGATACATGAAGCCTTCCCTTCTAATCACTTTGTATTTAGCTTTATATTTATGCTGTACATGTTTTTGTGCGTTCTTGTCTTCTCTCCCTTCAGAACGTAAGCTCACTGCAATAGGCACAGGTTCATTCTTTGCTTGTATCCCTGGTATTTTGTACGGTTGCCTGGCACATAGTAAGCACTTAATAGTTACTGATAGATTGACTGATGCTTCACCAGAGAACCAAACTATCACTATGAATTTTCCATTTAACTGAAAATATTTTTAATCCTACTAAAATATCTGACTTTAAAATGCTGAATAGTAAAATAAATTCTCTAGAACTTATTTAATCAATCACCCAGGTAAAAATCTGGCAAGATTCTCAGTGATCCTTGCTATCTATCATAGACAGCTTACCATTCCTATTATCTCTAGACTTTGATTAGGATATATCTTTCTAACTCAACATGAATTACAGTTTTTTTTTAATCAACAAAAATGTGCCTTTTCTCCCTCCCACATACCCTTCTAGAAAACATGTATTCCAAGTCCATCACTTCTTTGCTAGAAGGTAGAATGCATTTTTAAAAAAATTCTTTTTCTTTCAATCACAAAAATTTATTCTACCCCATATTCTCATTTCCCTCCCTTCTAACTGAAACACAAAACCCCTACTACAAACATGTACAATCAAGCAAAACAAATTTCCATATTGGCTTTGTTTTTTTTAAAAAGTTTCATTTCATACTTGGAGTCTTTCATCTCTATATCAGGAGATGGGTAGCATGTTTTATCATTAGTCCTCCGGAGTTGTGGTTCCTAAGAGTTCCTAAGTCTTTCAAAGTTGTCTTTGTATAAATTGTTCTCCTGGTATGCTCATTCTACTCTGCACTGGTTCATTCAAATCTTCCCAGGTTTTTCTGAAACCAACCCTTCATCATTTCTTATAGTACAACAGTATTCTATCATGTTTTACATACAACTTGTTCAGATAATCTCCAATTAATGTTTACACACCTCTCCCACCCCCTTTCCAATTCTTTACCTATACTTCTAGAGAGTTGAAATATTTTTGTATATCCTTAGAGTCTGTTTTACTTGGGACTAATCCCTCTCTTAATCTACCCTCTAATTTCTCCTCACCTTTCCCTCCTATTTTCCTGTGGAATAAAATGTATTTTTTACCTAGCTCTGTGTATGTGTATTCTCCCCTCCTTTGATCAGTTCAGATAAAAGTGAGGTTCACAGAGATTTGTGGCGATGGCATCTGGAGTGGAGGCTGAGGCCCGCACAGAGACCCTGGAAGACGAGGAAGAGGAGGAGGAGGAAGAGGAAGAGAAGCGGCCCCTGACTTTGGCAGGGGCCCTGGCTGCCCAGAATCGAGAGGAGAGACTGAGGAAGTTCTAGGAGTTGCACGTGAAAAGGAGTGAGGCCCGAAACCTAAATCATCAGGTCAAGCTGCCAGCAAACTGGGAGGCTAAGAAGGCTCGTTTGGAGTAGAAACTTCAAGTCGAAGAAAAGAAGAAGGAATGTGCCGCAAGGGGGGAAGACTATGAACATGCGAAGCTATTAGAGATCAGTGCTGAAGACGCAGAAAGGGGAGAGAAGGAAGAGGAAGAACCAGATCGGGGCTTTTCAGACTTTGCAGCTGCTTAATTGTGCCAGCATCATCGGCTGACCAAACAGACCAAACCTGATATGGAAACGTACGAAAAACCGAGAGAAAAACCTGGAGAACAATTCTACCCGACGTCTAATAGTCTTCTTCATGGAATACACGTACCTTCTACAGAGGAAACTGATAGGATGGTTACAGATCTAGAAAAACAAATTGAGAAACAAGAACAATACAGAGACGTCCTTATAACGATGACTCTGATATTGACTACATTAATGAAAGAAATGCCAAATTCAACAAGAAAGCAGAGATGTTCTATGGAAAGAATACAGTTGAAATCAAGCAGAATTTGGAGAGAGTAACAGCTGTCTAAACGTCAGGAAATGTTGAACATGATAGTTAATTGAGTCTTCGGGTAAACTGCTATCAGTAAAATGTACAAATAAAGGAAGGTTTATATTCTCGTATTTAACACTCAGTTAAAAGTGTTTAAGAATTATTTACATGTGATGACTCTTTCATGTTGGTTTCAGTTAAAAAGTGAGGTTCACGTGTCTGCCATTTCCCTCACCCTTTTCCTCCTTTATTTGTATAGCCTTCTGCTTATGCACCCCAGATCACGTGAGATAATTTTCCCTAACCTTCCTCTCCTGGCCCTGTATAATTCTCTTTCTGTCCCTTTCCATTCTTCTTTTAAGGTTAGCAGGGCATAACAGAACCACTCCCAGGATTTGTCTAATTAGGCTCCCTTAATCACATTTAGAAGGGGACATCGATGTCACCACTCCATATGAGAATGTAAGTACTCTATTTCATTAAAAATTCATTTTTCTCCTGAAGGATTATACTCAGCTTTGCTGAATAAGTTATTCTCAGTTATAAGCCTATATCCTTTGACTTTTAGAATATCATATTACAAATTCTAAATTAAAGGTATAAAATTTCTCTCTCTAATAAGCAAATAATTTTACATTTTACTCTTACAGGAGAATAAAACAGCCTAGCTAATACCTTTCCGGCTAGAAGCTGCTGGCTAGGTATAACCTGAAATTACATACAATGGTCTTTTTAGTCATACCTTAGCAATGGCTCTAGTTCTCCTTTCTTAGATACCGTAACTGTCTTCTTAAGTAAATATCTATTGTAATTTAGAACTTTTGAAAATAAAAGTTAAAAAGAAAGCTTAAGCCTTTGAAAGTACACATTTAAAATGATTTCACCAGACTTACCTACAAATATGGCTTCAGATTTTCTTACAGCTTCCACAGGGTCAGAAGATTCATGAATGCTGTCCAACCCATATCCTTAAATTCAAAACAGAATTTGATTTATTCACATATGATACGACTTCTGCTTTAAAAAAGAGGCAACATTTTTAATCATTAGAAATTGGCAGAGGAAAGCTCTTAGCTTACCCTCTAGCAAAGGAGTAGCTTTCTGATATAGCTAAAGTATTAGATCTCAGCACCAGGCCTCCTGGCATCTGTGGGTAAGTTAACTCCATTAGGCCTTAGTGTGTTCATCTATAAAATGACTTATTAACAATGAGATGATATACATCAAAGTGCCTGAAAACCGTTTTTAATCTTCTTTTGGGTTGTTTTTTCCTTTTTAACTAGACCTGTAATTTCAACTACTGGGAGAACTCCAAAATCTTCCTAATGTTTCATGACTCAGCTTTAACTTATATAGTCTTAGAAAATTACCAGGGGCTCTGAGTTATGTACCTGTAGTTACACAGCCAGTACGTGTCAGCATCAGGCTCCCTGAACTCAGCCCTTTCCGATTCCCAGGTGACTTCTAGTCACTATACAGGTTGCCTCTTGAAGGCAGTATTATTTCTAGCAATTCGGAGATCGGAGGCCAAAATGACTTCCTAGGAAAGTCTCCACCTATTATTTTGGAAGAGGGAAAAAAAAACCAAGGAACTAAAAAGCTGTTCCTAGACCAGTTCAATTCTTAAAAAATTCTGCTAACTACTTGAGCTCTAAAAGTGCTTTGCATAGGCATGATACATGGTGGGTATGTTCACTGGTAGGTGAATTACTAAAATTTAGTAGTTACTAACATTCTGGTAAGTCTACAATAAAAGAAGTAGATTTTTACCTAAGCTTTCAAATTTTTCTCTTGCAGTTTTGGCATAGGCATCTCGATCATGAAGGGCATATGGTATAAAAAGAACTCGTTTCACTTTTCTGGGGGAAAAAAAAGAAAGTTTCACAGGACTTTAGTAGTCAATGATATTTCTTAGTTCTTGCTGTGAATGGATTTGATTTATGGTTCTGTCCTAAGGGTTTATATCTTGGGTCTGTTTTACAAGGGAATTTACTTTACCAAATTAAAAACCAGCCTCTATTTCCAAGCTTGACCTTGAAACCAACATGAAATAGTCATCACATGTAAATAATTCTTAAATACAAGAATGTATTAAAATTTTGGGCTGAACTTTGTTTCTTTTTTATAAAGACTGATTTTAGGATTCTTCTTCCCAACCCATCTAGGGAGATGTGATAGTGACCTTGCCCCACCTACCTCCCATGGTTGCTCTGTGGGTAATATGAAATACTCTACGTTAAAGTGCTTTGCTATATACCTTCAAACCTCATCACTCAACTGAAACTGCTCTCTCCAAAATTGCCAATAATCTCTTACCTGCCATATCTAAAGGTCTTTTGTCAATCCTCAACCTTTGCACTTGTTAAGGGCTATTAAGAGGTCCCCTGTATGTCTTTTTGAGTTGCCATATTTTCCAGAAAAACTGGACCCAGAGGGTGCAGGAGGCCCTGAATGTGTCAAGGATGAGCTTCCCCCATCCCCCAAGCTGACATAATTTGTTGTTTGCACCCCAAGCTGGACTCTTTGTGTGTCCTTTGAATTCAAGACAGGTAGCAGCCAGTCTGTGCCAGGCTGGCTTGTGCAGCTGAGGTCCTTTGCACATAAGCAGACCCTTCTATCTTCATAGTCTGGTAGTTCCCAAAGGAAAAAGAATGTGGCTTTTGCTTGCCTAGCTCTTCCCCTTCAGGAGGGGTTTTGTCCTTTTCCCACCTTTACCTTTCCCCTCCCATGCCATGCCCCTTTAGGTGGAAATGTTTTCTTCTTTTGTTATACTGTCATAAATGGGCAAACTTCGGTAAGGACTCTGAACTCTTGGGGTTCCACATGCATGTTCATTTCTCTTGTGATAAACCTGGCTTTCACATATGTCTCTTGACATGACTACCTGCTGATACACTTGACACTACTGATATCCTTTCTCCATAGGATGTTCTGTTTTCTCTGGGCTTTTGTGACTGCTCTTTCTTGGAGTTCTTTGCTGTATCTTTATGTCCAGCATTCTGTGCTCTGCTCCCCACCCTGCCCCAAGCCTTGTAGTTGTACTCCTCAGGTCAGTCCTGAGCCACCTTCTATTGTCTCTTTATTCCCTGACTGGATGATCTCACAAGTTCTCACCAGTTCAATTATCATCTTGATCTAGATGACTCCCTATCTACTGCCCTAGGCTCTCTCTGAGCTCCAGTCCCAAATCACTAACTGCCTAATGTTCGATTTCAAACTGGATGTCCATAGACATATGACTCTCAAAATGTCTAAAACAGAACTCAGCTTTTCCCACAAACCCACTCCCTCTTCAGAACATACATGTCAAGGTAACTACCCTCTTTTGCAATCACCCTGGTATACACTGCAACCTTGTTGTCATCCTCAGCTTCTCACTCATGTCATATATCTAATTGATGGAATCCTAATAAAGCTGCCCCCAGCCCCAGTATTCTAACTTCCTTATAGGCCTCACTTTGAACAGCACACATGTCCTGATTTAACCACACAATCTGGCTTTAACCACAACACTGCCCCCAGACTCAATCACAGGCCTCACTAATCACAGACGTTATGCACCCCCACACCCCATATCCTGACTTCCTCATATATGCCTCACTAGAACAGCAGGTGTGTCCGTGAAATCATGCCCTACTAGGACAGCAGGCGTGTCCATTGAGTGGAATGCTAGACCCATTCCTCATATTTCCCACAGAAACAGCAGGTGTGTCCATGCACTCAACCACAACCATATCCATCTCATCTCAGACAGAACTACGATAGCCAGCTGATCAGAAAGCAGTACCACCAGGCTGCCCGAGCAGTATGTGGACCCCCAAAACAATAGAAGGGACTTTCCCTAAGTAGGCAACTGTGCAGTAATAGCAAAAGCTGTCCTTTAGGTGAACTTATGAAGAAGAGAGATTTATAATATCATTATCATATATGCAACACTGCATGCATTGTAAGTAATAGCATGTTCAGTTCCTCCCCTATTACCTAATCCCTTGACAAATTCCTCCAGCCTTTTTAATATTCATAATTTCTGTTGTGCAATCAGCACTATTACACTATAAAATTGCCTGTCTTGTCTTACTGAAGTTGCTAGTTCGTCTTGGAGCTTCAGCCCGCTGGAGAATGTCACCCTCAATAAATGCCTTCACTTGGACCAGAAGTGGTCTGAGTCTGAATTCTTTGAGACGACCCCTACTACACACCACACAACCACACCATAATCAGCTGTTAAATCCTATCATTTCTCTCTTCGCACTTCTCTTATACCTCTCCTCTTCACTCATTCACAACACTACAGTAGGTCTTCATTTATAATCTGAAGCCACAGCCTCCAAATCTCTTTCTTCTCCAATTCATCCCCCTCATTGATGCCAAAATGATTTTCCTAAAGCATAGATTTATGACAATCCCTCCCCCTCCTCTCATCCCCATTCAATAAATCCCAGTGGTTCCTTAGTACCTCTGGAAACAATAGAAATTCCTGTTTGTTGAGCAAAACTCTTCAGAACATAGCCCCTCCCTATCTTTCTGGTATTACACGTTACTCTTCCCAATGTACTCAAAGTACATACCTTACTTGCTATTCCTTACACAATGCTCTATCTCCTATCTTTCTGCTTTTGCACTGGGTTTTACCTATGCTTGAAATGCTCACCTTCCTCACCTCCACTTCCAGGAAACCCTGGTTTCCCTCAAGACTCAGCCCAAGCATCAACATTCTGCAAGAGACCTTTCCTTTCTCCTCCCCACTGGTATTAGTACTCTCCCCTCTAAGATTCCCTTGCATCTATCTACCTTCCTCGTACTTTAACGAGATTTTATATGTACAAGTTGCTCCGCTCCCCCAACCCCTTTAAGTTCCTGGATAGCAAGGAATCTAGTAACAAC
Organism: Phalanger gymnotis; assembly: GCA_028646595.1. Taxonomy (NCBI): domain Eukaryota; kingdom Metazoa; phylum Chordata; class Mammalia; order Diprotodontia; family Phalangeridae; genus Phalanger; species Phalanger gymnotis. The sequence continues at coordinate 65,289,376 of CM053626.1, read as the reverse complement.
CTCCCTGCATTCCTAAATAATCTCTCTTCTATATTCGAGTTATTATCTGAAATTCTACTTGGAGGTTCCCTTCTTTTAATTAAAAATCCATATTTACCAGGAAGAGGTAATACCTTAACCTTACACTAGTAATTTATACTCCAGTGTAAACTAGTTTCAGGTTAAGTACAGGATTTTTTTTGGGGGGGGAGGAGGTGGGTGGGAGGAGGATAAAGAAGGCAGTATGTGTTCAAGAGGGAAGGGGAAGTAGAGGAGAAAAGTAAAGAGAACTAAGACTTCCAATACTGTCTTCATAATTTATTTACCTGATCCTTATATCTCCAAAACAAATTCAAAGATTCTTCTATTTTAACAGGTCTGATACAGGGACCAATCCTTAAACTACTGGAGACGAAGGTACTTCTGGAGGAAGATATAAATACTCTTTATCTGGAATTCACACTATCAGCTGGCATCTAAAATACAAGGGCATTTACGCTCGTGCGATAGTCACGTATCAAAAAGTGCAAGGATCAGAAAAGAGCACATCTACTCTATGCCGTATCAGGAGACTATTTTATAGCGCCTACTCACACCCTTCCAGAATAGGAGAGTCCTTCCCGGAACGCGCTGGGGGACCCCTACCGGGCCAGGTTGGGGACCCCTCTTGGGACGGGCTGGGGGGCGCTTCTGGGCTAGGCCGAGACCCCCCTTGGTTGTCCGTGGGGCTCCGCAGAGGCGCCGGGAAAGACCACCCATGTCGAGAGTCGTCAGCCGCGCGCTCCCTGGAGGAGATAGGACGGAGCTCCCTCTGCAATCTCGCCCGCCCTCCGCGAACTCCCTCCCGTCTCCCTCATTCGCCCGACCCTCCCAGCGGTGGGACGGAGACTCCTGCAGCCCTTCCCGACGCCCCCCGAGCCTCACCCCCCGAAGAAGCTGCGCACTTGCTCCTCGCAGTGCCCCAGGTAGCCCTCCCCGTGCAGGCGCGAGTTGGACACCAGGAGCAGGCGCCGCGGGAAGGGGGAGGCCATGGTGCTCGCCCGCTCGGCTATCGACTGCTCGCCCTCCCCTCGCGCCCGCCGCCCCAGAGCAGCGGCCCCGCCCCCTGGCAGACTCCCCTCGAGGCCTCCCCCCCCTCCCCCACACACACACACTCTCCTCGGGCGCGGGACTGGACTGGTCAGGGCGCAGAGCCGCGGGCCGAGAAGGACAGTCGATCACGGGCTGGGGTCCCGGGACTGGGGGGCATTGAGCCATGTTGGACTTCGCTATCTTCGCTGTCACCTTCCTGCTGGTCCTGGTTGGAGCCGTACTCTACCTCTACCCGGTAACCAGCGGTGCCCCCGGGGCCTCGCCCACGCCCCGCTCTGCCAGCGCGGCAGCTGGAGGAGGGAGGGAAAGGGAGCGGGATGCTCGGGGAAGGGCAGCCATGTTGCTCGCTTCCCAGTCTCGCTGGGCCTGGGGGGAGGGGCGGATACGGCGGGGGTCACGTGCCCCTCTCTCTTCTCCACCCCCCCCGAGAGGCGCGGTGACCCCCCCCAGCTGATTGTAATTTACCTCTGACAGACGCAGGCGCGTAGCCTCTGTTTCCCCCTCTTCCCCACCCCACGCCCTTTAGCGGACGTGGAAGGGGGAAGGGGAGCACGTGGGGCCATATACACCTGTCCCCAGGTGTGCGCCTCCCAGCTTGGGAAAAGTCACCAGCTCTGCAGGTGGCTCTAAACCCACCCCCTTCCCTAACCCTCGGCAGGTAAGGGTAGCTTTCATCCCGTCTCAGAGGAGCAGTGAAAAAAAATGCTGGAAAATTCCTTTGGATCCTTAGGAGAAAGGTGTCATAATACTACTAATTATTACTATAGCAGTTCCTATGAGGGGATCGTTATCCCCATTTTACAGATGAGGAAAATGAACTTCAATTTCCTCCAGCAACTTGCGCCACTCCGCCCCCCCCCCCTCCGCGTCACGCTGTGAGGAAGAACCGTGGGTACGAACGCAGGTCTTTCCTGACTTCCAGACTAATTAGTTTTTTCCACTCAGCCATTCCCACCAATCTCATTGTAATGGTGGTTCAGCCGTTTCAGTTGTGTCCGATTCTTCCTGACCCCATTTGGGTGTTTTTTGGTTTTTTTGCAAAGATAATGCAGTGGTTTGCCATTTCCATTAGTTAATCAATATTTACTAAGCCCCTACTTTGTACCAGGCATCCTACTAAGTGCTGGGGATACAGAGAAAAGCAAAAGACAGAATGATTGGGGGCTGGGGCGGGGGGAGAGCGTACCAATAATTGGGGAAATCCAGAAAGTCCGCCTTTTGACACGTGAGTTGAGCCTTGATAGCCAGAGGCGGAGGTGAGGAGGGGGAGCGTTACAAACTTTCTATCTAGTGGAGGCAGCGAGTGCAAAAGCCCAAAGGCCAGCTAGAGGGAATGTGGAGACAACCTGTCAGTTTGGCCATAATGACGGAGTATGGAGTAAAGTTTGATCAACTTGGAAAAATAAACCTGAGTAGGGCTCCCAGGGAAGTGAAATGGTCGTAACCGGTGCCTTCGGAATATCAAATTGACAGCTTTCTCTGGGGGATGATTTGGAAAGTGGAAGAGACTGGATCCATTTCAGCACACCTTTACAAGGCTATCGGCAATAGTTCAGAGGAAAGAAAATGAGTATCTGGGTTGGAGTAGAGAGTACAGAGAATGGCACGGAACATTGTCTTGTAAGTCATTGCAGTTGGGAAGGTGCATGAAAGAGGTCTTCCATGGCAAGATTAATGCATTAATGTTTAGCATATGCTACATTGTATTATTATGTGTTTGGTGTAGGTATCCTGACTCCCCAGCTTTTGTTGTTCAGTTGTTTTCAGTTGTGTCAGGCCCTTTGTGACCCCATTTGGAGTTTTCTTGGCAAAGATACTGGAGTGTTTTGCCATTCCTCCTCCAGCTCATTTTACAGATGAGGAAACTGAGGCAGAGAAGGTTAAATGACTTGCCCAGAGTCAAACAGCTAGAGTCCGAGGCCAGATTTGAATTCAAGAAGATAGGTTTTCCTGATCCCACTCCTGGTACTCTGTCACACTGTGCCACCTAATTGCCCTGACTCCCTAGCTAAGCCCTTTTAAAGCAAAAACTGTTTCTTGTACCTTGTATGTCGTGTATCCACAACACTGGGTCTTGCATGTGGTGTAGGTGCTTAATAAATGTTTGTTAATAAGTGCAGTCTAAGAAGCTTACGATGCATTATTGTTTCATAAGTCATTTCAAGTAATTGTGCTGTTTGAAGGTAAAAGGTGTGGGGGGGGGCATACTTTCATTTCAGAACAAGCTAAATGAATGGTACAAGAATATGCAGCTTTGCTTTTACCACCCAAAATCTACAAATACAGGAGGCCTGGTCAAGGTTTGTTCCTATTGCAAAATAGTCTTTAAATTAGAATGACCTTTTGTTCTAGTGAAATTTTTTTGAAAGCATCAGTGCCCTAGGAGGAGGAGCAAAGATATGCTTAAATATAACATGTTTGGAGATTCCTTTTGTTGAAGGTAGCAAGAAAAGAGGGTTGTTTGTTTTGCTTTTTCCATTTTTAATAATTTTCTTCTTCCACATTAAAATCAAATTGTATATTGCTGATTTGATCAATTTCCATGTGGCAGTGCTTTTACCTATCTACTCTTTGGAGTTAACAATTGCTGAATTATGTTAAACCAGAGTATGATGTATTCAGTTTATTTTAAAATTATTTGTTCATTCATTTCAATTCAATAATTACTTTTCAAGCTCTTGCAATTTACAAGTACTGTGCTAAGCACTGGGGATACAAAGGAAAAAGAGCCTCCACCCTCAAGGAGCTTACATTCATTAGAATCCTTGTACAGAAGAATTCTAACTGTTAAGCAGCTGTGGTCAGTACTGTGTGAACATGTGGACAAGAAATGTATATCTTATTATATACATCAAAATAACCATATGAGAAACAAAAAGATCAGACACTTGAACTTTTTTTTTTAAGCCAAGCAAATGATGAAAACATTTTTTAATTTGGACAAAGAGAGAAATTTAAATTTTTTCTTTGTTGCTAAAGTGAGGGAGACTGATTGTGGATCATGTAAGTCAAAGGAATTGCATACTTTTAAAAAAGACACTTGGATTTTTTTTTCTCTTTCTTTTTTTTGACACATTTTATTTTGACACATCAATTACTTTCTGACAACCCAAAATAGCTTTCCCTTAAAAGTTAAATTTAGTTTAATTATGTTGTGTCAAAGTAGCAAGTGACATCAAGATGAACTTTTTTCTTCTACACAAGAAAAAAACAAATTTGGGAAATAAAAATCATATCTTCTATTCAGTAAACTGCTATATTTTTAAGCTTAGTAAAAGATCTGAGATGTTGCATCAGTCAGAGGAGAGCACTGTGATTTCTGTCCTGAGCCCTCTTTTCTTGTCCTGTACTGTCTTAATTGGTGATATCATCAGTTCCATCCCTAATCAACAGAGTTCAATATATCCAGCTCTCCTGAGTTCCAGGTTCCTGTCACCAAATACCTTTTGACATCTTCACCTGAATTCCCTGTAGACCTCTCAAAATTTATATGTCCAAAACAGAACTCATCTTCCTCTCCCAATCCTCTCCTTCTGAACTTCCCTATTCCTGTTGAGGGAAATCGCACAGGTTAGTAAAGTCAGTGTCATCATCAGACCCTTTCTTCAACTCACTCCACCTCTCTAGTCTGTTATGTCTTGTCATTTCTATTTTTTTTTTTGACATCTCTCCAATTTGCCTTTCCTCTCCACTCAGCCACCAGCCTGTTTTAGGCTCTCATTACCCCATGTCTGGACTATTGCAGTAACCTCCGGGTTGGTCTCTTGTGCTTCAGGTCTCTTTCTACTCTGCCCCTTAGCACAGTACTTGGAGAATGGGTCATCTCCAGTTGTCCTGATCTAGGAGAAAGTGAGGCTGGTGACTTTGCACAGTCCTCCCTCACTTAAATCCAACTCACTTGCATGTCATGCCATCACCTCCCTGATGTCAGGGTCCTCTTTGAGAATAAAGGACAAACAGCAACATCCTGGCAAATAGTCATTGCTTAATAAATGCTTATTGATTTGACTTGACTCCAGTCCATCCTTCACTCAATTGTCAGTGATTTTCTTAAAGAATAGGCTTCACCATGTCACACCCACTCCTCCAACTTACTAAACCCCTCTGGCTCCCTATTACATTCAGTAACAAATACAGAATCTTTTTTTTTGCATTTGAAGTCCATTACAACCTTCCCTTTCTGGTCTTCTTATGCTTCATTCCCCTCTATTTGCTCTGTGATCCTGCAACACGGATCTTCTTGCACCTGGCATCATTTTCTAGCTCTGTGCCTTATCACTGGCTGTCCTCCATGCCTAGACTTCTCTCCTTCCTAATCTTCACCTCGAGGCTTCCTTGGTTTTCTTCAGTTCTCAGTCCAAACCCTTCTGCAGAAGGCCTTTTGTGGTTACTCTGATATTAATTGCTGTCCACTCTGTAACCATCTTAGATGTACATAGTTATTTGCGTGTTGTCTCCCCTATTGGCCTGTGGCCTTCTTGAGGGCAGGGACCATTTTTGCCTGTCTTTGTATTCCCAGAGCTTAGCATAGTGCCTGACACATAGTAAGAGCTATTAAGCATTTATTAAAATGCTTGCTGTTCATCAAGTGAGAGCAATTATTATACAATGTAAGCAGAGTAGTTTGTTGTACTTAAGCAATTACTCTTTTTTTTAGGCTTCTAGACAAGCTTCAGGTATTCCTGGGATTACTCCGACCGAAGAAAAGTAAGTACTTCTTCCTTTGGCGTCAGATGTAGTCAACTTGTAGTCATTACCTGCAAGAGAAGTACATTGCTCCAAAGCCTATCATCTTCTTTCAGATTCTTGTTAGCTGTGTAGGTGCCACCATTCCTTTGTCAGTCTTTCTCTTTACTCCTTTATCAGTTAGCAAAATACATCCTAGAAAGACCCAAAGAGGTCCATCTGATACCGAAAGGATGGTACTTCATGCTATCCTTCCCTTCTTCCTCTTTCTCAGGGTAATGATTATGCAGAAAGGAGAAAACGTGAGAAGGAAAAGAAAAAAGAACTGCTCAGGCTAATGTTCCTCCTTTTTCTTCCCCAGCATGGAATACACAATAAATAAATATTGGAATAGGATAGGGAAGCTTAAGAGTTGTGGGGTAACTTTGTTATCTGGTTTTAACTGTTGAAATTCCCAGAATATCAGAACCGCTTCAATTTAATTACAGATTTAAAATGTCAGTCCCTTGGATATAAGCACTTGCAGAAATGGGGCTGTTTAGTACATGTGTAGCACTCTGCTTGGCTCCTAGCCACATGTGCTACTCCCAGAGGAGAGGCCATCCCAGGCACAAAATGGCATATCAGGAAAGCCTTGTGGAGCCCTGCCCACCCATCCTCCTGAAAGCAGCTTCCATAGGAACTAGCAGGTGGAATCAGTTGCCTCCTGTGACAATCCCAGAATCTCAGGACTAGAGAGCCCCTTTACGCAAATTTCGTGGATTGGCCTTCTCATTTTATAGGTGAAGAAACAAAAGATCAGGTGAGAATTAAGACTATACCAAGATCCACTGACGTTCAGGCCAGTGTTCTTCCTTCCCACCATACCACTTGTCCTACCTGATGTGTTAATGTGGCTTAGGGTGTTTCACAGGACCATGTCATCCAAGGAGATTGCTCTTGTAGTTACAATTGTTTCACGCTTTGCTCTCATCTAGATATTGCTAATGTGCACTTTCTAAGGCCAGAAACTGGTTCAGAATAGGGTTAACATGCTGTTCTGTTCTTAGTACACTAGGGTCCTGTTGTGATCTGTGTCTCTTTTGTGGGGCTGGAGTCTTTGGTGGGATGGTATTGTGTTGAATAGAGCTGTTTGGTTGTCTCTGATGATCTGAAGCACAAAGACCATGTCTGGATGGAAATGAAGGTAGACTGAAGTAGCTAAGTTCAGAGCAGGACCAGTTTATTAACGAGGCTAACAGTAATCAATAAATGGGGCCAGTGACTCCTCCATAGTCAAAGATTCTGAGTGAGAGTGAGGGCTACCAGGTGTTTTATAAGGCTGTATAGGATGACAGAGCAAAACCTCAAGTGATATAGGCTTACCTTCTTTGGATTGGCTAGAAAGTAAAACCCCGTGACATCAGCTTGACATTACATCGTTTGAACCTCCCCTTCTAAAACCCCTTAACCATAAAGAGACATCTGATTTGTGGGATTTGGGAGTGGCTGCACCAGCTTTGATTGAATCAACTTGACCTTTGGGTTAAGCAAGTTTCTCTTGAATGTTGGTAGAGGGGTGAAGTTACAAGATAGGAGGTACAAGTCAGAAGATGAGGGTAGAAGTACAAACCCAAGAATAGAACTGTGACCTAAGTGACCTGGCAAGGGTAAGGAACAGCAAGGGGGAATAGTAATCTTATCTTTAAGTCTTAGCAAAATAGAATTACAAATCAATTTTCAATTTCACAGCCATTGTTTGAGGCACAGTAATCTAAAACCTACACCTTGCAGGTTGAGATGAGAATATAATAGAGGAACCAGCTGCCGCAGGATACAAAATCATATCCTGAAGCCAATTGATGTTGAATTGTCTAGACCTTTCTTATTTTTTTGAGAGCATAGAAGGCGCAAAGTTGGTTATATTACTTTTTAATTAAAAAATTTTTTAAGTAAATAGTATTTTTTTTCCAATTACATGTAAAGATAGTTTTCAACATTCATTTTTTGTAAGATTTTGAGTTCCAACTTTTTCTTTGTCCTTCTTTCCTTTCCTCCCTCCCCAAGACAACAAGCAATCTGATATAGGTTATAAATGTACAATCATGTTAAACATATTTCCATGTTAGTCATGTTGTAAAAAAAAAAAAAGAAACAGAATGAAAGGGAAAAACCACAAAAAAAAGTGAAGAGAATATGCTTTGATATGCCTTCAGACTCCATAGTTCTTTCTCTGGATGTGGATAGTATTTTCTGTCATGAGTCTTTTGGAATTGTCTTGGATCATTGTATTGCTGAGAAGAGCTAAGTCAATCATGATTGATTATTGTACAATGTTGCTGTTACTTTGTGCAGTATTCTGGTTCTGCTGTCTCCATTCAGCATCAGTTCATGTAAGTCTTTTCAAGTTTTCCTGAAATCTGCCTACTCATCATTTCTTATAGCACAATAGTGGTTATATTACTTTTGCAATTCTTCCGAGACTAATAAGTTAAATCAACTGTTTTTCTCTCCAAATTTTGCTTTTCCACCAGAGATGGAAATCTTCCAGATATTGTAAACAGTGGAAGTTTACATGAATTTCTAATTAATCTCCATGAGAGATATGGACCAGTAGTGTCTTTCTGGTTTGGCAGGCACCTCGTGGTTAGTTTGGGCAGTATTGATGCACTAAGGCAACATATCAATCCCAATAGGACATGTAAGTTTAATTTTCTTTCTTATTATTTCTTATTTACTTTTAACCCATAGTTGAGTAATGAGTGTATTTTTACATTAAAGAGAGAGCTTGGTACACTAAACTAAAAATGTATGACTTTGTGTATTATTTTGGTCATTTCTGAAAATGAGAATCAACAGTATTTAATCATACTCATAGTTGTATTTTAAAAATTAACGTTATTTTAGGTACTTTGCAAATAATATTTATCATACTAGTTTAGTATGTGAATAGATGTATTCTAGGAAAGTTATCTAAGAAGTAAATTTATTTCATTTTAGAAAATCAGAACTTTTCCCTTTGGGGGAAAACTTTTCAATATGTTGAGTTGAAAACTTTTGGGAAGGAAAGAGTTAAGATAATTGTTAAGTCTGTGGCATGCTGTATGAGGTACTTCTGGCCATGTTTTTTGCATCATTTTTATAACTTTGCAGCATTCCCAGATATCTGCTTTTGCATTCTCCTTTCCTTTCTCCTTCCTTTTTCAAATCATGGGAATTTTTCTTGTGTCTGGGAACTGCTTCATTTAACATGTGTAATTCTCAGAACTTCTATCTGCCCTTCTATTTTTGTCTGGGAATTTATAATGTGTAATAGAGAAAAGCTGCACTTTGCTACTGCAATCCGAAAATTCCTTAAGATCAAGTTATCTAGTTGTGTCAACAAATTAGTGTCCTATGTTATTGATCCTTAACTTAAAAATTTGGTGAAACAAATTTATATAAAGTGAATGATATTATAATGATCCTATAGTGGTCATTTCAACGTAATAATTACTGACATTAATGAGGGTAAAGATCATCTACCCACCAAAAGCAGTGTACTTGGAGACACAAAGCAAACTTCTTACTTTGGATTAGGTTTTAGTTGGGTGAGATCTGTAATTGTAATTTTCAGTATAGGTAAATTTGGAAGTAAAAGAAAGACAAATTCTTAATTCATTTTTGAATTGAGGCAAATCCTTTTAACCATTGAGCATTTGCATTCAGATTGTCCAATTCCTTTTAAAATTTGCAAAGCATTTTTATTTTTTGTTATTGTTGTGCTACAGTGACTTCTCAATCACTTATGAAGAAAACTTAGTGCATTTGACACAGCCTTCATAAGTGGATTCCTAGTCAATGTTCTGATAACCTTGCCAATTTCCATTCCATTTTGAGCTCTTCAGTCTTGGGAAAGAAAATTGAGAGAGCTGATGGAAAAAATGGTCATGTTATAACCTGCGGTATTTTATCTTTTAAGTTTTTTGTCTGTGCAGAACTGCAAGTGAGTATCTTGATTACTTATTTAAAAGTATTATGTTTGTCTATTTCAGCACATCCTTTTGAAACTATGCTAAAGCCTTTATTAAGGTATCAATCTGGTCTCAGTGGGGATGCAGTTGAGAATCACATGAGGAAAAAACTCTATGAAAATGGCATAAACCAGTCTCTACAGAGTAATTTTGCTATCATGGTCAAGGTAAGGTGACATATAACTTGGGCTTAGGTTTTACAGTAGATATAAATTGCATAACTCCACAAATAGCTGTCTCTCAAGTAGTTGAAATTTTAAAGTAATTGCATTTCTAACCCCTATAGGCGACTCTTTTTGTTCTAATTATTATCATTCCCTTTCATTGCCTATCTTAATCTTTGTACTTATGAAAAAAAAAAATTTAAATCTAACACTGAAGTACACAAGCTAGGATCAAGGGCCTTTTCTCTATTCTAAATGAAAAATATAAAGAAAATTAGTAATTGTAGGAACTTGTCATGGATGAGTGTGATAAATGGTTAATATTGAAGATGTGTAGGGATGCTTTATTTTTGTGAGCTAGCTGTTTGCTCAAGGAATAAAGCAAGAAAATGGTAAAAGCTGTTAATTGCCTCATTAAGTATGTATGCTGATTCCCTTAAAAAATTCTGTACATCAAGCATTTATATATTTGGGGTGCTTTTTGATACTTTCAGTCTAGCTAATTTGACAACTTCAGAAAGAACATTGTATTTGGAGGCAGAACACTTGGGTTGAAATCCTGACTCTCTCACTTAATTGATGTGTTTAACTCTCTGGATTCAGTTCCCTAGGGGTGTAGAACCAAATGATGTTGAAGAACCCTGATAACTCTGAGTTTTTTAACTTCATTAAGTTTCCCCTGGCTTTGGATTTTATATTTGCATTACTTACGTTGATTTTTAGCAATTGACCCATACCCCAGTTGCTCTGCCCATCTACTCAGCTTTGCTGCATAAAAAATAGTGTATTACTGCCATTAGTACTATTTCTATCGCCAGTGTGTGCTGATATGTGTTCTTTCCATATGCTCTCTTTTCATCCTTTCTAGGGCCTATTGATTTACAGTCATGTGCACTGCCTCTTTTTTTCCTGGGGCAGAAAGGTCACATTTGATGTGACCCATGAAGCATACTGTCTTTTTAGCATCAGCAAAGCAGGACCCCAAAGATCCACAGAGCTGAAAAAGCCTGATCTTTTGGCCAAATGGAGCCTGCATCTTCAAAGTTGGGCCTGGGGATGAAATTTGTACCATATAACTCTCTTCAACAACTAGGAGAAAACGGGGCACTCCCTAAATTCTACTTCAGTTGCAGTTACCCATGAATACCACAAGGAAGTGGAAAAAGGGAAAAATGGTCCCAGCCAATCAATAATCATATATCAAAAGGTTTATAGTAGCACTTTTGCAGTAACAAAGACCTGGAAACTGGATGGAGGCCCATTTGGAATCACAAATTATGAAATACAAATAATTGAATGTAGTGGACAGGGAATTGGTTAGGACTTTTGAACAATTGTTTTCCCCCAGTCCAGATTTTGAGTAGATAGTAGAGACAGCAAGGTATTAAGGTCTTAAACAAAGTACAAAGAAGCATTCACATGCTGTTACTCCTTTACGTAGTTTGTAGAAGTTTTTCAAGCTTGACAAAATTAGAGACAGAAAAAGATTGATCAAATCCCTTTTAAAAAAAAAAAGCCAAAACACACTTCTCTGGGAAATGAATTGAGACATGAGACAGCTTTGGGAAGTGACTATCAACAGGAAAGTGAGGTACAGAAGAAGAATCCAGCCATCGAAAAGGAATCGTTCTTTGTTTCTCTGGCAAGGGGAAGGGAATTCCTCCCCCACCTCCATCAGCCATGGTGTCTTTACTCACTTAGTAGGAGACACTGCACCCAGCCACCCTTCAGATTCAGAAAGCCCAGGGAAGACAAGGCATGAAGTTTGAAGAGCTTTGTGAGTCAGGAGAGGCCATTGATGGTTGAGCTGCAGAGGACAGTTCCAGGGAGCCCTGCAGAGACAGAACTGAGGAGACACAGCTCAAAGACACTCCAAGGAAAGAAAAGGCAGCACTGGAGTCCTGCACTGTCAGGAGTATAAGGACCGAGATGCCTCTGTCCCCTTTGTGCTGGTGTCTTCTCTATTTAATCCCTCTTCCCACCGATTCAGTGTATTTGTAGTAGAGTGCGCTCTACACTTAGAGGAGGAATGATTTATTACTACAGTTTTTGTTATGCCCTTTCAGTAAATGCCTTTGCTTTGAGCTAAGTGTTTCTGCTGGCTGACTGTGAAAGGTAAATACCCTCAGAGCCTCGGAGCTGTAATTTTAGGAATGCTGACTCAGAGTACCTTGAGCCCCTGGGATCTGAACCTTAGGGAACTCAGTCTTCAAGTATAAATCAGGATGCTCCCCACATAGAAGGTGCTACATGAACAGGGTTGTATAATAGCAGATTGCAGCTACGAGGAATTTAGAGAAACATGGAAAATTGATGTAAACTACTGCAGAGCCAGATAGGCAGAACCAGAAGAATGGTTGGCCCATAACTGTAATAACGTTAATGAAAATTTCACTCACTGAAAGCAGTCCAGCTCCAAGTAACCGAAAATCAATAATGGCCCAGAGAGCTTTCAGCAGAGTGGGGAGGGTTTTGGAGTCATTTCGCCTACCTTGTCAAACTAATGCATCACCAGTTATTGTTACTTTTACTTAATTCAAACGGGGGTGGGGAGAGAAGATAATATTAAAAAATGACTGATGTCAAACCAAAAGGTACCAATAAAATTTATTTTAAAAGCTTTCAGGAGGAGATAATCCTAATAGTTTTCTCTTCTGTTTTCAGCTTTCAGAAGAATTATTAGGAAAGTGGCTCTCATACCCTGAATCTCAGCATGTGCCTCTTTGCCAACACATGCTTGGCTATGCCATGAAGGCTGTTACACAAATGGCTTTGGGTAGTAGTTTTGAAGATGACCAGGAGGTCGTTCACTTTCAGAAGAATCATAGCACAGTAAGTATAGGGTAAAATGCAGTCTTGTTTTATGTCTATGTAGATAGGAAATGTTTCTTATTTTACCTCAGTGTAGACAGGGGAATGTTCTTAAGTTCTGTTGTACAGAAAATCACTGTGTTCATTAAAGGGAAATGGGCAGGGAGGGTGGGGAGAAATGAACCAAATTGTTTTGGCCTTTTGTGCAGAAAAGAACAGTTCAAACCGCCCCCCTCCCTAATCTTCTTTACATTCATATTTTAAAATGCAAAACTGAGGGTAGCTTTTAAAACTTAGCAGGTACCTAACTTTGTTTCTGAACAAAGTGAATTACTTTGGATGTTCTGAATTTAGTCTAAATAGATAGCGTCCAGGTCAAATACAGTTTGGGTCTTTTCTCAGATCTCTTTTGATGTCTGTACTTTTTGACCCTGTCAGCTATCTCCCCTTCTTCCTTGGCTTCTAGATACAACTCTTGTGTCCTTCATGTCTTTATACCTGTTCCTTTTCACTCTCCTTTGCTGGAACATCTTCTTCCCACCCACTAAATGTGTGCCTTTTTGAAGGTCTTGTCTTCCTAAGTCTTCTCTTTTCTCCCTGTACTCTTTCCCTTGGTGATCTCATTAGATCCCATCAGTTAATTTATCATCTTTGTGTGGTAAGTTCTCAAATCTACATAGCTTGTCCTATCACTCTCCTAAACTCTAAACCCAGGATGCCTGGATGTACTGTTGACAACTTGAACTCATCTGAAATAGAACTTGTCTTTCATCCCAGATTTCCTCCTTCAAAATTGTCCATTTCTCTTGAACTAGGCCATCCTTCTAGTCACCCAGGTTATTTTTTAAATGCCTGCTATGAACTAAGCACTGATAGGCACAGAGGATAGAAAGGAACAAAACATACCCTGCCTTCAAGGAGCTTCCTTTCTATGGGGAAAGATATATCAAGAACCCAAAGTAGTAAATATAAAATATGTACAAAGGAAACTCAAATTAATTTCATTTCAAAAAGAGCATTAGCAATTGTGGGTCATGAGAGCAGGCCCCAAAACCTAAAAAAGTTTTAAAATAAGTTTATTTGGTCATTTGGCAGAGGAGAGCCAACTGGATTTTGACAAGGATATTCATTACACTGATCATGGGTACACACAGTTGGAAAGGTCAAGTTGTAAACAAGGTTGATGAGATGGATATCGGTAAATGTAACTATTCAGTGAAAGTTGCATGGAAGCCAAAACACAGGCTTGGGTGGACCCAAAGCAAGACCTGGGTGTGATAACACAAAACATAAATATTCTGAGTGGGTCCAGAACTTGAGGACCAAAATTCCTTGTAGCTTTCTCCTTCATTCCTAGATAGTTGTTGAGGTGAGGAAGATATTCTGGGTACAAACAATCTCTAGTCACATGTAATTGGATTTGAACAGCTTACTAATCAGTAAGTTTTCCAAACAATATAATAAAGCATTTCTCCACACAACTGAGGAGATCAGAATAGGCCTCCAAAATAGGGATTCTAAGAGGGGAGAAGGGAGAACCATCTAGGCATTAGGACAGCTTATGAAGAGAGAAGGGAAAGGGAGCAGTGCATAGGCTGCTTTGGTTGCAACGTAAGAGTGTGAAAGATAGTAGCATGCAAGTAGCCTGAAAAAGGCTGGAGCCTGGTTTGTGACATTTTAAAATGACAAACAGATGAATTTGTTTTTTATTCTAGAGGCGTTTGGGAACCAGTATAAAGGCTGGTCTTCCTTAAGAGCCTGTGACTTCCCTACTAGACTGTAAGCAGGAGAATTGAAATTCTTTTCTCTGCAGCTTTTGACTAGGGTGAGGAGGGAAACCAGGGTTGTCTTCAGAACTCCCCTACCTTTGCCCCTCCCCATTCTTTGTTGTTATTTTTAGTCATTTTCAGTCATGTCTAACTGTCCATGACCCTTTTTGGGGTTTTCTTGTCAAAGATACTAGAGTGGTTTGCCATTTCCTCCTTCAACCCATTTTACAGATAATGAAACTGAAGCAAAGAGGGTTGAGACATGCCCAGGGTTACACAGCTAATAAGTGTCTGAGGCCCAATTTGAATTCACAAAGATGAGGCCTCCTGACTCCAGGCCCAGCACTCTATCCACTGTGCCACCTAGCTGCCCTTTCCCCAGTCTTATTCCCCAAGAAATTCTTATTTAATATTTTATTTGTTCCTAATTATATGTAAAAACAATTTTAACATTCTTTTTTTTTTCAAATTTCGAGTTCCAAATTCTCTCCCTCCCTTCCCGCTACCCCCTTGTTGAGAAGGCAAGCAATTTTACATAGGTTACATATGTGTAGAACACATTTCCATGTAAGTCATGCTGTGAAAGAAAACACACAAAAAAAAACCCGCTTAAAAAATAAAACAAAGAAAAAGTATCTTTGATCTACATTCAGTCTCTACCAGTTCTGTCTCTGGAAATGGACAGCATCTTTCATCATAAGTCCTTCAGAGTTGTCTTGGATCATTGTGTTGTTGAGAATAGCTACGTTATTCATAGTAGATCAGTCATACAATATTGCTGTTACTGTGTACAGTCTTCTCCTGGTTCTGCTTATTTCACTTTGCATTAGTTCATGTAAGTCTTTCCATGTTTTTCTGAGAGCATTGTGCTTATCATTTCTTAAAACACAATAGTATTCCATCACAATCACATATAACAGCATGTTCAGCCATTCCCCAATTGGTGGGCATCCTCTCAATTTCCAGTTCTTGGCCACCACAAAAAGAGCTGTTACAGATATTTTTGTACGTGTCCTTTTCCCTTTTTTTAAAAATTTTTTTAAAATAAATTTTATTTAATATATTTAGTTTTCAGCATTGATTTTCACAGGAGTTTGAATTACAAATTTTCTCCCCATTTCTACCCTCCCTCCCACTCCAAGATGGCATATATTCTGGTTGCCCTGTTCTCCAGTCTGCCCTCCCA
>CM053626.1:65225357-65273197 GCA_028646595.1 Phalanger gymnotis | reverse complement strand
ATATATATATGAAATTAAGAAAGCTACACAACGTTCTAAGACACTTGGAATTATGCACTGCTTTAGTTCATGCAAGTCTTTCATGTTCCTATAAATTCCAATAAAGCAAATTCATTGCTTCTTACAGTGCAAGGGCATATATCATGGCATTCCTATATCACATTTATTTCCCTATTACCCAATCAATAGGAGAGCTGGTTTTTGTTTCAGTTTTTTTTTCCACAAAAAGTATGAGGACAAATAGTTTGGCATATATGGAACCTTTCCTTTTGTCTTTGACTTCCTTAGGTTAAAGGGTATTACTTGATGGATCAAAAGATAAGAATATTTCAATGATTTTTTTCTCCCATAATCCCAAATGATTTTCTACCAATAATTAATTAGTTTGCCTTTCATCGCATAGCTCCTCCAGTATTGACTATTTCTGTTTTTTATCATTTTTACCAATTTGCTGGTGTGAGAGGAAACATGAGAATTGTTTTAATTTGCTTTTCTTATCTTGGTGGTTTAGAGCAGTGACAATAAATTCAAATAGAAATGGATCCCTTCTGGCAGTCTTAGAAAACCAAGTTAACATTATGTTGTGTTGTATTTTATTTATTTTGTTAAACATTTCCCAATTACTTTTTAATATGGTTCAGGTAACACTTGGGAGTTTTGAAGGCAGCAACTTATGGGCTGGGAGTTTGACACCTCTGGTTTGGAACATTCTTTCATATATTATTAATAGATTTTTTTTTAAAAAAACACTTTATATTCCATGACCACTTATCTATTAAAGAATGACTTTTGGTCTTACATGTGCCTATTAATTCCCTATATCTTGAATATCAGACTTTTAACAGAGAAGTTTGTTGCAAGGAATTTTTCATAACAATTTCTCATCTAGATGCATTGAATCTGTGTGAAAGCTTTTTATATTTCGGTAGCTGAAATTATCTATTTTATCTGTTATGATTATCTATATGACTTGTTTTTTTGGTTAAGAATACTTCTCTTAGATTGCTGTCTGAGAGGGGAAAGGGAACGACACGGGGGAAATTTAAGCAATGTGAAAACAAAATATATCAATAAAAATTTACTTAAAATAATTTTTCCCTTAGCCATAGTTGGGAAAGAAACTTCTTTTCTCTTCTTCCTTTTTAAAATGGTAAAGCTCTTTATATTTAGGTTATGGAACTTTTTCACATGAACTGCTATCCAGCAAGCTAAGCAAACTTGATTTTGCAAACCTGATTACATTTACCTACCATATTTGGATACTAGGTGGCCCAGTAGATAGAGCACTAGCCCTGGAGTCAGGAAGACCTGAGTTCAAATGTGGCCTCAGACACTAGCTGTGTGACCGTGGGCAAGTCTTTTAATCCTTTTTACCCCAGTTTCCTCATCTGTAAAATGAGCTGGAGAAGGAAATAGCAAACTACTCCAGTATATCTGCCAAGAAAACACCAAAATGCATCACAGAGAGACTGAAACAACTCAATGACAACATTACCTCAGCAGCAATGACAGCTATCAGTCAAACATATGGGATAAGTAAAATACTTGCCATTTATGACATATCTCTAATGGATATAGTAATATCATAATAAGCCTATGAGGAAAAGGAAATGAGCTTAGCCTGGCATGACTTTTTCTTGAAGAACTCATATTGATCCTAGACTGGTTTGCCATTTCTGTCTCTAGCTCATTTTAGAGAAAAGGAAACTGAGGCAAAGAGGGTTGAGTGGCTTGCCCAGGGTCACACAGCTAGTAAGTGTCTGAGGCCAGATTTGAACTCAGGAAGATGAGTCTTCCTGACTTCAGACCTGACACTATTTCCCCACCTAGCTGTCCAAACATAAGGCATCTGATATCAAAAACAACTGACCTGGAACATAGGTAAACGAGAGATCGTTTAAGAGCCATTGGACTCCCCAAAAACCATTGTATTTTTTCTGATTTCTTTTTTTTTCTATTTTAAAAAGTTTATTATTTTATTTTTAGTTTATAACATTCAGTTTCACAGGTTTTGGGATTCCAAATTTTCTCTCCCTCCTTCTCCTCCCCTCTTCCCCCCAAGACGGCATGTAACCTAATGTAGGTTCTATATTCACCTTCACATTGAACTTATTTACATAATAATCCAGTTATAAAGAAGAATTACAACCAATGGAATGAAAGAGGAGAAACGAAACCAAAAAAGAAGGGAAAAAAAGAGCAAATAGTTTGCCTCAATCTGCATTCAGACTCCATAATTTTTTCTCTGGATGTGGATAGCTTTTTCCATCATGAGTCTTTTAGAGCTGTCTTTGAACCTTGTATTGATGAGAGGAGTCAAGTCTACCAAAGTTAGTCCTTACAAAGACCATGTTCTCCTGGTTCTGCTCCCTCACTCAGCATCAATTCATATAAGTCTTTCCAGGTTGTAATGAAGTCCATCTGCTTCTCATTTCTTATAGCACAATAGTATTCCATTATGTTCATATACCACAATTTGTTTAGCCGTTCCCCAATTGATGGGAATCCCCTTGATTTCCAAAGCTTTGCTACCACAAAGCGAGCTGCTATAAATATTTTTTTCTACATATGGGTCCATTTCCCACTTGTATGATCTCTTTGGGATATAGCCCTAGAAGTAGTATTACTGGGTCAAAGGGTAGGCACATTTTTATAGCCCTTTGGGCATAGTTCCAAATTGCTCTCCAGAATGGCTGGATCAGTTCACAACTCCACCAACAATGTAGCAATGTTCCAATTTTCCCACATCCTCTCCAGCATTTATCATTTTCCTGTTTTGTCATGTTAGCCAATCTGATAGGAGAGATGGGGTACCTAAGAGTTGTTTTGATTTGCATTTCTCTAATCAATAGTGATTAGAGCATTTTTTCATAAGTTCGTAGATATAATTTCTTCCTCTGAAAACTGCCTGTTTGTATCCTTTGACCATTTCTCAGTTGGGGAGTGACTTGTATTCCTATAAATTTGGCACTGGTTGTAAAGATTTTTTCCCAATTTTCTGCTTCACTCCTAATCTTTGTTGCATTGGCTTTGTTTATACAAAACCTTTTCAATTTAACAGTCAAAATTATCCATTTTGCATTTTGTAATGTTTTCTGTCTCTTACTAGATCATGAATTCTTCTGTTTTCCACAAATCTGACAGGTAAACTGTTTCTTGCTCTCCCAAATTACATATAGTATCAGCCTTTATTCCAAAATTATGAACCCATTTTGACTTTATTTTTGTAGATGGTGTAAGATATTGTTCTATACCCAGTTGCTGCCATACTATTTTCCAATTTTTCCAGCAGGAAAACCATAATTTTTAAAAGCCTAAATTATATTTCATTAAATAAAAATGAAAGTTGCCCATATCTGTTAGAATCAGAGGTCAAATTAAAGACAGGAAGAATATATGGATCATATCCTGAGAGAAACTTCAAAAGACAAACTCATGGGAATGCCACAACCAAAATCCAGAGATCCCATATCAAAGAAAAAATACTGCAAGCATCCAGAAAGAAACATTCAACGACCAAGAAACTAGAGTCAGGATCACAAAACAGAGGAGATCTTGGAACGTAATAAGAATCAACAAGAATGAATGAATGAATGAATGAATGAATGAATAAATAAATAAATAAATAAATAAATAAATAAGAATTTAAGGAAATGAACAGAACTTTAGAAAAGTTAGATATGTTCAGGGTGGGGAACCTGTGGCACATGTGACCCTCTAGGTCCTTAAGTGTGGCCCTTTGACTGAATTCAAACTTCACCAACAAATTTCCTTAATAAAAGGATTTGTTCTGTAAAACTTGGACTCAGTCAAAAGGCTGCACCCAAGGACCTAGAGGGCCACTTGTGGCCTCAGGGCTGTAGGTTACCCATCCCTGTAGATAGACCTTTGGAAAATATTGAATGAAAATAGAGAGGAGATACCAATTCTCAGCTGTGTATAGTACCTTTACAACAACTGGTTATGTCTTAGAGCATAAAAAGTCACAAAAAATACCGAAAAATAAATATCAAATGCACCTTTTTTGGACCATAATGCAACAAAAATTACATTCAATAAAGGGCCTTTGAAGTGTAGATTAAAAACCAACTGGAAACTGAATAACCTAATTCAAAAATGAGTGGGTAAAAGAACAAATTATAGAAACAATCCAATCCAATAAACGTTTGTTAAGCACCTACTGTGTGCTAAGCAACGGGGATACAAATAACCAAAGAAAGACGGTTCCTAACCTCAATGATCTTAAAATTGTGTGCAGAGACAAAATATAAAAGGAGGTAGGAAGGTGGGGTGGGGGTAGAGGGACATGAGGCCAGGGAGTACCTGCCACAGGGGCACCTTGTTTTGTGGAGTTGAAACAGGCAGAGCAGTAGGTGCAAATTAGAAAGACTTAAGAACATTGATGAAAGCAATGAACAACCTTGTTTCCAAAAAAAGCTATGTTGAGATATGTTGCCTGTCTCTTAATAAAGAAAAGATGGCCACAAGGTACAGAAAGGACGTATTTTTGGACAGTCATTGAGTTTGTTTTGCTTGACTGTTTATTTGCTGCAAGGGTGTTTTTCTTTCTTGGTTTTTAATTGGTGGTTATCAATAGAGATGCAAAAAAAGGCCTATTATAAGTTCAAATGGAAGCATGGATAAGCAGAACAGTTTTTTAAATTTTATTTTTCTCATTTACATGGAAACATACATTTTTAATATTCATTTTTTAAAATTTTGAGTGCCAAATTCTCTCCTTCCTTCCCTCCCCTCCCCACGAAGGCAAGTAATTTGATATAGATTATACCTGTGCATCATATGTTGCAAAAGAAAATACAGACCAAAAACCCCAAAACAAACCCCAAACATAAAAACAAACCAAAAATAATAACGTTTTAAAAGTATGCTTCGATCTGCCTTCAGATCCCATCAATTTTTTCTCTGGAGGTGGGTGGCATTTTTCATTGTAAGTTCTTTGGAATTGTCTTAGATTATTGTACTGCTGAGAATAGCTAAGTCATTCACAGTTGATCATTGTACAATATTGTTATTATTGTGCACAGTGCACATTTTACCTTGCATCAGTTCATGTAAGCCTTCCCAGGTTTTTCTCAAAGAATCCTGCTCATCATTTCCTACAGCACAATAGTACTCCATCACAATCATATACAACTTATTCAGCCATTCCCCAATTGATGGACATCCCCTCAATTTCCAATTCTTTGGAAATTTGAGAAGCTGCTATAAATATTTTTGTAAATATAACTCCTTTTCCTTTTTTCTTTGATTTCTTTGGAATACAGACCTAGCAATGGTATTGCTGTGTCAGAGGTTATACACAGTTTTATAGCACTTTGGGGATAGTTCCAGATTACTCTTCAAAATGGTTGGGTTAATTCATAACTCCATCAAGAGTATATCAGTGTTCCATTTTTTCCACATCCCCTCCAACATTTATCATTTTCTTTTTCTGTCATATTAGCCAATCTGATGGGTAGAAGGTGGTACTTCAGACTTGTTTTAACTTACATTTCTCTAATCAATAGTGATTTATACCATTTTTTCATAGGATTCCCAATAGCTTTCATTTCTTCTAAAAACTGCCTGTTTATATCCTTAGACGATTTATCAATTGGGAAATGACTTGTATTCTTATAAATATGATTCAGTTCTCTATATATGTATCAGAGAAATTGGCTGTAAAATATTTTTCCTAGTTTCAAACAAGACAATTTTGAAAGTGATATGTGTATGTATCTATATCTATATCTACATATGTATATATACACACATAGAGTACATATAAATATTATACATGTATTAAAAGCAAATGATATGATACAAAAATGTGGAGTTTCACATAGAATCTTCTTTTTATGTTTTGCTGTGTATACGGAATTTTTCTTGGGCATTTAAGTTTAGACTTTTTTAATATAATAAAATGTGCACTAGGAATTCATTTTTTGTTAATGTAATAGGGCATGCACTAAGGAGTCTTGGGTTTCATCCTTCTAACTCTCTAAGTAACCCTGTAACTTTATATAATTCAACCTCCCTGAGGCCTTCATCTTTAAGTGCTGAACAAATGTTCAGTAATATCCCAATTCTAACATTCTATGATGTCATCTTTTTGTCTTTAATCTTTTTCATATAGGAAAACTGTTTTTATCTGTGTACCTTATGATAGTATTCATTTAAAAATTCCTATGATCTCTTTTCATAAAATGATTCACAAAATATAAAGAGGAGGTACTTTTCATCATGTTTTATGAAAAGCCTCTGATGTAATCTGTGCAGGAAAACCATGTAAAGTAGGCAGGATTCGATTTTGCTCATGTTTCTGGACTTTGAAAAAAAACTTCACATGGGCTTTAACTCACACATACAGTATTTTGAACACACACAAATCGCAGCAAAATTTACCATCACTGTTTCAAATGTGTTATTTTCTATCAGTACGTGTAGACCTCCCCCATCCCCAGTCAGAGCTCTCTCTTGCAAGAAATGTGTTGAACAAAACAAATCAGCACATTGGCTGTATCTGAGAAAACACATTTCTGATTTTGTACCTCTAGTCCAATTACCCTTTTACCAAGAATTGGAAGGCACATTTCATTATCAGTCTTTCAAAGTTATGATTGGTCTGAACTGTGGGGTCCTTATAAGTTGGTTTCCCTCACATTACTACACTCATCATGTAAATTGTTCTGGTAATGCTCATTTTAAGATGGGCATGATGCCTCAGAAAAATCTGGGAAGACGACATGAATTGATACAAAGTGAAATGAGGAAAACCGGGAGAACATTGTACACAGTAACGGCAATATTTTATGATGTAGCTATTCCTTTCCAGCAATACAATTATCTAAGACAATTCTGAAGGATATATGATGAAAGGCGCTATATCTATCTCCAGAGAAAGAACTGGTGGAACTTGAATGCAGATTGAAGATACTTTTTCTTTATTTTTCTTGTTTTTTTTCTGTTTTCTTTCACAGCATCACTTACATACAAATGTGTTTTGCATGACTACACATGCATAATCTGTATTAAATTGCTTGCCTTCTCAATGGGAGGGGGGGAAGAAAGGGGAAAGAGAATTTGGAACTCAACATTTTTAAAAAGAATGTTAAAATTGTTTTTACGTGTAATTAGGGAAAAGTAAAATATTAAACTTAAAAAGTAATGCTCACTTTACTCTGCATCAGTTCAAAAGTTTTTCTTTGAATCCATCATATTAATAATTTCTTATGGCACAAAAATTTCATTACATTCATATACCACAATGTGTTGCATCATTTCCCAAATGTTGGCCACCTATTTGGTTTCCAGTGGTTGACTACAACACTACTGCCCATGCTGCCGCAAATATTCCTATGTATATTAGTCTTTTTACCTGCCCTTGACCTCGTCATACATATCTAATAGCAGTATCTTAGGCAGCTAGGTGGTGCAGTAGACAGAGTTCTGGCTTGCAGTCAGGAAGACAAATTTGACTTCAGACACTAGCTGTGTGACCCTGGGCAAGTTACTTAATCCTAGTTTCTTCAACTCTAAAGTGGGGATAATAAAAGCACTTACCTTGGGTGTTGTGAGGATCAAATGAAATAATATTTGTAGAATGCTTAGCACAATTTCTGACACATAGGAGGCACTTTATAAATGCTTGTTTCCTTCCTCTTTATCGGGTTAAAAGAGTGTGTGTGTGTCTGTCCGTCTTTTTGAGTATAGTTCCAAATCATTTTCAGAATGATTGAACCACTTCACACCTCCACCAACAGTATTTTACTGGGCCCTTTCCCTCACAATCTCTCCAATAGCTGTCAGTATACTTTATTGTCACCATTACCAATCTGGTGGGAATAAGGCAGAACCTGAGGATTATTTCTATTTGCATTTCTCTTATTATTAGTGAGTTGGAACATTGGTAATATGGTTTCAGATAGTTTACATTCTTGCACTTTAGACTTGCTCATATCTTTTGACCACTTAAATATTGGGAGATGAATTTTATTTTTCTATATTTGTAATAATTCTTTATATATCTTGGGTATTAGACTTTATCAGAGAAATTGTCTATGAAAAGATTTTTTTTTCTCAAATTAACTCTTTCTCTACTAACTATTCATTTTGTTTATGCAAAAACTTTTCAATTTTATGTCACCAAATTGTCCATTTTCTCTTATGATCATTTTCGTCCCTTGTTTAAGTAAGAATCTCTGTCTGGCCATAATTGGGAAAGCTTATGGCTATCTCCTTCTTTTGTCCTTTAATTTTTATATGAACTTTTAGATTTAGGTTATATGTCCATTTGGAGTTTATTGTGATAAATAGCATAACATTTGGGGCTAACCCTAATTTCTTCCACTCTGCTTTCAGGTTTTCCCAGCAGTTTTTCATTAGATAGGGAATCTTTTATCCCAATACTTGGTTTATTGAGCATTATGCTACTGCATTTGATCGCTTCTATGACTTCTCATGGGCAGGTAGGCAATACGGTGGATAGAGTGCTGGACCTGGAGTTAGGAAGACCTGAATTCAAGTCTGGCCTCAGACATTTACTAGCTGTGTGACTCTGGGCAGGTTGCTTAACCTCTGCCTCAGTTCGTCATTTGTAAAATGTGTATAATAACAGCACTTACTTTCCAGGGTGGTTGTGAAAATCAAGTGAGATAATTATGAAATCTTTACTATACTGCTCTGCACTATGTAAATCTTAGCTAATAACTATTATTGTTTATCTAATCAGGACTGCTGATTAATTTTTCTGTTTTTTAACTTGGTTTAATGATTATAGCTTTATAATATAATTTGAGTTCTAGTATTTTCCGACTCCTTTCATTCTTACTTTTTTTTCATTATTTCCATTGAGAGTCTTGATTTTATGTTCCTCCAAATGAATTTTGTAATTATTTTGTCTAAATCTATAAAATAACCCCATGGTAGTTAGATTGCTATGGCATTAAATATATAACATTCTTCTTTATTTTATGCTTCAGTCTGTAACATTAAAATTCTTCCGGTCACTCAAAATTATCAAAATATTTAGAGAGAGGATTCTGGGGACATGGTCAGAAAATTCCAAGCTCTCCAGATTTCCCCTACAAACAAGATACAATAGTGCCTCAGGGAAAAATGTAGAGTGGTAAAAATAAACAAGAGTTGGGGCAGAACAGTGGTCCTCCTGGACCACTAGAGAGGATGTGAAGAAAAATCCCAGGACTAAGGTTTGGTTCCTGTGAAGAGTAAACATCTTCAGGTTAGTTCTGCTGAAACAGCAAGGAGCAAACCCTGGGGCTAGCTGGGTTGGGAGGTAGCCTCAGCCCCAGCCACAGGAAATTTCACCTCCTGGACAATGAGGGGAGTTGGAGTTGGTGTCTGAGCCAGGGAAGGTTGAGGGAACCTCTGCTGACAAGGGACACCAGGCTTAGCTGTGCTGCTAAGATGTGGTCCTGGGCAAGAAGGAACTAGCACAAGCCCAGGGAGTGCAGAAGCAGTGGGGCAGGATGCCACCGTGGGCACTTACAGCACTTACAAGAGTGGAGTTCTTGATTTTGGTTCCAGGCTAGAGGGGAGAACTGAAGGAAGATCGGAGGCCAGAGGCACCATCCCCCATACCTCAGGACTAGAGGTGATTACAATAATAAGCTGCTACAAATTTTAAAAAAATTATCAGGAAAAAAAGAAAGAATCCAACTATTGAAAGTTACTATGGGCATAGAAAAGACCAGGGTTGGTCTTCAGAGGGGGACATTGAAGCAAAAAAAAAGCCTCTCCCACCCCAAAATGAACATCAAATGGTCACCTGCTTAAAAAGAATTTGCAGAAGAACTTTAAAAAAGACTTTAAAAATCAAATGAGAGAGATTGAAGAAAATTTTTTAAAAATAACAATCCTAGAAAAATGAGAAGATTATGAAAAGAAAGTCAACCAACTGGAAAAGGAGATCCAGAATCTTAAGGAAGAAAATGACTCCTTGAAAATTAGAACTGGGCAAGGGAAATCCATGGAGTTCTAAGAGACAAAGAAATGATAAAACAAAATGTAAAGAATGAAAAAATAGAAGAGAATATGAAATATCTTATAAGAAAAACAACTTATCTGGAGAATAGATCAAGAAGAGAAAACATAAGAATAAGCAGACTACCTGAAAGCTATGATCAAAAGAAAGGAAATCTTGATACAATAATACAAAAAATAAAAGAAAATTGTCCTGAAGCATTAGAAAAGGAAAGTAGAAATTGAAAAAAATCCACTAATCACCACCTGAAAGAGATCCTACAACAAAAACATACAGGAATATCATAGTCAAATTCTGAAACCTCCAGCTTAAGGAGAAAATATTTACAAGCAGCAAGAAAAAAAAATTCAAATATGTCAGAGGCAGAGTTAGGAGGGACAGGAAATAAGAGATACAAACTAAAATAAAGATCAGGAGTAGAATTTATTAGGGGAAAAAAAGCAGAGGTATTAATGATCTCATTGTTCAAGTTAAAATAAATGAGAAAGAGAAAAAATACACCATATATCTGCCGTATTAATATGATTTTAGACTATTTAAAATAACTAGAAAGTATAAGGTTGGAATATTGCTGTAGTGTAGGAAATGATGAGTTAGTGGACTTAGAAAAATATCAAAAGACCCTTAGCCACCCTAAGAGAAACAGAAGACAAACAAGTATAGTACAGTCTTACATAGATGCATATGAATGTATATGTCTATATATGAGTATGATTATAGATATCTTAGTATATGTATGTGTATGTATGTTTTTGTATATAGGTATGTATATATAAGTAGGTTTATGTATATACATATGCATGTGTGTATAAGTACACACAATGTGTGTGTGTATCCACACTTAATTGTACCCTTGGGGGGGAGGAACAACAAAGTAAAAAGTACGCAGTAGAGAACAAAAGAAAATTTACAAGGAAGCAAAGAAAAGATGGACAGCTCTGAACACAATGTGTAGTATTTATTTTATAGGCTCTCTTGAAATGGAAATTTATTGCTGTATATTTTGAATCCTCTTTCGCATTCTGCTGTGCATATGGCAATGCTTTTTTCTTTTTTATTTTGTATTTAAGTCTATGTTTCCTTTTCTTATTATGTATTTAAGTTTTAGTATTTAAGTTTAAAGTAAAATTAAAAAATTTTTGAAAGATATTCATAGATTTCTTTCTTGACTCCAATTTTCTCTTCCTCTGTCCTTCCCCTCTCAATAAATATTCTTGTTCTGTTATTTTCAGTTTTAAAATTGATACTTTACTTCTCCATCATCACTACCCAATTATATTTTTGCACATGAAGTGATAAAGATGTAGAGCTCAGCAGACATAAAGACTGAGCATTTCAAAATGAAATGCTTCCAAAAACTTGAAGTTAATTAAAAGCAAGTTTGTGTAAAAGAATTCTTGATACTCCTGGGATTTTGTAAAATTAGATTTGGCAACCATTTGGGTGATAGGGATTCTTTGTCTCTTGTTAGAGAAGAAGGGTTCTTGACCAGGCTAATCAGGAGCCCATAGATAAATTTCTGATGGTCTGTGAAACTGGATAGAAAAAAATGTCTTTATTTTTACTAACCTTTAATTGAAATGTAGCATTTCCTTCAATTATGAATGTAGGAGTCAGACTACACCAGTATTAGGCTTCACTAAATTGCCAAAAGGGTCTATGACAAAAAAAGTCAAGAACCCAGCTACAAAATGTGGTAAAGCACCATCTGCAAATAGGCAATTAGTAATGTCTTTGTAATTAGAGCTGTTTTCCCCAGTGTCTAAATTTCTGCATAAGTCAAATACTTGATTATTACTCTTTCTGAAGAAGTCCTGAATTTTAATCTCTTCTGTATGGAAAATAAAATGAAAGAAAATACTGTAGTAATTATCCACCATGAAGTTAGACAATTTTGATAACAGATGACAGTTCAATCACCTCTAAACACAAGAGAAGTAAGTTGTCAGGAAATAAGTTTACCATTACTGGAAGTATTAAACAGAGGCTAAATGACTACCTTTCAAAGTCACCTCTAAAATTCTATGATTTTATAATAGATTATAGTCTAAAACAGTGCCAATACAGTTAGAACAATTCCTAAAAAAAAAGTAACGATTTATAATGTTAATCTCCTAATTCTAAGAGTTTTACTCAATTGGTCATCTCTGTTCCAATTTGTCTCATACCGGAGGTTAGATTAGCTCTGCCTTGAGTTCTTGGTATACACTTGACTACCACTTCTATGTTAGAATTATCACACCCATATCTCACATTCACATTTTGACTGAAATTTATCCATGTTCTTGTGGGATCTCTTGTAGTATTGGGAACTTCATATTTTGTATTACTCTTCTGGTGATGTGTGGCTGTGGGTCATGGCGTATAAGTTTCTGAAAACTGAATTTGAGTTTCACCCAAAGGACAAAGGAGAGGCACATAGTGGACATGAGATATGAACAATTTGTAGAAGTAGCTAGGTGGCATTGTGCTGGACTTGGAGTCAGGAATATGTGGGCTCAGTTGTGACTCAGGCAAGTCACTTCAGCCTCGGTCACTCTCAGCTACTGCAGTTTCCTCATCCGTAAAATGAGGAGTTTCATTGGTACTTTCCAGCTCTAAATCTATGATCCTATGAATTGAGAAGTGGTATAAAGAAAGGACGATATTAGAGAAACATATGACTGAGGGAAAAAAAAAGATGAACCAATCAAGTAGCAGATAGAAGGGAAAATTGCCAGAGCACTTATGCTCCATTGGTATCTGGTGTTTGGCTACAACATGGAATGTCAAAAGATCTGGATAATGATGGCCCCCAGCGTATTGGATGCCCCCACACAGGAAAGGGGGATGGACAAAAACACACGAGAGCTCAGAATAGATGGATTGTGGTCTGCATCATTGAAAGGAAGGACTACATCAGTGAGAACACACAGAACCATCTGAATATTGAAATATTCGTAACTGGAATGAAAATATTTGTTGTCAGTTTGGTCTTGAACTATATGGTCCTGAACTATATGACAGAATCTTATGGATTGTTACATATTATAAACCTTCCAACATGAGGTAAAGAAAATAAGGATCTGGCTATTTTCTCTTAGCAAAACAAAGTCTAAAAATCCCTCTTGGATGGCTGGTAGTAGAATAGACAGTTGTTGTGATCATTTGGCTCTTTTTTCTCCTCTATAAATTCATGGAAAAATCCTCCAGTAGGGGTGGAGATGAGAGTAGGAACTAGGGAATGAGAACATCAATGAGGATGCATCAACTTAAATATTGAAATATTGAATCAATATTCAATATTGAAATTTTTAATAACTGGAATAAAATGTCTCTTTTTAAAGGAATTTCAGATATCATTGAATAGATAGGGAACATATGTGGGAAAACAGATAGTCTTTCATGTTTCCCTAAAATCATATTTCACCCAAACCTAGTTCTGAAAGTAAGCTTATTTTAGTAATTTCAGGGTGTCTAGAGAAGCAGGGTTGGAGAGGCTTGACCCTTGCTCTTCCTCTTCTCTATTCTCCAGGGAAAAGATGGGTGAGTTGGTTTGGTTGTGATGTCATTCATTCATTCTTTTATTCAGTTACCATTTTAACCACATCTACTATGTGCAGAACAGTGCTAGGCAATAGGGATAATACAATAACAAAAATTAAGACAAAGCCCTTACATTCATGGATCTTACACTTTAGAAAAGGGGGTGGGGCATGACCTACATAAATATACTATACTTAAAACCATAATATATGCTAGAATATGTGTATAAGAGAGAGATACAAAGTACCATTCAAGATTCAAAGGAAACTGTCTGATTTGAGGGAGTGGTTAGAACCCTGTTCCCAGGAGCTGTTAGGATTGGATGAGGACATCATACTGAGAGTACTAGTAGTTAAATTTATGTTTTTATAAATAGTTTATGAATCATGTGATCCTTAGCAAGTTTTTAAATTTAAGTATCAAGTAGGTTGTCTGTGTAAGAGGGAAAAATTCATCTGCAAAACTACCACAGGAGAGTAGGGATTCTCACTCCCTCCCTTTTGGCCTCTGGTCTTGCAACTGGGTATCACTGGTCTTCTAAACCACTCCCCTCCTCTAATCAGGCATAACCTAGTCCCTAGTTTCCACTCTCATCTCCACCCCTAGTGGGGATTCCTCCATGAATCCATGGAGAACAGGGAAAAGGAGCCAAATTACAACAGCCAACAGACATTTTTAGCTTTTGTTTTGATGGGGGTAGATAACTAGATTCTTATTTTCTCTACCTGGATTTGGAAGGTTTATTTTTGCTGTTCAGTTGTTTCAGTTGTGTTCAACTCTTCAGAACCCCATTTGGGGTTTTCTTGGCAAAGACACTAGAGTGGTTTGCCATTTCCTTCTCCAGCTCACTTTATAGATGTGAAAACTGAGGCAAACAGCATTAAGTGACTACCAGAGTCACACAGCTGGTAAGTGTCTGAGGCTGAATTTGAATTCAGGTCTTCCTGACTCCAGAGAGCTCTATCTACTATGCCACCTGGCTGGAAGGTTTATAATATATAACAATCCATAAGATTCTCATTCATATATCTCAGGAGTACATAGCAATGAACAAAAAATTCATGACAACTCAGAGAGCCCATATTCTATGTCCCTTGTCCTTCTTTTCTGTGCATATCTCACTGCCATCCTTTTCTCTCTGGCTTCTCCTACATAACAAAGAAGCATGTAGATTGGGAAAAAAACTATGATTGATTAAATGATCTACATCAGCATTCAAGTACAAATTAAACAGAATAGTAAACAAAGTCTAAAAAACAAGTTTGAGACTTGGTGAGTGTGAGGAAGGGAAAAATCACTATCAGTTTTCAGTCCCACCAGATTTTAAATACCTTGGTTAGCCCTTTGGGGAGCCATCCCAACCTGCCACAATGAGTACATGTTAGAGTGGACATGTCAGCTCCAACCCATAGAGAAAAAAGTAGGAATTGGAGCTATGTCAACTGTACATTTAGATTAAGTACCTGATAATGTTTCACCACTGGATTTACAGGTGATTTTTCTCATGAACCACTGGTAGATTAATAGATTAGATAGAGCATTTTGTAAGCATTTAATATATACCAAACACTGTGCTATATTCTGGAGATGCAAATACAAGCAAGCAAGATATTCCCCACCCTCAAGGAGTTTACATCCTACTGAGGGAAAACAGTACATAAAAGGAAATTGAAAAGGGGGCATAAATATGAGGAGGCATGGTATGGAGATGGCCAGAGAAGACATGGAGTCATGGTTCTGGGCAAGATAAGGTGAAAGTTTACCTGTCAGAGCCAGGAGACTCAGAGACAGAGCCAAAAGTTGCAGTGGGAGAGAGATGACAATGATGGCTGTGGTATAATAGGCAGTATGGTGAGGAGATGGTCTTGTACACCAAAAAAATCCAACTTCTACTATTAGACAACTAGCAACCAGTGGGTAATCTAGGCAAGTACTAGAATGTTCACCACAAATTTTGCAGGCCTTGACATGCACACATTGCTGGATAAGTATCCAGACTAATTTATCAAATAAAAGTGCACATAAAAAAGGGAAAAGGACCCCCATGTACAAAGTATTTGTAGCAGCTCTTTTTGTGGTGGCAAAGAATTGGAAATTGAGGGCATGTCCATCGATTGAGGAATGGCTAAACAAGTTGTGGCATATGAATGTAATGGAATACTATTGTTCTGTAAGAAATGATGAGCAGGCAGATTTCAGAAAAACCCGCAAACACTTAGATCAACTGATGCTGAGGGAATTAAGCAAAACCAAGAGAACACTCTACACAGTAATAGCAACACTGTGCAATGACCAACTTTGATAGACTTAGCTCTCCTTAGCAATATAATTATCCAAAATACAATTCCAAAAGATTCATAATGGAAAATGCTATCCACATCCAGAGAAAGAACTATGGAGTCTGAATGCAGATTGAAGCATACTGTTTTCTCTTTTTTTCCTCATTGTTTTTCCCTTTTGTTCTGATTCTTCCTTCACAATATGACTAATATGGAAATATGTCTAATAGGATTGTAAATGTATAGCCTGTATCAGGTTGTATGTTGTCTTGGGTAAGGGTGAGGGGAGGAAGGGAGAAAAAAATTTAGAACTCAAAATCTTATAAAAGTGAATTTTGAAAACTATCTTTACATGTAATTGGAAAAATAAACTACTATTATTAAGTAGAAAAAAACCCCAAAACCAAATATGGATGCAGCCAAGGGCCTCCAATATTCGTACACAAGAATAGGAGTAATTTAACCAAAGTCATGATTTAGGACTTGGGAAAAACTGGCAGCTCCATAATCCCTTGCTTCTGCTGGCATTAACTAATCTGATTAGCAATCTCAGATGCTAAACTGGGTATGGGGGAGTGTTTGTGATAAGGTAATGGAAACAATAAGTTCTCTTCATTTATGCTAACCATTCATAGTATAATACTGGATGTTGCCCATGTAGCATGATCAACTGCTCATAATTCATAGATCTTGGAATTTTGAAGCTAGAAAAGATGTTGAGGCTCATATAACATGGTTATCTACTCATAGTAGACTTAGAGGGAATGTTGCCTCGGCAGTAGGAGAGAGATGCTAAGGGCAGAAGTTCTTAACCTAGGGTCCATGTACTCGTTTTCTTTTTTAAAATGTTGGTAACTGTACCCAATGTAATTGGTTTCCTTTGTAATCCCATTTATTTTATTTTATGCATTTAAAAACATTATTGTGAGAAAAGGTTCACTAGACTACGAGAGGTTCATGACACAAAAAGATTAAGAACTCCTGCTTTAGGCATTTCATTTTGCTTTGGGAGTTCCCCAATGAGTGATATTTCTAACCTGTTGAAACCTTTTGTTTCTTATGCCTATGTTGTTCTTAAGACTATTTTTAAAAAATTAGTTAAGGGACTGTCAGTTCAAAGGAAATTTACAAAAACTGGAAAAATTATTCTCAGTATAAAATTTTGAGGGAAATGCAAATGTGTTTTGAATGTTAAATTCACTTAGATTTAAAAATACATATCTTTAAGCAAGGTTGCCATGACAACTGTTCTTAATATGTGCTCAAATTTTGCCTTTTTGAGGCTTTCATTTTTTACCCCTCAAAAGGTCTAAGCCTGAAAATTATCTATGGTATTTGTCTAACTCAACATTGACCTGTAGAAATCTCATGTTTTGAAAAGTCAAAGAATAACAGAAGAGTTAGAAGAAACCTCAGTGGCTATCTGGTCCAACCCATATTTGAAATGAATCCCCTTTACAATGCATCGAACAAGTGGTCACCCACCCTCTGCTTTAAGACCTTCAACAAAGAGAAACCTACCACCTCTTGAAGTAGCCCATTACATTTTTGGACAGCTCTAACCTTCAGAAAGTTTTTCCAGCTATCAAACCTAAATTTATTTCTACTTGAATTCCTTCCATTGCTCCTAGTCTGAAGCCAAACAGAACAAATCTAATCTCTCTTCTATATGGCAGACTTTTAATACCTGGATACACAATTATCATGTTCTCTCCCCTACCACCAAGTCTTTGAAATGATCCTCATATGATATGGGCTCAAGAACTTTATCATGGTTTCTTTCCTCTGGGCAATACCTAGCACAGGGGTAATGAGGACCCTCTAGGTCCTCAAGTGTGGCCCTTTGACTGAATCCAAAATTCACAGAACAAATCCCCTTAATAAAAGGATTTGTTCTGTAAAACTTGGACTCAAAAGGCTGCACCCAAGGACCTAGAGGGCCACATGTGGCCTCGATCAAGGCTGTAGGTTCCCCTCCCCTGATCTAGCTTATCAATGTGTAACTATATCACCCCAAACTAAACACCCTATTCCAAATGAAGTATGTTGAAAATATTGAGACTAACAACTTCTCATTGCTGGAAGTTATGCCATTCAGGGCAGACCAAGATTATAATAGCTTTTTGGGCTGCCACATAATACTGCTAAATGTGTCCACAAAACCCTCCAGGATCATTTTTTAAACATACTTGCCTAATCATATCTCTCTCATTCTGAACTTATGAAGTTGATTTTTTTTAACTCAAGTATAACACTGTACATTTAGTCCTATTGTACATCTTCTCAAGAATGTTTTGGAACCTTTCATCTAGTGTGTGACCTATTCCTCTAAGTTCTGTGTCATTGGCATATGGCACATATAAACTAGCCAAAAACCATTGAAAAAAATGTGAAACAGCAGAGGGCCAAACACAGATCCCTGGGGCTACTCCACTGGAGATCTCCTGCCATATTAAAATGTCACCAAATCTTTCAAATTATATTGTTGTCTAATCCATATCTTTTCATCTCCTTCACAAGAATTGTATGAGATATTTTTCAAAAGCTTTTAGAAAATCTATGTAAACTATATTCACAGTACTTCCTTCATCTACTGGTTGAGTAGTCTTGTCAAAAAAGGAATTGAAGTTAGTTTGGCAAGACCTATCTTTAAAATTTTTTTTTTAACTTTTAGCATTTTACTTTTAAATTTTGTGCATACATTTGGATCATAGTCACTAGAGAGACAAGGACAGAAAAAGTCACACCCTAGTTATCTCAGCATGCTCACATTACTCTTCCTACTTCGGTGAGGGAGTTCTAGATCCTTTCCCATACAACAAAGCAGCTCTGTAATATGGACAAGGGCAAAGGAAAAGCAGGGGTCTTTAGTAGGCATCTATATTGGTTTCCCAACTCTGATGTCACAGACAAGCCAATTCATAAAATTGAATGGGGCATGGAAATTTCGATCATGGAAAGTTCTAGGCTTGGAAGACTCAACAAATTTTTATTAAACACCTACTATGAGTAAGGAACTGAGTTGTTGCTGGGGGAAATGAAAACATAAATGAGACAATTTCGGCTTTCATATACACCTCATACAGACCATAAAGAATGATGGAACATAAGTTCATAAAAGCAGTTCTGAACCATGCTTCCTGCACTCTACACATCTTCCTTACCACCCCTCTAGAAGAAGGTGGACTCTCCCCCAGATACGGGGCTTGATAGGTGAACTTTCTCATCTTCCCAGTCACTTCCAAACCATACACATACATGTACTGTTCCCCATCCCCCTTCTAATTGTACTTTCTAGGTTTCTTCCCATTTAGAATATAAGCTCCTTGAAGGCAGGGATTATCTTGATTGAAGATATCCTTAGCACTTAGCACAGTGCTTAGAACATAGTAAACACTTAGTGTTTTATTCATTTGTTTGTTCATCCATCCACCCACCCATAAAAAAGTATAAAGTGTTCTTTCAGATTCAGGGCTGGAAATATCATATTCAGTAGCATACCAGGAAAGGATTAATGGATGTGTCCTAAAGGCTAGGTAGGAATTCAATTCAAGTCTTAAGTATGGCACTGCTCATTGGAACCTCAATTAATTTTGGGGGGAGGTAAAAAGAAATGAAATTTGTTTCAAGATAGCCAATTTTGTTCTGTTAATTTCTGTAGAAAAAGGTCTAGTCGGGCAATAATATACTAGTATTTATATATGACTTAAAAATTTGCAAAAGGATGTGCATAAGGTATCTCATTTGAATCTCACAACTCTGTGAGCTATTATTGTCTCTGTTTTACTGACAGAGAAGCAGGCTAATAGAGGTAAGGGATTGAATGCATTAGCTAAAGTTTTAGAATAATATATAGGTAAATTAGATATGGCTACAGCTCTGCCTAAGTTTTGTACACTTTATTGTCCTGTAAGAACCTATTTCTTTTTTATAGACCAGCAATAGCACGTTCTTTTTAAAAATAATAATTTATTTTTCCCAATTACATGTAAAACAATTTTAACCTTTATTTTTTTAAATTGAGTTCCAAATTGTCTCCTTTCCTCCCTCCCCTGCCCTCAGATGGTAAACAATTTGATACAGGTTATACATGTGCATTCATGCAAAACATACTTCCATATTAGTCATGTTGTGAAAGAAAACAGACTGAGGAAAAGAAAGTAAAAAAGTAAAAAAAAAAGTAAAAAGAAAAAGTAAAGTGAAAAATAGCAAGCATTCAGATTGCATCAGGTCTTTCTTTGTAGATGGATAGCATTTTTCATCATGAGTCCTTTAAAATTGTCTTGGATCTTTGTATGGCTGAGGAGAGCAAAGTCATTCACAGCTGATCATCATACAATATTGCTGTTACGGTAATACCAGCACATTCTGATGTTAATCAAGTATACCACATGTCCCTCCATGCTCTGGGACTTCTTGCTACCTCCCTGTTCACTGAGAGGTGTTTTGTCTTATCATCATAATGCAAATATGGCTCAAGCCTCCATCTAGTGTATTTTCTATCAATGAACTAGGAAATCAAATTGCAAAATTTCTAACCGGGATATACTAGCAAAGTCAAAAACTGGGATAATCCCTTTATATAATAGATTCTTATGCTTCTGGCAAGAGAGAACACACTTCCCAGACAATTAATGATCTGGTTAGAACACCCTTTGTGGCTCCTTTCCCTGAGATTGGCTGAGCTTCAGTATCACTCTGCTTCCAAAGCCTCTGAAGCTGCCACTTGCTGCTTTTCTGAGAAGTGTGGCTCTCATCTGCTTCTAAGTTTCTTCAGTGAGCTACTACCATCTGCTATGGTTTTTTCTTCCTCAAAAAGAGTGTGCTGCTACCATGCCTAGGGCTCATCAAAACATTTTCAGCTTATTTCTCAGGCCCACAGCCACACCCAGATGGCAGAGAAAAAGGGGTCAAGATTTTTGAATGAATGAAAAAAAGCATATATTAGGTGATCGCTATATGCCAAGCTTAGGGATGCAAATGGAAAAGTAAGACAATCTAGATTCTCAAGGCACTCACATTCTGATGGAGGAGACAACACTTATGAAAGATTCTAGTTGTAAGTCAGAAGGAAAGGTCCTGTGGTCTTTAGGGTTCAGTGCCAAAGCAGATTGCAATGACTCCTTTCATGTGATTTCCACTGATAAAATCATATCAGCTCCTGACACTGAACCATTTGACAATGCCAAAGACTTTGGCAAGAGTCAATGATGAAACCTCTCTTTTCTGAGTCTTCCATAGCTGTAGCTGTAGCATCCACAGGAGCAGTTGCAGGCTGTATCTCCACCCAAGACGATGGCTGTGGTCACTAGGCTGGAAACATCACTATTCCCAAGACCCTTGCGCCCAGTGTCCTGAGCTATCTCCAATGAGTTCCAAGGAGTTATGGTAGTCAAGCTTCTGTTGGTGGTTGACTTGCTTGGCATATGCCATATGCCACCTCATCTCTCTCTCTCAGGGTGCCTTGATACTTCAGTTAGACTGGCTTGCCTGCCTGTGGGCAGTAGTTGATTGGCAGTTGGTAGGGATGGCTGGCCCTTCTCAAGCATTGCTTCCCTTTGAGGATGGCTGTGAGGGCTGGGTTGGAAGATGGGTGGTTTGGAGAGGGGGTACTGCCACTCCCAAGGCTCTTGAGCTTTTTCTTTCCAACCCAGTAGTCCCCCTTGCCCCAGAAGGTATTCCTCAATCATCACTTGATATTTAGAGTGAAGAGAAGAAATTCCTTTCCGTTACTGCTTGGTCCTGACAGCTGGTTCCACAGGCATGTAAATTATTATGGAGTTTGAGCATTAATTAGGCATGAGTTTGGAACTTTTTTTTGTATTCTTATGTCTATATGCAGGTACCTATACCTCTTAAAATATAATAAATTCTCATAGTAACAAAAACTCCCATCACCTTCATGTTTTAGAAAACTGTAAACCTTTTACCTATAGTTATTAGCGTCTTTCAATGCCTCTGAGCTGGTAAATGTGTTTTTGCTTCTGCTGATAAATTTTAATTTTGTCTATCTTTATGTATTCAGATGAGAGCAACTGCATTTATTTTATCCATCATAACAAACTTTTATCAACTATCAGCTACTTATTAGACTGTGTCTGTATTGACACAACTGTTCTCATTCTCACTGTTCAATTATTTAACTGATGCCTGCTCATCTCATTTTTTAACACTTTAAAACTTCAAGAATCTGTGATTTCTTCAGTTTGTGTATTACAGTTCCTGATGCAGGCAGATGTAAGATGGTCTTTGAAAGTTGCCATGTCCTCCTCTCCTCCATGCCCTCACTAAGAAAAAAATTCATTATTCTGTGGCCAACCTCTTGCCATACTTCTATGACTTAGCTAAATTAGTCCTAGGACAGACAAAACACCTATACTTCATCATAGGAACCATATTCAATGCCTTTTAAGCTTGGTAAGATATGCCCAAACTTGTATTCCCCTGGCAAAACCTTCAAGAATTCAGTGTTATCCTGGATTGTACATGTATAACCTATACTGGACTGTTTGCTGTCTTGGGGAGAGGGGAAGGAAGAGGAGGGAGAAAAATTTGCAACTCAAAATCTTATTAAAATGAATGTTGAAAACTATCCTTACATGTAATTGGAAAAAAATAAAATACTATTAAGTGCAAAAAAAAAAGAAAAAGAAAAAAATAATTCAGTGTCATCTCCATGTCATAATAAAACTTTGCAGTAGAATTTTGAGGAGGGTATTCTTAGGAGTTGTCTGTTCAACAAAATACATTCATTGAACTTGAGACAATGATAAGTTTACAGAATCACAGAATCTTAAAGTTTGAAAGAACCTTGGAGAATATTTGGTCCAATGTGCATATGAAAAAAATTATCTCTCTATAACATACACAACAAATAGTCATTCAGGCTTTGTGTGAAGACTGCCATTAAGAAGGAACCCACTATTTCCTGAAGTGGCCCATTCCACTTTTGGATAGCTCTAATTATTAGTTATTATATCAAAGCTAAGTTTACCCCCAAACAACTTCCCCCTAGCTTGTTCTACTTCTGTCCTCTACAGCATGCAGAACAAAATTTCTTTCATAATTGTTCTTCAGGTATTTGAAGAGAGGCAGCATATCCCCCCAAAGTCTTTTCTTCTCTAGGCTAAATATATACCTAGTACTTTTAACAAGTCTTCGTTTGGCATGACTCTAAGGACTTTTGTCATCCTGGTTGCCTTTCTCTGGACATTTTGTCAACATGTTTTCTAAAATGTGGCACCTAGAAGAGAATATAATTTGTGTTGGTGTTCAACCTCCCATATTAATTCATTTGAGATTTTTTTTCTACATGCCATTTTGATATAAAGACCCCCTTCCTTATAAGGAAAATTAAATGATTTAGATACTTAGTTAAGAGCCAAAGAGTCAACATGGTTGTAATCTGCTCATCCTGATGGACTTTAACCTTAATAAACATTTCTGCAATTTTTTTTAAGGCTTTAGTTTTCTGCAGAATTTTATTTTCTTTTGGTTCCATCTTAGTCTTTAAAGAGACCCTTTCCAGGATAGAAAAGGATTCCCTGGACCAGAAAGACAGGATAGCTGTGTAACCTTGGGCAAATCACTTAACCTCTGTTTGCCCCAGTTTCTTCATTTGCAAAGTGGGGATAATAACAGAACCTGCCTCCCAGGGTTGTTATGAGGATCAAATGAGAGAAAACAGCATGAAGTACTTAGCACAGTGCCTAGCACATAGTAGGTGCTATATAAACATTAGCTATTGTTGTTGTTACAGCAATGGTCTCCCAAAAGTCAACCTGAAATGATAATGCAAATGTAGACATTCCATTTTCATCATTGTATCAAGGTTTTATTTACTTTTTTTCTGGAAGGGTATACATAATTTTCTGGTATGACATAGATTGTCATTAAAATTTACAAATTTATGATCTTAATTCTATGTTTTCAAGAGCATTAGCCTATAGTCAAGTAGCATTATCCTACAAAATTATTCTGATGAAGTAACACTATAGATTACTATCCATGGTGCTGAAGCACTATATCTTTAATGTGACATATAAAATAACATTTAATCTTTATAAATAATCTATACACATTTTTAGCACTCTTTTGCTATTACACTAACTCACCACAAAAATGAAATAGAGATACTAAGGACTGTGGTCTTTCAGGCAGAAACTGTTGCTGGTACCACTCAAAACTTTTCAGTATCTGGATAGATCCACGATCTTATTAATGTGAGTAGTCAGTCCCTCCACCAGTACACAGCAAAATGCATTATCATGACATGGAGGTGCTGCTGAATTCCTGAAGTCTATGTTAGTGAGCATAAACTCTGGCAATTTTGCCAAGTTTGCAAGGTTTCTTGGTACAATCTCAGCATCACTTTGTGGCTGCTGTCTTAACATCAGCCTAACTAAGTATGAAAAGGCTCATGATTAACCTGTTAGCTGTCAGGCAATGAATTTTTGGACACAAAAACTTGTGAAACAAAGAAATATACAAAATAGTACACAGTCCTGAGTGGTCTCTTTCTGCTTTTATGTTGATGATAATGTAGCAGCAAAAAAGAGGGCAGAATACTAAAAATACATTATTTTTAGGCAAATATAAAGTTCTATTATTCTAAATATGAGTCAAATTAAACATTTCTAGAGGAAGGGATCCAGCACCTTCAATTGTAATCTATGGAGTAGTACTATAGTGGAATCATTTAGTAAAAAGGATACTACTTGACAATAGTCTAATGCTATTGAAAATTTAAATTTAAGACCAGAAATTTATATCTAATGTACCTGTAAGTGGCCTAAGAAACCTTCCAGAAATGTTGTTCTCACAAAAGAAGCAGTAAATTAACATTGAACCTTTAAAAGAAAGGGGAAAAACTTACAATGGTTAAATTTGTGGTGATCAAGTACTTTAAATACCCCTCATCTCAAAATACATTTCATTGGAAAATTTCTTACCTTCTAACTCTTTAATCGTTATAGCTAAGGACGTTATTCTGGAAAGTAAAAAAATGACACATTCCTGTGCAAAATCAACTCCCTTCCGATAAACACTTTCACTGATATGATTCATTCAATTACTCATGTGGGTAGACCTCTAGGTAACAGAGGCTATTAATAGGAATTAGTAAGATATATTCTTTTGATCTCTGTGGAGGAGGCAGGAAGGAATCCTCATGGTATTTTATTTTAAATGTAACTAAATTCATAGTGTTCTGTCTTTCAAAGATCAACACTGTACTATTCAATCTTATTTGCATAAAAGTGCTGAAAATTACTTTGGCAAGTAAGGAAAAGTGTGGCTCAGTTGTTTGTTTCTAATTTCTCCCAGCTGCCTTTTCCTGGGTTTATGAAAATAGTTGCCTGTGGCCAATAGGATTGTTACCTGTGCCAAGCTTATACTACATAAATGGTTGCTATTATCATACACCAAGTAGTTCAGTTAGCCACTGTGACAAAGTATGGCTCTTTTGTTTTCAGTATTATTGAAACTGACAAGAAACAGATTGTTATAGAAACAACGAATAAGCCTTGGAAATTATACATGTTTTTGTAGGTCAGTTAACATTTAACATTCAAATTCTAAGGACATTTCTTTAGGCTATAACTGAAGAAATTGGTATACTTCAAATTTTTGGGGACAGCTGTTATGAAACAATGATAAATGTAGTCTTCCTTCCAAAAACAAACACAAATCCCCTGCTAATTTATGGAAACTGAAGGTTCATAATGCCTTTGATGGGAGGTTAAAATGAAAGTAGAATCAGCTAATTTATTAACTTAATTGATGATAAAGGTGATTGTCTAGCATTTGAAAGGAAGGAATTAACCATTTTGCTGTGTTAATTCTGAAATTCACTTTTTAGTGAAACCAAAGATATTAGGAAATAAAAATATAGTACATGAACTCCAGCTATATCAAAGTAATAAAAATAGACAGGAAATTTATATATCATATTGTGGATATTACTTAAAATATCATATTATGAGCAAAGGGAAGAGAATGGAGTCTATAGACTATAGATTGGGAAGTTGGACTTTGTTGGAAAAATTCTAGAGTATATTTTTGAAGGTATAATGATCACAAAGTACTAATATGGCTTCATTAAGAATAAGTCATGCTAGAGTAATCTTTCTTCCTTTTCTGACAGTTTCTATCATTTATTTTCTCTGGGCCTCAACTTATCTATCCAAAAAAATGAGAGGGTTGGACCTAGTGGCTTTAAGATTCCTTCCAGCTCTAAATTTATGATCCTACTAGAACATTAGATTGAGGACTGCTATAGAACTAGATTATCTAGATTTTTGCAAAGTATTTGGCAAAGTTTCTTATGCTATTGTTGTGGAAAACCATGTAAAAATTTGGGCTAGACAAATGCATAATTAGATGGATTTGTAACAGGTTGAAAAGCAGGACTAAAAGAATAATCATTAATAGCTCAATATCAACATGGAAAAAGGTCTTTGTTAGAGCATCCTAGGGATCTGTGTTTGGCCCTGTGGTATTTAACATTCATATCAATGGCTTTGATAAAGACATAGATGGCATGTTTATTTAGATTTTCAGCTGATACAAAGCTGGGAGCAATAGCTAACATGCTGCACGACAGAATCAAGATCCAAAAATAATATTAGGTCAAGTTAAATTAGATGAATTTTAATAGAGATATTATTTTATAGATATAGAATTTTAATAGATATGCATAAACATAAAATGAGGGAAGTATAGGTGGGCAACAATTTGTGTGAAAAAGACTTGGGGTTTTTAATGTGCTACAAGTTAGACGTAAGTCAAGAGTGGGCTCTTAATTGTATAGGAGAAGAAGAGTAAGCTGGATTACGTTTAAGAAATTGCTCAATGCTTTTAAGGACCCCAAGCTTCTCCATAAAATAAAGGCCCATTTTAAAATCATCAATATTTTTCTTCTTATTCTGTAGGAACATGCATCACAAAATAACACAATTTCTGAAAAAATTAAAGTTGCAGGTCACATAAAGAGCAATGCTGTGATAGCATGGGCATGAGAAGGCTGGAACATAAATATTACCAATGGAAAAGCCAGCTCTGAAGGTCTGTGATTCTGTGGTCTTCTAGCTCTAGCAGTAACTTCTCCAGGATACATACCTACACGTACATACATATATACACAAGCATATATATATATATATATGTATACATATATATATATATACACACATACATATGCACATACATGATGTCTTCTTATCCCTTAATATCCTTTTTAAAGAGAATTTTTCTGGGACCAAGATGTAGTTCAATAATTGTCCTTTGTTAAATGACTGGATTTAAAAAACAAAACAAAACACAACTCCATAGTTTTGGGGGTTATATATTGCTTCCAACAATTCTTAACTTATTTTTAAAATAAACTCTGTATTTTTATAGCAATAAGGCAATAATAACTCTAATAATAATTATAAGGTAATAATAACTCTAAACTGTTATACAGATTTATTTTTGTTGTTATATGAGATTTTTAAATAATTAGCTTCATTATGAGTAATGGCAAATGACAAATTACACACAACCTCAGATAATAAAGCTTGCCTAAAACCATCTTCCTTTTGATGACACTCAATCAAACTTTAGTTTCACAATATACTGATCCTTCAATATACTTCAGTGTATTCATGATCTCATCAATGTGAAGATCACCTCCAATGCTATAGAGCATACAGAAAAACTCAACCACACTCTCCAATGCCATCTTTGTTTATGTCATCCTCCACAGAGGATCAAACAGATGTGTTGTGGACTTCCTCTAGCTCTTTTCATATTTTCTGAGTGCCAGTGCAACACCCTGAAAGACCATCCCTCCTCTCACAATGTGACTGCCCTACCTCCCTTTCTGATCACACATCTTGGATAATATTTTTCATACCATTTCAAGAACTTGTCATTGTTAGTTAATAAGCTGCAGCTTACTCATTCCCACCACACACCTTTCCATTTCACTTGTATCATTGATCATATTTATTCTTTGGAGGTTACAGTATTCCATGATTTATAGCCATATTATCTCCCCCTGGGAAAATACTGTTATTAATAAGATACCAAAGAGTATCAACCTGGAAGGAGATTTCTTTTGAATTGCCATTGTCATTAGGTTTTATTCGTAGCTCTGCCCTGTTGGACAATTTTAAATCAATCGTTTGAATGTCACATTTACAGAATTGCTGACTTTTGGGGTCCTCCAAATCCAAAAGAATAGGAAAGGTCTTAGAAGACATTTTCCAGGATAGCTGTCATTTATTTTATGATGCTGAATCATCATTCACTGATCAGCTTTAAGGTCTATTCTCTGCCTTAGATCTCAAGTAGTTTATAGCATAGCCTAATGCACCAGATTTGGACATAACACAAAGGAACCTAAACACAAAAGAAGGTACCTGAATAATCAGACTTTCTAGGACCATATTGCTTTGTAAGAGATCTTACCTGGCCATTTAACTCTCCATCCTTTAATTTAACCAACTAAATTTATAGCCACAGACAATAGTATTAAGAACCAATTTATGAAAACCAGCCCAGAAGTCTGAGCTTTCATTGCATTTATATGTTAATATATAGGTGCCTCAGAGCAGTAGGATGGATTAGGTTTCTTTTTAGGCTAATGTTTGCAGCTTTCTCCTTCCAAAGCTCATCTATCTTGGTTTCTAGTCTGTGGTAATAGATGAAGATAAAGACCACATTTTAAAAATCAAATTTTTGACTGAGTGAAAGCTAGGAGAGTAATGTGATTCAAGATTATCAAGAGAATCTGGGTTAAAACCAAGAAGATGAAATTCAACAGGGATAAAGGTAAAATGTCTCATTTAAGTTAAAGAAAATAAAAACATAACTGAGTAAGTACAGAATTGGGAGAGAGGCAGAAAGGGAGAGAAGGAATCTGGCTTGATAGCTGTGCGTGTGATGAGAAAGATCATAAAGTTTCAGCTAACTATAAGCTTAACATGGACTAACAGCACGATGCAGCTGCTTAAAATGATAACATAATTCTGGGCTGTGATAACAAAAGTACCTTATGGTATTCAGATCATGGGCAAGGAAACTGTGACTGTATTTTACATCGATCAGATACTATCTGGAACATTCTGTTAAATTCTAGGTGCCACATTTTAAGAGGAACATTAACAAACCAGAGTTATTCCCGAGGACAAGATGGAGTAAGATTAGGAAGCCATGTCATATGGGGAATAGTTGATGTAACTGGAGCTGTTTGGCCTGGAAAGGAGAAGACTGTCTTCAAATATTTGAAGACTTGTCATGTACAGGGGACAGCAGACTTGTTCTTTGTTGATCCAAAAGGCAAAATTAGAACCAGTGGTAGAATTTATAAGGGATTAAATGATATTTTAGTTCAACATAAGAACTTCCTAAAAATTATAGCTATGTTTCTAAGCTCCCTATGGGCAGGGGACACATATTACTTATCCCAGACTCTCTCTGTGCCTGGTTCAGGGCTTAGTTGGATTGTAATAATATTT
The DNA here is from genome assembly GCA_028646595.1 of Phalanger gymnotis. NCBI lineage: Eukaryota > Metazoa > Chordata > Mammalia > Diprotodontia > Phalangeridae > Phalanger > Phalanger gymnotis. The sequence goes on along the minus strand of CM053626.1, from coordinate 65,243,888 downwards.
GACTTTCCTCAAGACTGTCTCTTTACTGGATCTGTCAGAGATAATGTAAAGGAGATTTCTGGATTGTTCTGTAGGTTTGAATAGATGATCTGCCAGGTCTTTTAGATCCACAGTCTATGATTTTAAAGGTATGTCATATTGCTAATTAAGCATTATTGAATGCCTGTTAAGTACAAAACACTGTTTCAGGAAGTATTTGGGAAAATAAAAGAAAAAGAAAATGGGTGCCTTTCTCAGTAACTATTCTAAAATTACTGAAACAAAAGGCTCATTCATGAGGTCCATTTAATGAAGATATTAATGAAGAAGAAGCATATCATCTAGATGTGGTGATGCACACCTGTATTCCCTTTGACTGAGGAAGGCTGAGGCTGGTAGATTACTTAAGTTTGGGGTTTTGAACTGATCCAGTGTCTGCATTGATGCCTAGCATTAAAATGGTGAGCTAGGGAGCCGAAAGCCACCAGACTGCTGCAGGGAGAAGGGAGGGGTGAGGAGAGAGGTGAGAAGAGGCAGCAAATAGTCAAGGTCAGAAAAAATGGAGCACATTAAAGCTTCCATGCTAATCAGCACTGGAATTGGGCCGTGAGTGGTTGCTGCACTTTTAACCTGGGCAAGATAGGGAAACCCAGAATCAAAAAAGCAAAAACGACAACAACAACAACAAAAAACCCAAAACAAAAAAGCATATCAACAACTGCAAAATTATTGTCTAATTTAATGACTATAACCCAATTCTAGCATAGTGCCTTACACATAACAAGTATTAGTAAATATTTATTGATTGAATGGACTATAGAACTCTATTGTTAATGTATTTTTTGGTTAATGGGAAGATCTTTCATGTCCATTAATAGGCCCATGTGACCTGCTTAAGTCACATGGAAGCCTAAGTCACACAAGCCTGGGTCACGGGGGTTGTGCTGCCCTCTGACCCTGAAGAAGTGTATGTATACTCAGAGGTTGGCATTTTGCTTTGGGACTCAATCATGGGAAGAGTGTTCATGTGATATAGCCAGATGAGACTCTGGGTAGCCATTAAGGAGCCCCCTGACTTTGAAAAACTCAGATGTTGGTGCTTCTTTCTCTGGTAACTATGTATGTATTGTTTTTTGTCAGACAGAAGCCCCATCTGTTGATTTGTGTTATTTGCTCTGTTTATATAATTTCTGCTTATAATTACTGTTTGTATTTGCTCTGAAGTTCAGGGTGTTGACTTTTCCCTTGAACTAAGTGAATAGTATATATGTTTGATTAAAGTAAGATTGTTGACCCCTTTAAAGTTGCTTTCCTTTAGAAAAACAGATCAAAGAACCTATGCTAGCAGCCCTTCTGTGTGCTGGTGTTATTGGTCTTATACCCCCACAGCAGCTGCAAGCAACATTGTTGTTACAAGAAGTAATCACAGTGTAATACACATCATAAATTTTAAATAAATTTATTGATAAAAATGATTAAATATAAAAATGCTAATAGATTATGAATAAAGGGATTACTAATGAAGAGATAAGGCTAAAATGTGGAAAATTTATTAGATGGGCATATGAAATAGCTAACTTTGATTACATGAAACTGAAACTAAAAATCTTCTGAAAAATACAAACAAAATCAATGCACCTAAGATAAGGAGGAGTTGAATGAGAAAAGATATTTGTATAAAATTTTTCTGATAAGCGTTTATATATGCAAGATACATAAACAATTAACATTTATATCTATATCTATACTAAAAGCCATGCCCCAGTAGATAAATGGTCAAAGGATATAAAGAAACAGTTCTTAAATGAATTAATAACTATAAGAAAAAATGCTCCAAATCACTAATAATAAGAGAAATGCAAATCAAAACAATCTCAACCAAACTGACATACCCCACAAATTGGCAAAGGTGACAAATAATGGGAATCAATAAAATCAATCAATAAACATTTATTAAGCACCTACTGGTTGCCAGGCACTCTGCTAAGTGTTGGAGATACAAAAAGAGACAAAAGATAGTCCCTTCCCTCAGGGAACTTAACACCCTAAATGAGGGAGACAACATGCCAACAAATATATACAAAACAAGCTACAGCAAAGGATTCCTGTAGAAAGTGGGATTTTTGTAGGGACTTAAAGGAAGCCAGGGAAGTCAGCAGTCAGAGTGGAAAAGAGAGAATGTTCCAGGTATGGCAGACAGCCAGAGAGAATGCCCAGAGCCAGGAGGTGGAGTACCTTGTTTGGGGAACGGCAAGGAGACCAATATCACTGGATTGAAGAGTAGATGACGGGAAGTGAAGAGTAAACAGACTAGAAAGGTAGAAGGGGGATAGGTTATGAAGGGCTTTGGATGCCTAACAGAACATTTTCTATTTGCTCCTGGATATAACAGGGAGCCACTGGAGTTTAGTGAGAAGATGACATGGTCAGACCTACACTTTCAGAAAGTCACTTTGGTGGCTGAATGGAGGATGGACTGCAATGGGGAGACACTTAAGAAAGGCAGATCCCTCAGCAGGCTATTGTAATTATCAGGCATGAGGTGATGAAGGTCACCACTAGAGTGGTAGCAGTGTCACAGGAGATAAAGGGACATATTTCAGAGATGCTGAAAAGATGAAATCAACAGGCCCTGGCAACAGATGTATCCCATGGAGGAGGGGGAGTAAGAGACAGGGAAGAATCCAGGATGACTCCTAGCCTGTGAGTCTGAGGGAATGAGAGGATGGTGTTGCCCTCTACAGTAATAGGAAAAGGGAGGAAGGTTTAGGGGAAAAGATAATGAGTTTTGTTCTGGACATATTGAATTTAAGGTGTCTCCTGGATGTCCAGTTTGAGATGTCTGAATGGTGGTTGGAGATGAGAGATTGGAGGTCAGCTGAAAGACTGGGGCGGGAAAGGTAGATTTGAGAATCATTACTATAGAAATGGCAATTAAATCTATGAAAACTGATGAAATCCCCAAATGAAGCAGTTTAGCTAGAGAAGAGAAAAGCTGGGAGAAAACCCTGAGGGACACCTATTAGATTGGAGGACATGATCTGGAAGTGGATCCAGGAAAGTGAGGAGGAGTGGTCAGATAAGTAGGAGGAAAACCAGGAGAGAGTGGTGTTCTGAAAACCTAGAGAGAAGAGAGTATCAAAGAAGAGTGAGTGCTCAACAGTGTCAAAGGCTTCAGAGAGTCAATGAGAATAAGGATTGAGAAAAATCTATTAGATTTGTAAATTAAGAGATCATTACTAACTTAAGAACTTCACAGTCGATGTTGGAGGGGCTATGGGAAGATTGAGACAATAATGCACTGTTGGTGGGACTGTAAATCAGTATGACCATTTTGGAAAGCAAATAAAATGACTAAAATTTTCATATCCTGTGACCCAGAGATTCCATTATTAGGCTAATTCTCTAAGGATGGCATTGATAATAAAAGTCCTCATGTATACCAAAATATTTATAGCAACTTTTTATTTGATAACAAAATATTGGAAACAGTAGATGCCCATTAATTGGTGAATGACTAAACAAAGTATGGTACATGAATGTAATAGAATATATTACTGTATTGTAAGATAGTGAATATGATGAATGCAGAGAAGCACAGAGAAATATATATGAACTAATGCAGAATGAAGTAAGCAGACTCAAGAAAACAATATGCATAATGAATATAACAATTTAAATAGAAAGAATAACCAAACACATTTTTAAAAAAATCAAAAGTGAAGTTTGCAATATTATATAGAACAAATATGGTTCAAAACAAGAGAGGAGAAGACACCCTCACCCTACCCATTTGTAGAAGTGGGAGGTCTAAAAGTATGTATATTGCACATAATTTCAGACTTTTTCAATGTGTTAATCAGTTATGCTGATTTTCCCCCTCTCTTAAAAAAATTTAAAAACATTCTGCTAAAAATATTTTGAGAACTAAAGGCTCTACATTCTTAAAGACGTATGATGAAAAAAATTCAGTTTATTTATTTTCCCTATATTGTGTTTTTGGCTTTTGTTTGTATCTTGGTCTCAGTTCTTCCTCTGAAAAGGAAGAAATCTTGAAAGCTGGAGTTTAATAAGCAGCAGCCACCTGGTCATAATATGAGAGGGCTTTCTGACCAGTAGACAATGATTACTTAGCCAGCTGGGTTAGGAAAACAGGAAATATTACTTCATACACAGGATTTACAATTTCTAGGGAAAAGATGTCTGCCTTACATATATTACTCAGAATTAAACTAGCATTTTATAATATACTTGGCACATTTATATGCCAAAATTTGATCAATTTTTATAATCTAAATAAATTTTACTTTTTTCAAAGACATTCTGTGTCAAGCTGTATGCTAATAACTTAATCAACTGATAGATTTAAGAATGTATAACTAAAACCTGTGTTCAAGCCCTTACAACTCTAGCCAACACTTTTGCAACTGCATCCTTATTAGTCTCTGTGTCCAATCGCTCCCTGTTTCAATCGAACCTCTGCACAGCTGCCAAAATGATTCTCTGAAAGTGCAGATCAGACCATGTCACTCCCCTACTCAATAAAATCCAGTAGCTCCTAATTATTTTTAGGATCAAACATTAACTCCTCTATTCAGTCTTAAAGCCTCTCACAATCTGTCCCCAACCTACTTTCCAGCCTTATTATACAGTTCTCTCTTTCCAGCCAATCTAACGTTTCTTACTGTTTCTTGCATACATCACACCATTTACTTTCTCTGTGTCTTTGGAATAATGGCTGTTCCCTGTGCTAGGAACCCCTCTCTTTTCATACTGAGCTTCCTTCCAGACTCAGCTCAATTACTACCTTCTCCAAGAATCCTTTCCTGATGTCTGCAGTTGCTGGAGCCTCCTCTTGCCAAATTATCTTGTATCTTTTGTATCTTCCTGTGTTGCAAAGATTACTGGGTTTGTCACACTCACTTGTCTGTCACTCATCAGCCGGCTCCTTGATTCGTTCCCATATTTAATCTTAACATCCAGACTCCTATGGTAATATTTGGATATTGGATATTTCCTCACTAATTACTAAAATTTCAACACATTTCTCAATTATTCAACCAAGTTCAGGGCTCTCATCACAGTTCATTCAATAATACTTATTTAATAAACTGGAGAAACCTCCTTTCCTCATAGTTATTACTAATTTCTCTATATAGTAAATCCCTTAATCACTTAGTATTAAATAGGGTACTGAATAAATTTACTAGCAATTAAATAAATAAAACAAAGACAGAGAATAATTTACAATATTTTAGCTGTGTTTTCCCACAAATCAAAATTGTAGTCATCTCAAACCCTCCCTTTGATCAATGACTTCTCTTCATTTCTTAGAAAACAGCCTCATTTCATACCATTTAGTTCTTCTAGGATAACAAATAGTCTCTTCACAAGAATCCTCATTATAAGATAAAGGTTACAATGGTTTCATAAAGATATATCCAATAAAAGACATATCCAGCTTCTGAAGACAGAGGTCTTCTCCAGTTCAGGTCCAGCTACTGCAGGTAAACTGTCTTTTCTGCTTCTCTCAAGTCCTCATTCCTATTAATGGTTTCTCCCTAGACTCACTCCTCATAAAATTCTCATGAAATGTTTGCTAACATTATAATTGTTACACTCTAGGGCCATAACAAATTGCTCCTATTTTACCTGTTCTTCAGATACAGTTGCATAGGGACTCATCTGTAGATATGAACAAATTTCAATTTCCTTCAGCAACTTAAACAGTACAGTTAATTAGTGGAGGAACTACATATAGTATAATTATATTTCTTTTTCTCTTAACAATAACTACAAGACCTTTATGGAATTTGCAGTTATCTCTTCTTTTTATTTTCTTTCCTTCCTTCCTTCCTTTTCTTCTTTCCTTCCTTTGTCTTTCTTTTCTTTTTCTTTCTTTCTTTCTTTCTTTCTTTCTTTCTTTCTTTCTTTCTTTCTTTCTTTCTTTCTTTCTTTCTTTCTTTCTTTCTTTCTTTCTTTCTTTCTTTCTTTCTATAGAGGCATAATGGTGGGTGTTTGGATGCTCTAAATACTCTAGCAATTTGGGAGTTAAAAGCTCTTTTCTGGACACCAGGGATCTCCAGCTGTTACAAATTAGGTTGATGAACCATTCCCTTAGCTCAATTTAGGGGGCTAATTACTAGCCATCATTTGAAATTAGATAGGCTGGACTAAGTGCAATAGGATACAGACTGAAAAATCAGATCAAACTTAAGTGCTTTTTATCTTTTTTGACCATTGTTTTGATTTAAATAAGTTTAGTCTGATAGGAAGTGCCCTTGATGTGATTTATTTTTAATTCACTTGTTTGCTTACATAAGTATTACATTGCCCAAGAAAGCCTATGACTCACATGTTAGTGAAATTTTTTTCTTCTGGATAACAGTTGTTACCCTATCACAAAAATCTGAGTTTTATATTATACTAGGTAACCTTGTAATTACTTAAGCATAAAAATAGTCCAAAATATTTCACTATCCCTTTCCTGAATCATAGATTTAGAGTTTGTAGAAGCTTTAGTGGCTATTGAATACAATGCTTTAGTTTTACAGATGAAGAAACTGAGGCCAGGAGGTGAAGTGACTTAGGTCACACAAATAGTAAATAGTAGAGCTGGAACTTGAGCCCAGGATCCCTGACTCCAAATCTAGTACTTTTTCTCACTGAACCAATTTCTGGGGTAGATTTTTTTTAACCCTTTGTGGATTACAATGAACTGAAATTTTATCTTAAGAAAATCCTGGAATGAATCCTTTCCATGCACCATGGAGTCTGATTAAGAAAGGGATAAATAAGGTCTCCAAGGTAAATCAGAACCTTCTCCTTTGAATTCCTAGGTTCTCATTCAGATTAACTTTAATATATACGGTACACATATCATATGCTATATAATACACTATATGGTATATATGATATGCCATATGGTAACCTGGGGGCACCTCCTCCCAAATCTCATGGAAAGTCATCTAGAAGAGGCTACCTACATTCTGAGGATTCTGTGGATCTGTATCTACTCAAAACCATAGCTTATAATCTCCCACTTTTTCTTCTGTGGACATAATTAGTTCACAGAAAAGGCATTTAATGAAATTATGTTAAAAAAGAGCAAAAAATGCTTCCATCATAAGCCTAGGTCATACTCTTTCCCAAATATACTATCCGAGGTATGAATGGACATATATATATGGTACACATATCAAGATGCACACACAAAGGGAACCTATGTAGCGAAGGAAAGGCCTCTGACCAGGACTGCACATGGAAAGACTTCACTGCTCCTTGTTGGTCTCACATTTCTGCAGTCTCTGCCAAGCGTGTTGACTCTGACTGGTATCTGAGTGTGGCATTTAGTCTCTGCCAGATGTAGATTCCTGCTAGCCTTGTGTGGCCTCCACTTTTCTCATGGTTACTGCCAGGCTTGTGCCCCCTGGCCAAGAAGTTGGAGCCCTTCCCTTTGCTTCTAGCTTTCCCTGAAGTCCGCAGCTGAGGTGTTACCTTGGAAAGAGATACAGTTTTCTTTGAAAGGCTGACTCCCTAACACATCCAGTCATCGGGCTAGGGAAAAAAACAAAACCAAAACAAAGCCTTCAGTGGTTTTTCTTCCCATATGGAGAAAATTCCTGTTTCTCTAAAGCTAGGTTGGAATGTATACTTCATCTCCACAAGAAGATTCCTTGCTCCAGGTCAAATTCTTTGGAACAGAGAGCCAGAGTCTTTCTTGCTAGCTAGCATATATTCTAAGTTTTATTTCTGTTTTATAAAACTGCATTTCCTAGTTATCAGAGACCTAGATCTTTGTTCTCTGTCAGAGGCCTCACTATGACTTAGGATCAGAAAGTCCATGTAATTCTCTGTTTAGTTTTCAATTGCTAAACTTGTCTTGAGTCAGCATCCATTAGATGCTTCTCTTCTAGCAAACTAACAAAAGCTCACGTATGGTTGCCCAATTCTCCACCTCTTTCATGTAAGGCAGGGGGAACAGAGAAAAGTGCAGGAACAAAACTACCCCCAAGGAGAAGAGTCATTGTCTTCATCATGATTAGCTATATTCCCTAAACTTTTATACATGCAGTGGAAAGAACAAGATAACCTAAGTACGATTGCTAGCTCTGTGGCCATTTACTATGTGTGTGACCTTGGACATGTAACTAACTCTCAGGCCTCATTTTCCTCATCTTTAAAATGAAGTTAGAATAGACAACTTCTAAGGTGCCCCTCCATATCTTTGATCCTATGACTGTCTGTGTATATGGCCACCAATGAACTTTCCAAGAATGGTACACTTCTCAAATCAGTATTTGTTTCAGGAGAAACAAATGGTGAAAAGGTATTAAAGATGGTGGCATTTTGAGAAGCTATAGTAGTTCTCTCATAATCCCATAAGGATTTAAACAGTCAGCTAGAGAAAAGGAAGTTATGATTGGGGAGCCACTATAAGATCTTAGTCAGCAGATTAAAAGCAAGAGTTGTACCAATACAAAGAGGAAGAAAGAATATTTAATCTAAATTGTACACTTGCATACATTAGGGGTTTAGTCTCTTCAGCTTTGACTCTACATGGTACGAAAATGATATAGACTTTTAATAATGTGAGGGCAAAGTGTCAGGATTTGGGAGGGTTTCAGATGTAAGGAATGAAAGAAAATGTAATAGACACATTGTGACAAATTATATTTTTTGGGGGGTGGGGAAGACATCCTTTTAAAATCAATTCAAGTTGTAATTCATGGAGTATGAGAATCAGGTGGAATTCTATGATCACTTTCTTGACAATGATGACAATCTGCCTTGCATTTTTATGTCACTTCTTGACTTTCAGAGTGCTTTCATAAAGAATCTAATTTTATCACACTAGCAGCCCTTTGAGGAAGGAAGTTCAGAACTAGCAAAGTTGTTTTTGAAAGTTTTCAATGCTGAATCCATGAAAAAAAGACCAGGAGGGAGGCAGAGAAGTAATGGAACTACAGGATTTGAAGGCGAGGAGGATATATATAGCACTAATAGTTAGGAACTTGGACATTATACAATAATTAGGAGAAGCTCATTTGCAGAGAAGATAGTTTTAGTATATATGTAGGGAACAAAAACTTGAGTGCCAGAGCTATGGAAATGATTATAAGCAATGAAGAGGAGGAAGAACAAGAACCTAGAAGGGAAAGAAATACTTAGAGAATCTCATGGATACTGTTAGAGGTAGAAGGGACCTTAAAGTCAATCTCCTCCAGCTCTTTTGTGGATAAGGAAACTGAAGCTGGGAGGTAAAATTACCTGGCTAAGGCGATTTAACAATGGGCAACTATTTGGCTCAGTGGAGCTAGAATAAACCTGAGTTAAAATCCAGCCTCAGACACTAACTGTATGACTCTGAACAAGTCACTGAACCTCTGTTTGCCTTGGTCTCTTCATCTGTAAAATAGGGATAAAAATAGCACTCTCTTCCCAGGGTTGTTGTGAGATTTAAAAGAGACAATAATTGTAAAGCACTAAGCATGGTTCCTGGCACACGGTCCCTGGTACATAGTAAGCACTATATATAAATGTTAGCTTTTAGTGATTAGGGGTGTGTCAGAACTCAGACAGGAACCTAGATCTCCCCAGCCTAAGGCTTTTTTTTTTTTGCCTTTACATCAGACTGTCCTGCGGTCATTAAAGCTAAAGAACATGTTTAGGAGGTTTTCCTCTTTTCCCCATGGAATGGGGGTTTAGCTACTTTAACTGTGCCTCTACCTGGTGCCAAAGCAATAAAGATTTTCGTGGAAAGTCTGTAACTCTCTATGGAAATGTCACTGAATTTGGGGGTTTGAATTCTGTCTCTGACATCTTGCCTGATCTGGGCAAGTCACTTTCACCGTGTGGGCCTCAGTCTTTCTTTCGATAAAATGGATGGGATGGGTTCTTCCAGCTGTTCAACTTAGGAAGTGCTGAAACCACAAGTGGGAAGTGGACTCAGACTTCCATGGGAAAGTATGGGGAGGGGTGGAAAGCCCGGGGTCTGCATTCTAAGGCTATCTGGGACGGGGCAGTGAGGAGAGGGAAGATGCTCAGAGACTAACCGTGGCCTCTAGGCGAGAACGACCCCCAGAGAGCACAAGGCGAGGAGAGGGAAGGGTGTGGGACAGGGAAGGAGAGCTTCGCCTCCCTCAACCTTCTGCACTCACCAAGGGTTAATTAAGCGACCCAAAGATCCGAGCGCATCCCAAGCTCCCGCCTCCTCCCGTTGCTAGGAGACGCCGGAAGTGGAGGAAAGGGGGCGGGGGCTGGGAATCCGGCTGTCAGGCCCCAGGGTCGGGAGCCGGGAGCGGAGGGCTCTGGAGCTCGTGCCTCCGCCGGCGCGCTCCCGTGACCGATCCCGAGGCAGCGCGCGCGCCCCGCCCCGGCCCCTCCCCCTCTGTGTCTCTCTCCCCCGCCCGCTCGCTCGCTCCCCCCTCCCCACCTCGCGCGCAGCAGTGGGTGTTTCTCGCTCTTCGCGAGTTGCCGCCGCCGCCGCCGGCTCTGCTCCTCCTCTCCTGTCTTGGGTTTCCCTGGTGCAGCCGCCGTCGCCGCCGCCGCAGTTCGGTGTGAGGAAGAGGAGGAGGAGGAGGAGGAGGAGGAGGAGGAAGAGAAGGATGTGAAGATGGCGGAGCTGCAGATGCTGCTGGAGGAGGAAATCCCGGGGGGCCGCCGGGCCCTGTTCGATAGTTACACCAACCTGGAGCGAGTGGCCGACTACTGCGAGAACAACTACATCCAGGTGCCCGGCATCCCCCGGGCCGCGGCTGGCTGGGGGAGGGGCGCGCGGGGATTGGGAGGGGGGCGGTGCGGCGCGCGGGGCAGGGGCCGGGGAGCCTCGGCTGCTCTGGGCTGGCAGCCGCAGTGCTCCCGGGGACCGAAGCTGCCTGACGGGAGCGAGCTCGGTGGCCTCACGGATCCCTGCCCCTCCCCCTCCCCATCGTCTTCCCCATTCTCCTCCCCCTCTTCTTCTCTCTCCTCCTTCCCTCCTCCCCCGCCCTTTGCTCCCCCTCTTCCGTGCCCCCCTCCCCAGCCAGTCCCTGGCTGCTTGCTTTGGGGCGGGGGGGGCGGTGCTGTGATGGTGGCTGTAGGGCTTTGCCTCTTGGCGCTTTTCCCTGGGTAGCGGTGGGGTGGTAGGAGGTGGTGGGACGGTCCCGGTGATTGGGGAGGGGGTTGGAAGGATGAAGCTTGGAAACACTTAAAAAGCTGCGAATAAATCCCCCACCCGGTGCGTGTGTCATGTCCCCTGCCTCCTCATTTCTCCTCCCCCACTCCCACCCCCGCACTTGAGGCTGGTCGCCGCGTTTGGGATCGTGGGGGAGGCTGAGTGGCATTTTAAACATTCTCTGTCACCCCCCCCCACTCCCAAACTCTTTATTTGGTTGATGACTTATATATAATTCTTATTTTTATTTTATGCTTTTGATGCCTGGTCCCCTCCTCCCCTCTCCCTGCGCTTAGATAGTTTCGCGGTGGGGAGATGGATGTTGCTGCTCAGTGCGGTGCCTAACACCATTCACTGGGCTCGTGGATTTTCAAAAGGTCTTTTTTTCCTTTTCTTTTTTTAGGGCTTGCAAGGAAACGATGGGAAAACACTTGTTTTGATGAAAGTTGTCATTTTTTTTTTCTAAAAAGGGAAGCCGCACTATACAGAATCTTCTCTTTTCTTCAGTTAAATGATGATTTTTCCCTTTGGGAAGGATCATTGTACATACTTGACACAAATTATTATGAAAGGAAGGAACCTCATGGCTTCATTTCTTTCAATTTTTCGACTGGGGACTGATTGGTTGGTGGGAGACAGGGAATCTGGATACTCCTGTGATAAAGCACAAGTTTATGTAAAAACACAGATGCCTTTTAAAAATTAAAGCCCTCTTTCCCCTTAAGGAATGGTTTATTTGGAAAAATTCGTTAAATATAGAATTTTTGAACTGAGTACCATTACTTTCCATATAGTTTGTTAATTTTCAAGTACAGGTCTGCCATTTTTCTTTCTATTCTCTAAGGATAAAGGTGGTAGTGAAAATGTGTGAAAATATTTCCTCACTGTATTTTTTCCATTCTCTTTGTTCACATTTACCCTTAACCTTCAGGTGCAATATAAAACTAATAAAGAGAAGTTCAGGGTAAAATTTTATAGCTTCACGGATCTTTGGATAATATGTGTGATTGTAAGGATGTGAAAGAATTCTAAATGTGAGCTTTAAGATAGTCTATTAGCATATGTAATGACTTTTCACAGTGTTTTGTAGGGAACATTTCTAGTCAAGACTGAATTAGATTTAAACCAAAAGATTTTTCTCATGATCAGAGGTAGTTGGAAGAAAAGAAGTTCTTGTCACAATTGGAAACATTATTGGGAAACATTACTGTGCTGTCTTTTTTTAATAGGAAAGAGTTGTGAGACAGAAGAAATTTCAGCTGATAGTAGAATGAAGAGATTTGGTGGATTAGAGGGATATCCGTAGGTAGATAGAACTATTACCATTGGTACCCACTTTGGAGGAGGTGGTAAAATACTATAGAAAATATGGAAATCAACATTTTCTGAGGGTCCACTGAGTAGATGGATGGATGGGTTATGGGATTGGCAAAAAAGGAAAAGATGTCCTTGTGTTCAGGAATTTATTATAAGGTGAAAATAAAGGTTGAGAAGAGGAAAGAAGTGAATGATTTTTTTTTCCTTTTAGGTCATACCTGCACACTATACTTCTCTTTATTGAAAGTCCCTAGAGTTAAAAGTTTTATTTCTTATGAATTATACTTGTTGGTGGAATAATATGGAATAGTAAAGCTTAGAGGTTAAATGAGTCATTGATGGTCCAAGAAATTGTCCTTCTCTCTTCATTCTCCTGCCAGTGAAAGAGCTGTACAGTAAATTCTGTACTTTGTCTAGCTAAAGACATTGAAGAAAGATAAATGTAGCTACAAAATATTAAATTGTTATCCTGACACTGGGACTCCAGAAATAGTTGCTAGATTTGTGATCACACTTCGAACAAAAGACTATATAAATACTTAACAATAAAGATTTTAAAGTATTTTACAGCTAAATCAGATTTTGTTTTATGAAATAAATAAAATTATCACAGCTCAATAGCTAAAAATTTTGTTCTACTTATAAAATCAGTAGCTCAGATATTAGGCTCTGCATGATAGCCTTAGTAAACAGAACATGTGCTTTGATTTCTACTAAAGAGTATGCTTTTGTACGGATCCTTCCAAACTCTTAGTTTCCCTGGTGACCAAAGAGTTGGCGGGTATGGATTGGTCATGCATTGCCATCTAAATCATTAAGTTCAATTGTTATTAATCTCTTACTATATGCAAATCACAGCTGTTTTCCAAAGATAAAAACAATTAATTTTTTTTTGCCTTTTAGAGACTTAAGGATAGTTTACTAGAGTATGATATAAGATGGATTGTTGAAAAGGCCAAGGAGAGATCTGAACAATATACTATAAGAATATTTAAGGAAGGAGAGGTCATTTTTGGAGGAATCAGGAAAAGGGGGCATCAGAACTAGAACTGAAGGAAAAGAATTTCAGTAGATCAAGTGAGATTGTTATAGGGATGGAGGATGGTCTCTATGGATATACAGAGGCAGGAGAATGCAAGTCAGGTCACAGACCAGTAAATGCTGTAGTTTCTCTGGAAGTCAGGTTCTTTGGAACCTGAAAGGGAATAAGGTAAAATAAAGAATGGTACGTTGGAATCCAATTGGAATTGACAATTCTAAAATTAGAAGGCTTTAAATGACAGGATAAGGAGTTTGTAGTCTATCCTAAAGTTGGGAAATTGGGAGCCAGTGAAGGTTTTTGAGGTGGAGGTGGCATGGTAATGTGTATCATGAAGACTATTTTAGCTACTGTATTGGAGGGGAATAGAGACTCCAGTCAGGAATACTAATTAGGAAGGTGTCATATGAGCTTGTAAACTAGGGTGAAGGCAGGGTAAGTGTAGAGGAGGGAGTAGATGGAAGATACTATAGAGGTAGAATTGACGGGATTTGTCAGGTGATTGGTGGGAGAGTGAAGGAAAGCAGACAGTCTCAAGTAATTTAGAGGTTTCCAGCTTTTGTCACTAGGAGGTTAGCTTGCCATCAGTAGTCACAGGAAAGCTGAGGAGAGCATCAGGTTTTTGGTGGGAGGTGTAATAGGGAAATAATGAGTTGAGTATTTGATGTACTGAATTTAAGGTGCCATCAGGTTGGGCAGTTGGAGATGGGGTACTAGATCAGAGGAGAGACTAGGGCCGAATAGGGAGTAGTATATAGATTCTGAGCAGCCAGGACGCTCAGTGGATAGAGCACTGGGCCTGGAGTCCAGATGACCTGAGTTCAAATCCTGTCTCAGACCCTTACTACCTGTGTAACCTGGGGCAAGTTCCTTAACTTCTGTCTCAGTTTCCTTATCTGTAAAGTGGGCATAATAATAGAATCTACCTCCTAGGGTTGTTGTGAGGATCAAATGGGATAATAATTCTAAAGTGCACAGTGCCTGGCACATAGTAAGGGCTATACAGATGTTGACTATTATTAGCTATTATAAGTTGCAAACAACTGATAATTGAAGCAATCAGCCAATCCAAGGATGAGATTGCCAAAGGAGAAAGTATAGAGATAGAATAGAATGGAAGTATAAGCTTTGAGGTGCACCTGTAATCAAGGGAGTGTGAAGGAGGAAGATGCGCCAGTAAAGAGGACCTATTCAGAGTAGTCTTACAAATAGATGGAGAACCAAGAGAGATGGTGATGTCACAAGACTGTGGGGGCGGGGGGGGGGAAGAGAATATCAAACAGTCAAGAGTATAAGATACTACCAAATGGTCAGAAAGGATTATGACTAAGAAAAGATTCTTGGATTTGGTAATTAGAAGCTCGATAGGCCAGGTTGCCTAGCCTAAGATAGCTTCCATTTTGTTCTGTGGAAAAGTGAATTTCTGGAATGAAAGCAATAAAGAGAATCTTATCGATCATATATAATAAGTAGTTATTCATTTTTGACTGGACAAATTTTAAAGTTTATGTAAAAATTCAGAAATAAGATATTTGCAAATTATGTAGAAAATATATAGAACAAATGAGATCAGTATTTTAAATATTCTACTTTCAAAATTCTACATTCTACTTTAAAAAATGAGAAGACAAAGGACAATTATTCAGTTTTGTCCTTTTAACAAAAATTTATACTCTGCTTTAACCTAACTAGGCCTTCCCTGCTGCTAGGCAGTCAGTCTATACCTCCCTTATCAATTTACCACCCCACTCCCCACAACAACTCTTCCACACCTTTTCATCCATCTGTCCTCAAATCTCCTTTGGTTCCCTCTCCCCCTAATCTCTGCTAAGAACCTTCCCTTTTATTTTACAGAAAAAAATGGGACCATTCACTGTGAGCTTCTTCTCTCCTCTTCTTCATTTCTCAGATACCGTCTCCATTCTCTCTTTACCTTTACCCCCGCTCACGTGTTGAAGTGGACTTACTCCTTGCCAAGGCTAATAAGTCCTCTGCTTGTTCAAGTGATCCCATTCCATCCCATCTCCTCCAACAGATCACCTCCTTTGTCATTTCCATTCTTTCACCTATTTTTGGTCTCTGACTGCTGGCTCCTCCATGCCTATAAACATTCCCATGTTGCCCTTATCCTGAAAAAAAACCCCTCACTTCATCCTTTCATCCTCAGTAACTATTGTCCTATATCTCTTCTATGACACCTTCCTAACTAGTAACTTTGAAAAGGGCATCTATTCTAGTTGCCTCCTCTTTCTCTTCTCTCACTCTCTTCTTCACTCTTTGCAATCTGACTATTGACCTTCTATAGAAATTGCTCTCCTCAAAGTTACTGAAGATCTCTTAGCTGCCAAATCCTGTGGCCTTTCCTCAGTCCTCATTTTCCTTAATCTCTCTGCAGCCTTTGACAGTACTGATTGTTCTTTCCTCAGTGTTCTCCTTTCTGGATACCACTCTCTACTGGTTCTTCTCTTACCTATCTCATCACTCCTACATCTTTTTTGTTGAAACATCTTCCATATCATGCTCTCTAACCATAGGTGTCCCTCACGGTTCTCTGCTAGCCTTTTCTCTTTTTTCTCTAAACTACTTCATTTGTTGTTCTCATCAGCTTTCATGGATTTAATTACCATCTCTATGCTAATGATTCTCAAATCTATCTTTCCCTCCCCAGTCTCTCTGCTGACCTCCAGTCTCTCATCTCCAACCACCATTCAGACATCTCAAACTAGACATCCAGGAGACACCTTAAATTCAATATGTCCAAAACAAAACTCATTATCTTTTCCCCTAAACCTTCCTCCCCTTTCCTATTACTGTAGAGGGCAACACCATCTTCTCATTTCCTCAGGCTCACAGGCTAGGAGTCATCCTGGATTCTTCCCTGTCTCTCACTCCTCCTCCTCCATGGGATACATCTGTTGCCAGGGCCTGTTGATTTCATCTTTTCAGCATCTCTGAAATATGTCCCTTTATCTCCTGTGACATTGCTACCACTCTAGTGGTGACCTTCATCACCTCATGCCTGATAATTACAATAGCCTGCTGAGGGATCTGCCTTTCTTAAGCGTCTCCCCATTGCAGTCCATCCTCCATTCAGCCACCAAAGTGACTTTCTGAAAGTGTAGGTCTGACCATGTCATCTTCTCAGTAAACTCCAATGGCTTCCTGTTACATCCAGGAGCAAATAGAAAATGTTCTGTTAGGCATCCAAAGCCCTTCATAACCTATCCCCCTTCTACCTTTCCAGTCTGTTTACACTTCACTTCCCATCATCTACTCTTCAATCCAGTGATATTGGCCTCCTTGCTGTTCCCCAAACAAGGTACTCCACCTCCTGGCTCTGGGCATTCTCTCTGGCTGTCTCCCATGCCTGGAACATTCTCTCTTTTCCACTCTGACTGCTAACTTCCCTGGCTTCCTTTAAGTCCTTAAAAAAATCTCACCTTCTACAGGAAACCTTTGCTAACCTTTCTTAATTCTGGAGCCTTCCCTCTGTTAATTATTTCCTACTCATCTTTTATATGGCTTACTTGGTATATATTTGTTGGCATGTTGTTTCCATTGTTAGGGTATTAAGTTCCCTGAGGGCAAGGACTATCTTTTGTCTTTCTTTGTATCTCTAGCACTTAGTAGGGTGCCTGGCAACTAGTGGGTGCTTAATAAATGTTTATTGGTCTGATTAAACTTATGATCCATACATTATTCTCTGTTTCATGGTAAAACATTTATGGCAGTGCCTGTACATGAGCTACACAAGATGGCAGGCATGGATAGGTTGGGATCTGGAGTGTTGGAGGAAAATTCTAAATAGATGAGATTACAGAACCATTTGATTACCTCTGTAAAAGCGTTTCTTAGTCAGGCATGGTGTAATCTCTACTGGGGAGACTGAGGCTGGTAGATCCTTTGAGTTTGGGGAATTCTAATGTGCTGTAGGGTAGAGCTGATTGGGTGTCAGTACTGAGTCCAACTCTAATACGGTGAACTGCCCCCAGTGTGTCAGAAAAATGGAGGTTGGGGGCGGGGCCAAAATGGCAGCTGGAAAGCAGGGACTTGCCTAGGGCTGTCCCCCAGGACCTTCCAAACACTGATAAAAAATGGCTCTGAACAAATTCTAGAATTGCAGAACCCACAGGGTAGCAGAGGGAAGCAGGGCTCCAGCCCAGGACAGCCTGGATGGTCACTGGGTAAGGTCTGTTGCACATGGAGTTGGCAGTGGAGCAGAGCAGAGCCCAGTGTGGGCTGCGCCGGACCAACCAGACAGGGAGCCAGGCAGTATAGGCCCTAGCGCCCTGAATCAGTGAGTTGAGGCAGTTACCAGACTTCTCAACCCACAAACACCAAAGACAACAGAGAAGGTTAGTGGGAAAAGCTGCTGGGGACAGAGTGAAAGGAGTTCACAGTTTGGTTACCATCCTTGGGGTAGTGGAGGTGGTACAGCTACAGAACTGCAGCCGCAATTGTTGCCGGCCCCAGACCCACCTGGTGGGAGGATTTAAGTGGCTGATCTGAGCAGGAGTGCAGAGCCAGCTTAGATCTGAGTCCAGTCCAGGTTGGGGGTTCTTGGGGGAGGAGAAGTGCTGATGTGGCAGAGCTTGTTGTGTAGCTCTGAAAACAACAGTGCAGCCCCTCAAGCTTGGGACAAAGTACTCTTTACTCTACAAGCAGACATACCCTGATGAAAATTCAAGGGTCAAGTAGTTGGCTGGGAACATGGCCAGGCAGTGGCAATGGACTCAGATTCAGACTCAGACTTTGGAATCTTTCTTTGGTAACAAAGAAGACCAAAACATACAGCTAGAAGAAGTCAACAAAGGCAAAGAGCCTACATCAGAAGTCTCCAAGAAAAACATGAACTGGTCTCAGGCCATGGAAGAGCTCAAAAAGAATTTGGAAAAGCAAGTTAGAGAAGTAGAGGAAAAATTGGGGAGAGAAATGAGAAGGATGCAAGAAAACATGAAAAACAAGTCAATGACTTGCTAAAGGAGACCTAAAAAATACTGAAGAAAAGAACACCTTAAAAATAGACTAAGAAAAAAAAAAA
>CM053626.1:65205052-65224857 GCA_028646595.1 Phalanger gymnotis | reverse complement strand
AGGGTAGCTGAAGGGAATATACATACATACACACATCTATCTATCTATCTATCTGTCTGTCTGTCTGTCTGTCTGTCTGTCTGTCTATCTATCTAGACAGAGGGCATAGGTTGAGTTGAATATGAAGGGATGATATCTAAAAAAATAAAATCAAATTAAGGGATGAGAGAGGAATATCTCGAGAGAGGGAGAAAGGGAGAGATAGAATGGGGTAAAGTATCTCACATAAAAGTGGCAAGAGATAGTAGTTCTGTTGGGAAGCAAGAGGGGGCAGGTGAGGGGGAATGAGTGAATCTTGCTCTCATCAGATTTGACCTGAGGAGGGAATAACATACACAGTCAATTGGGTATCTTGCCCCACAGGAAAGAAGGAGGAAGGAGATAAAAAGGGGAGACGACATAAGGGAAGGCAGATGGGGGAGGAGGTAATCAAAAGGAAACACTTTCAAAAAGGGACAGGGTCAAGGGAGAAAAATTGGATAAAGGGGGATAGGATAGGAAGGGACAAAATAAAGTCTTTCACAACATGAGTATTGTGGAAGTGTTTTGCATAATGATACATATATGGCCTATGTTGAATTGCTTGCCACCTTAGGGAGGATGGGTGAGGAGGGAAGAGGATTTGGAACTCAAAATTTTAAAAGAAGATGTTCAAAAAAAAGTTTTTGCATGCAACAAGGAAATAAGATATACAGGCAGTGGGGCATAGAAATCTATCACTGTACAAGAAAGTAAGGGAAAAGGGAATGGGGAGGGAGTGGGGTGACAGAAAGGAGGGCTGACTGGGGAATGGGGCAATCAGAATGTATGCCATCTTGGAGTGGGCGGGAGGGTAGAAATGGGGAGAAAATTTGTAGTTCAAACTGTTGTGAAAATTAATGCTTAAAAATAAAAATATTAAATAAATAAATGATGATTTAAAAAAAAAAGAAAAATGGAGGTCAAAGCTTCTGTGTTGGCCAGTAGTGGGATTGGGTCCATGAGGGGCCACTATACTTCAGCCTATGCCTGATTGTGAGACCCCGTTATAAAATAAAAAAAGCGAAATGATCCCAACAAATCTCTTAGTAATCAGATTTTGACAATTTTAATGGAAGAAAAGCCTACAATTAGAACACGTTACAGAATGTTATTTCCCAGTTTAAAGGAGCAATTGATGCTAGCAATTTTAAGTTTATTTTTTCACAAAGCAAGATAATCTAATAGGCCTTATTTTAACTTCAAATAGCAAGTAAATATGATCATCCTACATTCCTCTGAAATGTAAGGATGAGGAGTTGTAATTAAAATTGACCTGTATTATTAAACAGATCAAATTTATTTTTATTTCCTCATATGGAAAATGAAGGAGTTGGCCTAAGTTATTTCTGTGGTTTCTTACAGCTCAGTATTCTGTAATCTATATTGTGAGAGAGATGTGAACAGGCTAGCATTGTGAAGGAGGAAGAAGAAATTTAGATGATGTAAGTTTATTACCCTTGATATTAAGAATACTTACAGATGTGTTGAAACCAAATTTGAAAGGTTATTAACAAAGAATGAAATTTTGCTATTTAGTGTCAAATATTAAGAAAAATTGAAATCTCTTTTTTGAAGCTCCATTTTTCTTACTGAAATATTTTACTTTTAATATCATGTTTTTAATGGATTTCTCTGGGAAATTTGTGTTTGCTACTGTTGTAACAATTATCTCTAGACATCAGGATTCAAAACATATGTGGATAGTATTCAGATTGATCCTAAGCTAAGTAAAGAAAATGATTACTTTTCTGTGGATGGTATGTCAAATCTCACTTTCACAGAATGGGGTGGGACCAGAGTTATAAACGTGAATTTTTCCAGAAAGAAAGATTAGCAAATGGACTCCAAATCTTGCTATGTCTTTCTGAATAATTGAGGTTCTCCTTTCCTTTTTTTACTTATGGACTATGTTACTTCTATATTAATTAAGAATAAAGCATCATAACTATCAGATATTTTCTGGTTGTAAAATAATTTTTAATATATTTGGACCTGAATATTTCTGTGGAGGTGAAAAATATGCAGGAAGGGCCCCTTTTAGGGGATAGAGTATAAAGATTCTTCCTAAATAAATGAGTCTGTGAGTACTCAAAAAATTGTAGAGAGAGTCATGTAAAAATGCGAGTCTTATGACTTGTTCCATATCTTCTAAGAGTTATATTTATATTCATTTTACATTTTCATCCTTTCTTTCCAGAATGAAATGGTATCTGAATGGGGAGCCTTTGTGACTAAACTTTGGACTCTGGATTTGTCCTTTCTGTACTTTCTCCCCAGCTCACCAGTCCAATGCTCCAGGATTTGCCACCACTCTGATCTTACAACTCTGTATCCTATGCCATTGAAGATAATTTTCTACCTCTCTGCTTTATAGAAGTTCAGAGTTCTTACTGGCCTCTTCCTTCTTCTCTTTCTGTAAGACTCTTATTCAAGGTCTTTCAAATAAGTCTGCTGTCCCCTGAAGTGTTCCCTATAATAAAATTCTCCTCTTTCCCTATGTCTCTTAACTACCTTACTTCAGTAGATCAAGGGTTCATTGATATAGGTACACCATTAATACAGATGACTGCCCTTTCATATCTTATCTTGTTATACTGTTGTCCAGGTCTTCCCAATTGCCTTCCACAGGGGGTCTACCCAATATCCTGCTGTCCTTACTTGAGATCTTTTTGTGTTATATGGATTCAGAGACTCTCCATAACTTCTTCACTAGTCATATGTATCTGTGATCATATTCTTTCCTCTTGCACAATTCTTTGTTGGTAATATGTTACAACTTATTCATTACTACCATACGTCTCTGTTGTTTTCTGGGTGATTTTCAACTTTAATTATTTGGAGACTGTAGTATTCCAAGAGTTAGAGCTGTAAAGCATCACTGAAGAATCCTTATGCTATAAAGATGAGCCTTTGTTTCAGGGAAAAGCTTGGGATCATTAAAAGCATTGTGAAATTTTCCAGAGCCGGTTCAGTTTCCTCTTCTGTTCAGCTCTGGATCCAGTTCATTGACAATCCACAGGATTTCCCCAATATACACATTCAGCTGTGCTGTCACAGTGTGGACAATGAGCATTCTTCATTTATTTGGTTTTTTCTTGTGTATATAGTGCAGACTCTTTTGAGTGATTATGAATCTCATTTAGGAGGCTCTAGTATCTAGCCCAGACATTCAGCATAGATGTAAGGAGTACGTTTGATGCTGTAGAACAGGGGTTTTTAACCTTTATTGTACCCCGGACCCTTTTGGCAGTCTGGTGAAGCCTATGAACCCCTTCTCAGAATAATGTTTTAAAAACACAAAATAAAATGCGTAAGATCACAAAGGAAGCTAATTGCAGTTTTATATATGCATGAATATGTTCACACACTCACATAAAATTCACACACCTCCCAGTTAAGAACTTCTGCTGCAGAGGTTTTTTTTGTTTTGTTTTTTGACTGAATCTGTGATTTCATTGGTGTACGGAACTTATAGTTAGGAAACTCCCAATGTAGATCCATAATTGCTTTATAGTTTATAGTTGTAGAATTTTCCTGGGGAGCACTGAGAACTTAACTGTCCTGCCTAAGGTCACTCAAGTAGTATGTGTCATGATTGGAACTTGAACCCAAGTCTTCCTTACTCTGAAGCCAGATCTCTACAGTGGCATGCCACGGTTATGCCTTTCCTCCTTTTTAGTTTAGTTATACTAATTCTTCTAAGAAGTCACCTGAGAACTGGACTTCAGTGTTAGATATTATAAATGAATTTCACCTCCAGAATTACTAAAATCTTGACTTTCCAATTCTCTTTTCTGTATTTTGCAGCTCATTTTCCACTTTCCATCTTCAGTTTTGCTTGGTTTGAATTCTAGGGAATCAAATGCCCCTCCCAGGATAAGCTAGGCACCTGAAATATCATCTTGCTGTTTAACTCAGCCTTAGATACTCAGTACCCTCCTAGTTCCTCAAGATTTTTCTAGAATTCGTTTACAAAGGGCAGTGATTTGGACTTTTTGGCTTAGTCTGTACTTAACATATTTATCTCTGCTTGGTTTGAACACCATTGAACAGATGTGCAAAGTACCCCCTGCTGTCCTTACCTTAACTCCTTCCACCTTTCTTTTGTGTGTTGTCTTCATGCATGTATTAGATTGTAAGCTCCTTGAGGGTAGGGACTGTCTTTTTTTTATTTGTACCCTCGGCGCTTACCACAGTGCCTTATTAAGCACATAGTAGGTGCTTAATAAATGTTTATTGAATTGAATTGAGTAGTATAACAGTCTACCAATGTTATTTCTCTAAGTGTGATTAAGTGCCTTAATCCATTTATCTTTATATAGTTCAGGATCACCATATCTGTATATGACAATAGCCATGTAAGATTCTCTTGTATTGATACACTGGATGTGATTTAGCTAGCTGTTTCTCTCATAGTTTAAAAGTGTATGATTTTGTACAATATTAATAAGTTTTCATATTGAAAGTTGAATGGGAATTGATTGATATCAAATCATTTATAAATGTTTGGATATGTGGTAGCATTTGAAACAGGCTAAAGAATCATGGAGTTTTAAGGTATCCAGAATTGAACTTTTCTTCTGAGTGACTTTACTTGTTATGTGAAAGCTGCTTGCTCATCAGTATGGCCTAAAGTATGTGGTTGCATTCTTGATTTTAACTAAAACTGCTTAACGGAGATAGAAATTACTAGAACTTGTGAATCTCATGTTTTTCAAGACTCTTCTAGTATAGTTTACAAGTTTACTTTCCTTCATGCAACCCATTTTTCTGTCTCTAATACCTCTTTCCTTTAGGCTACCCTACATTCTGCTGCTTATACTTTTCTCATGAAAGCGCTACTTTTGTTCATTTTTCCATGATAAAAATATATCTTCTTGTGTACAGGATAGTTGATATGCCTTAGCTATAAAGGTTTTTGATTTGATCTCAGTGTATTTGTTTAGTGTCATTTCCCAGCGTTTTTCCACTAAAACCTTCAGTTCCAGTCAGACTAGTCTGGACTCATTGTCCTCTAAATATATTTTGCTTATGTTAGCCTCTTTGCTTTTGTTCAGTGTTTCTTTTGACAAGAATGTGTCCCCTTCTCCATCAAAATCCTTTTCCTTTAAAGCTCTGCTCAAGTCTAATTCTTTTCCCTAAAACATTCCCTGATCATTTTTGCTCACATTAATTTATCATTTCTTTAAGTTTTAGTAGCCTTTAATGACCATGTCACTTCGCCCTAACTTGTTCTCTTAGCATTATTTAACTTTTCATGGTGTGGTTATCTTGTCACCTCAACTAAATTTTAATTTCCTGTGACCTTATCTTAAACAACTTTGTTTCTTTCTTAGAACCTAAATATCATTATATATATACATATATGTGTGTGTGTGTGTGTGTGCGATAAAAACTCAGTAAATATTTGTTGAATGAAATTAAGAAGTACAGCATATGTTAATTGAATTATAAAGGTAAGAAGAAATCTCTTTAAAAGAATCCTGGGCATTTTTATTCTGTTCTTCACATTTTTTTATATTGTTCTTTCAGCAGAATAGATAGATAGTAAGCTGATTTTAGAATCAGAAAGACTTGGATTTAAGTTCCTTTACACTGGCTCTGTGATTCTAGGCAAGTCATTGAAATTCTTGAGCTTTCAGGCACTTCTGTCAGACTTTATGTAATTTGTCAATATGATTTATGGAGGGAAATTTCCAAATTGTGAAATTTCCCTATTGTGATAAAATCACAAGAAAAATTGATAATTTCAATTACATTAAATTAAAAAGGTTTTGCACAAATGAAACCAGTGTAGTCAAGATTAGAAGGAAAGCAGGAAATTGGGAAAACATTGTTATAGCAAGTTTCTTTGATAAAGGCCCTGTTTCTCAAATATCTATAGAGAATGGATCCAAATTTATAAGAATGAGTCATTCCTCAATTGACAAATGATCAAAGAATATGAACAGTTTTCAGAAGAAATCAGAGCTACCTATAGTCACATAAAATGCTCTAAATTACTATTGATTTGTGATTGAAATGCAAATTAAAGCAACTTTGAGGTACCACCTCACACCTATCAGATTGACTAATGATAGAACAAGAGGGTAACAAATGTTGGAAGGGATGTGGAAAAATAGGGACACTATTTTCACTGAATTCACTGTTGGTGTTTCCAGGCATCCAACCATTCTGTAGAGCAATTAGGAACCATACCCAAACTTCATACCCTTTCTGGAGTCTGTGGATCAAAGAAAAGGAAAGAGATCAAAGAAGACCTATATGTACAAATGTAATTATAGTAGCTTTTTTGTGATGGCAAAGAATTGGAAATTGAGGGGATGCCTATCCATTGGGGAATGGCTGAACAAATTGTGATATATGATTGTGATAGAATCCTGTTGTGCTGTAGGAAATTATAAGGGGTATGGTTTCAGAAAAATCTGGGAATACTTATATGAACTGATGCAAAGTAAAGTGAGCAGAATCGAAATATTATACACAATAACAGCAATATTGTAACAATAATCAACTGTAAATGGCTTAACTATTCTGATCAATACAGTGATGTAAGACAGTTCCAAGGGATGTATGATGAAAAATGCTGTGCACCTCCAGAGAAAGAACTGATGAAGTCTGAATGCAGATCAAGGTATACTTTTTTTTTACTGTCTTTATTTTTCTTTATTTGGGGGGGGGCGTCTCTTTTCTTTTGCAGTGTGACTAATATGGAAATAGGTTTTACATGACTTCACATGTATGATCTATATCAAATTGCTTGCCTTCTCAATGAGAGGGAGATGGGGGAGGAAGAGAATTTGGAATTCAGAATTTTAAAAAGGGAATGTTAAATTTTTTTTCATGTAATTAATGGAGAAAAAATGAGAGAGGCTTAAACAAAAAAATTATTGGAATTCAATTTCACTATCCATCTCTAATACATTTAAATTTTTAATTGGTGGTATAGAATTGTTAAATTTGATTTAAACATTTGATCAAATTGAACTCTTTTGAGTTAATATTATTACTCTTCCTTGAAACTTTTCCTTATTTTAAGTTATTTTTGAGTTTTAAACAGAGACATCTTACTGAATATTTGGTTAAGAAGGGGGAAGGTGTTTATTAAGAGCCAGGCATTAATTATTAGTGTAATAATTAATATAAATGTTCCAGGCAGCCAGAGTCACACAGCTAGTAACTGTGTGAGGCAGGATTTGAATTCAGGTCTTCCTAACTCCAGGCCTAGTGTTCTATCTAGTGAGCCACCAAGCTGCTTTTGATTACTGATGAATGTAGGAATTAAGATTTTATTAAGTGCATACATACTATGTGTAGAAGCACTGTGCTAAATGCTAGGGATAGAAATGCAAAAGTAAGATAGGCCCTGCTTTCTAGGAGCTTCTAATGGAGAGAGACAACACCTGTTCAAGGTTTCAGCTCCAAGTCAAATGGGAGGAGGGTCTCATGGTCTTTAGGGTACATTTACTATGAGAACTAAAAGAGATCCAGTACTTATAGTGTAAGAAAGCATAAGCTATTTAAGAGTATTTCTTCAACATTGCTGGAATAGTAAAAAAAAGAAATGTGAATTTATTTAAAGGAAGGAATGAGATAAAAACTTTTTAGGGGGTTAAACTGTATATCTGTGTTTACAATGACTTAAACTCTATGCTTCTCATCATAGAGTGGTAAAGCTGGAAGGTACTTAGTTATTGAGTCTAACAACATCTCTCTTTGCAGAGCATCAAATGGAGTCCCAGAGGTTAAGTGAGTTGTGATAGAAATTTAAGCCCCTATAATTTTCTTTTCATTTTGATTATCAAACTGCTTCACCAAACTGTTAGCACTTATTGTAAGGACAATTTTATTTTGTTTGCTTATTTTGTTCCTCATCTAGTTTCGAAAAAAGTTACAAGAGCTTTACAGATGTTGAAACTTCATGGGGTTCAAAAAATACACAAAAGACTAACTGCTAATCATCTTTCATATTATTCATAATATGAATTCAAATTATAATTTTCGTGAGGTGCCAGTGGAAGAAGAGCAAGTTATGTCTTTGTCCTAAACAGAAGCCACTGTTGCCTGAAGGTAATCTTGGTTTTGGAGAAAGTACTTTATTAACACTAAAAGGACTGAAATTTCATGATGCATGGAAGGATCAAGTTGCATTAATTTATGCGGTACATTTCTTTTTTATCCATAAGGCAAAGAAAATAGAGATAATAGAGTGAAAATATTCATTTCAGAGTAAAATTATATTTTTTGCATCGATTGATGCATTAATAGAGGTAATAAGCTGAAATCTGGAAAGTTGAAATGGGTCTTATTTGTAGGATGGTTCAAGTTTAGGAGGAGGAGAGCTAGTCAGTTCTGGGGGAATGGAATAGTAACATAGGGATAGTCCACTTGGAAAATCTTAGAGATTATATTCATGTCTTAAAAAGAAACAAAAGAAAAGGCTACATTTAACTTGCCTTTGGTACCATAGGCTCCAGATGGATTTTCAGGCTGTGGGTGACAAACATTTAATCAGATTGAACAGTCTTATGATATTTGTCTTTCTTGAGATTTTTCTCCCATTTAAGTTTTTAATGGTTTTAATCAGAAACTATCTTGTGAAATGTTTTGATTGCAAATTAGAATTTAACATGAGAAGAATCACAGAAATCCAGTGAGTTGTAGAACTAAATAGAACATCAGCAAATTTTAACCAAGATTACCTGTGTAGGCTCCTGAAGGGTAGCAGGGGGAATAAAGGGAGAGGTTGGGAGAAGTGGGGGTGGAGATTGGGTTCAATCAGAACTCAGATTGGGGCCGTTGTCTGTGTGACCTTGGTAAAGTAATGGAATCTCTCAGTGATCATTCTAGGGTATGTAGAAGGCTAACACTGTTGGCTTTGGAATCAGAGGATGGATTCAAATCCTAATACTGTTACTACCTGTGTGACCTTGGACACGTCACCTAATCTTGTGGGGACTCAGTTTCCTAATCTGTAAAATGAGGATATTAGATGATTTTTAATATCCCATGAACTCAGTCTGTTCTCTTGAATAATATAACATTTGCCCATTGGCATTGGTAGAAGTTTTTCTCATCCTGGCGCTCCCTACACATTTGGAAAACACAAGTTCAGACAAAGTTAAAAAAAAAAAGAATAAAGGCACTTTCAGATTATAGTAAAGTGAATCTGTGTCTATAGTTCAGAATATTAAAATTGGAAAGGAACCTTAGAGATTATTTTCAAACCCTTAAGGAAGACCAAACCGTGTTCCAGACAGCTTACCTGACTTGGAACTGATATGACAGTGGTTCTCAACCTACTGGAGTAATTGCAAAGAGTTTCTCAGTCCATAAATCTATGTATATACCAAGTATTGTATTCCGATTTTTGGTTCTAACTAAATGTACAAAATAAAAAATGGATATCACTTTTTTTCAAGTGTGCGTAGATGCTGTTGTGACTATTGCAATATAAATCCATTTAAAAACATAGCTTTTTGTCGTATGTATTCTCATTCAATAGATAACAGTAGTACAAATTGTTGTTTTAAAAGCACAGATTTTTTGACATTAAAAGGAGTTTACATGTAAAGCTTTGGTTTGGATTTTAATTGTCTCTGGAACTCTGTGATTTTGATTTCAAGACAGGAATTGGTATGTGGCTTTGGTGGAGATCTAGAAAGAGAATTCACAAAGGACAGCTTGGAGAAGAATGAAAAATTCAAATCTATCTCAAGGGAAAATGAATCTTTATTGAACCATAAATAAATAAATAGCAAACATTTATATAGCGCTTAGTACGTGCCTGGCATTGTGCGAAGCGCTTTACAAATATTAGCTCATTAATAATAATTCCCACAGCAACTTTGCAAGGCTGTTTGCAAGGATGTTATTATCATCATTTTACAGTTCAGAAAACTGAGGCAGAGGTTAAGCTCAGGATCACGCAGTTAGTAAATGTCTGAGGTCATATTTGAACTCATGTCTTCCTGACCCTGGGCCCAGCACTCTATCCATTATACCACTGAGCTGCCTCTAAAAGCATAACTATATTACTTTTTCATAATGAATTTCAAATAAGTCCCATGATACAGGTCTATTTTTATGACCCCCCCCCCACTTGATAGCATTTTATTTTTTCCAATTACATATAAAGATAGTTTTCAACATTCACTTTTTTCTACTTAATAGAGTTTTATTTTTTTCTAATTACGTATAAAGATAGCTTTACTTTTATAAGATTCACTTTTATGAGATTTTGAGTTCTAATTTTTTCTTCCTCCTTCCCTCACTCCTCCCCAAAACAGCAAGCAATCTGATATAGGTTATACCTGTACAATCATATTAAACATATTTCCACAATAGTCATGTTGTGAAAGAAGAATCAGAACAAAAGGGAAAAACCATGAGAAATAAAAAAACAAAATAAAAGTGAAAATATGCTTTGCTTTGCATTCAGACTCCATACTTCTTTCTCTGGATGTGGATAGTATTTTCCATATGACCCTCTTTTTGAGATAAATTGTGATATGTGGATGTGAAAACTATTGTGCTGTAGGAAATGAGGAAATAGATGATTTCAGAGAAACATGGAAAGACTTGTATGAACCGATGCAGAGTAAAATAAGCAGAGCCAGGAAGTCAGTTTACATTATTACATCAGTATTATACAAATGAACACCTTATTGAACTTGAATAAACTAATGAAAAATGAATGAAATGAAGAAAATTAAGATAACAGCTTATACAGTAACTAGACTATAAAGACAGCTTTGAAAGCTGTAACAGTTATCAGCACAGTGATTATTAGTGTTTCCAGAGCACTGAACATGATGAAACATATTATCCACCTCCTGACAGAGATGATAGATTGAGTGTGCAGAATTAGATATAGATATTTTTATCTATGGCTAATACAGGAAACAAAGGGAATTTGATTTTGATGCACTTTTAGATGAGGTTGCTATATTGTTAGTTATATTTAATTTATTGTTTTACTTTGTTACTAGAGACCTCTAGTGATCTATAAATATTTGTAATGTAAAAACAAAACATGCCAATAAACTGTTTTTAAATATATGAGGAGAGATTTGGAGAGCAGATAGGTGGCACAGTGGATAGGGAAACAATAACAGAGTAACTTCAAGTGCAACATCCTATCTACCAAGCCAGGTTGCCTCGCCTCACAAGTGTACATGAACTGCTAATAATTTATCAATAAGCTTTTATTCCCATTGGACTTCCCAGTTTATCCTTGATCCTGGAGCTACAGAGGACAACAAATTTGAATCAACCTTGGTGGTAGGTTAGTGATGCTACTGCAGTGAGTCTCCTTTAGCAAGTAAAAGTAGACAGCACATGGTGGTCAGAACATTGTATATATATTTTAAAAATTCAACACTTAGTCCTCTTAGGGCCCTCCCCCCGCTTCATGTTTATTCTTTGATAGAACGGATTGCCATGGGGTATTCGTTTTATGTATTTGGCTTATTTATTTTGCACATTATACTACATCTCTGTATTAACAAGATGAGTCCTCCTTCCCAGGAAGGAGCAGAGCTGGGGAATTTATAAGTCACTCACTCCCTGAGAACCATAGAGAGCTTGATCTTTTCCCAAGTGCACTTTGGTGTTGGGTGGAATACACAATCTTTGGACTAATAGTGGTATTGCCAGTACTTGGTCCTTATCCACGACTTGGTTAAGGAACTGTTAGAAGCATCATCCCTTTATGATTACAAATTGACATGCGTCCATACAAAGAAAATGAAACCACCTGTTCACTTTGAAAAGCTTATTTTCCTGTGGTTTATACCCTTTTTACCTCTGTGCCTTTTGCTAACATTTTGGGTCTGAAGTCTTCCTTGCAGAAGCTGTACTCAGTTTTTAGAGATTTGGTGAGATTAGGCCTTAAAAACAGACAGAAGTTCAAATACAATTCCTAATTAATGCGTAAGAGATGAAGTCTCAAAGTTTGATGGAGTCTTAAGTCATCTAGTCATTTACTTTTGTTTTTTTAATTAAATATTTAGTTTTCAACATTGACTTTTATAAGATTTTGAGTTGCAAATTTTTTTCTCCCTCCCTCTCTTCTTCCCCTCTCTCCCCAAGATGGCAAGCAATCTGATATAAGCTATATTTGTACAATCATTAAACATATCTCCACATTAGTCATGTTGTGATAGAAGAATCAGAACAAAAAGGTAGAACCAATAAGAAAGAAAAAAAAGTGAAAATAGTATGCTTCTATCTGCATTCAGACTCCATAATTCTTTCTCTGGATGTGGATAGCATTTTCCATCATGAGTCTTTTGGAATTGTCTTAGATAATTGTATTGCTGAGAAGAGCTAAGTCTATCAAAGTTGGTCATCGCACAGTGTTGCTCTTATTGAGTAGGATATTCTCTTGGTTCTGTTCACCTCACTCAGCATCAATTCATGTAAGTCTTTCCAGGTTTTTCTGAAATTCGCCTGCTTGTCGTTTCTTATGGCACAGTGGTATTCCATTACATTCATAACCATAACTTGTTCAGCCATTCCCCAATTGAAGGGTATCAATTTCCAATTCTTTGCCACCACAAAAACAGCTGCTATAAATATTTTTATGCATGTGGGTCCTTTCCCCCTTTTTATGATCTCTTTGGGATACAGACTTAGTAGGAGTATTGCTGGATCAAAGTTTATGCACATTTTTGTAGCCTTTTGGGCATAGTTGCAAATTGCTCTCCAGAATAATAGAATTTTTTTAAAAAATAATTAAAACTAATGAACATATCTGATGTTATATGCAATGCTCCATACCTGTGTATGTCCGCCCTGCCAAGGATTGGGAGCCGTGAGTCTTATTCCTATTCTGTTCGTTCATAGTTGCTTAATTAATACCCTTACCTAAATCCTCTGAACTCTTATAATTTCTGCTGGTATCCTAACACACAAGAACTTAAAACTGTTAATCAGATATATGGTTTTAGAAACTCTTAGCAGTTCTATGGGGTATCCTAAAGATCTTTTAAAAATGTCCTTAATGGCTTGAAAATTGTTTC
Organism: Phalanger gymnotis; assembly: GCA_028646595.1. Taxonomy (NCBI): domain Eukaryota; kingdom Metazoa; phylum Chordata; class Mammalia; order Diprotodontia; family Phalangeridae; genus Phalanger; species Phalanger gymnotis. The sequence continues at coordinate 65,211,811 of CM053626.1, read as the reverse complement.
TTCTCTGTGAAATAAAGTGTGAAGTGCCCACATTTAGTGAAGTAGCTGTTAACAAAGTGTCACGTAGCCTCATTATTATCAACAAACCCTTATTAAACACTTCCTAGAAAACTTTGGGGAAGCCCTGTGGTCAACTCAGTGATTTTGAATGCCTCTTTCTACAGGAAAATTTAGTGAATGGAAAAAAGACATTTTAGGGGTGTGTGTGTGTGTGTGTGTGTGTGTGTGTGTGTGTGTGTGTGTTTTTCTTTTTGGTTCTAAATTCTACTCTCCTCCAAGCGTTGAAAAGGCAAAAAACCCAACCCCAATTACAAATATGTATGGTCATGCAAAACAAATTTCTGTATTAGCCCTGTCTATAAAAAAGAAAGAGATGAAAATGTGCTTCAGTCTTCAATCTGAGTCATTTTATGTTTAATCATGAGTCCTTTGGATTTAGGGTGGGTCATTGTGATCAGTTTTACTAAGTCTTTTAAAATTGATTATCTTTACAATGTTGCTGTTAATGTGTAAGTTTTTCTGCTGGTTCCTCTCACTTCACTTTGTATCAGTTTATACAAGTTTTTCAGATTTTTCTGAAATCACTCCCTTCATATTTTATAGCATGATAGTATTCTGTTGTTATACATTTTCAGTCATTTCTCAATTGAGAGACATCTCATTGTCCAATTCTTTGCCACCACAAAAAGAACTGCTACAAATATTTTTTACATATGGGTCCTTTTCCTTTTTCTTTGATCTCTTTGGGGTCTAGGCCAAGTAGCAGCATTACTGGGTATGTTGTTTAATATCTGTTTGGGCATAGTTCCAAATTGCTTTCCTGAGTGGTTGGGACCAGTTCACAGCTCCACCAACACTGCATTAATGTACCTATTTTCTCATATCCTCTCCAGCATTTGTCATTTTCCATTTTGGGGAGGTCATCTTAACCGATCTGTTGTAATTTGCCCTTCTCTAGTTATTAGTGATTTAGAGCGTTTTTTCATGTGTCCAATGATAGCTTGGATTTATTGCTCTGAAAACTACCTATTTATAGCCTTTTACCATTTGTAAGACAAAATTTTTCGTTTTATCTCCTGTGAACCTATATATGTTTTTGTTTGGTCACAAACTCTGTTCTATGGATAGGAGAAGAACTCTAACAAATAATTTCTTCCATCCTCTACTAAGTTGCTTATATCACCCTTTATGTCTAAATCATGTACCCATTTTGTGTTTATCTTGGTTTATGGTGTGAGATACTGGTCTATACCTAGTTTCTGCCAGATTATTTTCCAGTTTTCCCAGTATTTTTGTCAAAAATGAGTTCTTGCCCCAGTAGCTGGGATCTTTGTATTTATCAAATAATAGGTTACTGTGTTCATTTCCTTGTATTGTGTATTGTGTACCTAATCTATCCCACTGATCAGCTTCTCTATTTCCTACCCAGTATCAAATTGTTCAGATGATGACAGCTTTGTAATGTAGCTCAAGACCTGGTACTGCTAGTCCCCCTTCCATTGCATTTTTTTCATTGATTCTCTTGATATTCTTTTGTTCCTCCAGATGAACTTTGTTATTATTTTTCTACCTCTATAAAGTAATTCTTTCTTAGTTTGATAGATAAAACATCAAATAAATGAATTAATTTAGGTAGTGTTTTTATTTTTCTTATATCGGCTCAGCCTACTCATGAGCAATTAATGTTTCTCTATTTAGATCTATCTATTTGTGTGAAGAGTATCTTGTAATTGTGTTCATGTTTGTAATTGGGTGTGTTCCTTGGTAGGTAGACTTCTAAGCATTTTATACTGTCTAGTTATTTTAAATGGAATTTCTCTTTCTATCTTTAATGACTTTGTTGGTAATATATAGGAATGCTGATTTGTGTGGGTTTATTTTATATTCTATTGCTTTGCTACAGGTGATATTTGTTTCAGTTTTTTAGTTGACACTCTGGAGTTCTCTTAAGTAAACCATCATATCATCTGCAAAGAGTGGTAGTTTTGTATCCTTATTCCTTCAATATCATTTATGCTTATTCCTTCAATATCATTTTCTTACTATTATAGCTAGCATTTCTAGTACAATCTTCTTGCTTCATCCTTGATCTTTATTGGAAAGGCTTCTAGTTTACTGACATTATAGATACTGCTTGCTTTTGGTTTTAGATAGATATTGCTTATCATTTTAAGGAAAGCTGTTTCTTCCTGTGCTTTGTAATTTTTTTAAAGAGGAAAGAGTGTTGTATTCTTTCAAAAGCTTTTTCTGCATTTATTGCAGAAATCATATGATTTTTGTAGTTTTTGTTGTTACAATGGTCACCTATGCTTATAGTTTTCCAAATATTGAGCCAGCCTTGCATTCCTGGTAAATTCAGTCTGATTATAATGTATGATATTTGTGATATTTTAAAAATTTAATATTTTATTTTTTCCCCAATTACATGTAAAAACAATTCTTAACATCCATTGAAATTTTTTTTGAGTTCCAAATTCTCTCTTCCCCCCCACCCCCATTGAAAAGTCAAGCAATTTGATGTAAGTTATACATGTGCAGTGATGCAAAACATATTTCCATGTTACTTATGTTGTGAAAGAAGACGTAGATTAAAAAAACCCCAAAAATAAAGTAAACAAAAGGTATCCTTTGATCTGCATTCAGACTCCATCAGTTCTTTTTTGGAGATGGATAGTATTTTTCATCATAAGTCCTTCAGAATTGTCTTGGATCATTCTATTGCTGAGAATAGCTTAAGTCATTCAAAGTTGATATTGTTGCATTATTGTTGTTACTGTATACAGTGTCCTGCTGGTTCTGCTCATTTCACTTTGCATCGGTTCATACAAGTCTTGTCAGGTTTTTCTGAAACTACCCTTCTCATTTCTTATAGCACAATAGTAGTCCATCATAATCATATGCCACAACTGAGCCATTCCACAATTGATAGCCATCCACCCAGTTACTGATTCTTTGCCACTACAAAAAAGAGCAGCTATAAATATTTTTGTATGTATAGGTCCTTTTTCTTTTCCTTTGATCTCTTTGGGATACAGGCCTAGGAATGGTATTGCTGTTGAAAGATATGCACAGTTTTTATAGCATAGTGGCAAGGAGAGCCAGGAAGTCTGCTATGTGACCTTGGACAAGCTGTTTAAGCTTTCAGTACTCTGGACATCTTTCTAAGATAGAGACTCTTAACCTGTTTTATGGACCCTTTTGGCAGTTTAGTGAAGCCTGGGGACCCCTTCTCAGAATCACGTTTTTAAATGCATGAAATAAAATACATAAGATCACAAGGGAAACCAGTTATATTGAAATATACAATGTGTAGACTACATGACTCATCCCTGGTGGGTGATCCAGAGATACGTCTTATAACTACCATAGTTTTGAGGTAGTAGTAAATATGAACAATATTTTGAAATATCTGTAACACCTATAATATAATATGATAATATATGTGATTTCTGTTGGTGACAAAGCCACATATAATTTTTGTAATTTTTTTTCATGTTTAAGTTCACAGATCACTTGGAGTCTGTAGACCCTGGCTTAAGAAGTGTAGAGGACCTTTACTAAGACTGAATTGCCAAGAAAGTGCTGACCAGGATTGATAGAGATTCTTCACTGAAGCTTCCTATGCCAGTCAAATCACAGGTTCAGGCCCTATACCTCTCCCTCCTTCCCTCTCTCTTCATAGATAGTTAGTCTCCACTGATAGAATGTAATCTCCTTGAGGGCAGGGACTGTTTTTGTATTCCCCTTTTCTCCTCTCATCTAGCATAATCCTTGCCACATTGGGTTTACCTGGACTGATTCAAACTATCAAACTGCCCCACAGGCTTGGAGGGTGAGGGAATGGTGAGGGAAGGGGGAGGGAGAATGTTGTAGCAAGTCAGTCAGTGGTCGGGCATCTTTTCTGTTTCAGTCAAGGAACATGTTTACGCTTCATAAAGAGATCACCCAACTTGTTTGTTATAGTTAGTATTTCATAGTTATTTATGGTAAGAAGTCTCTCACCATAGGATTAGATCTTGAGCATCTTGGCTGGAGGACAGAGGTGGTCAAGTACCCTATATACTACAGTAATTATGCATAAAGTTAGGGAATAAATAGGAATATTAGATTGCAAAGGTTAATTAAAGTAATAATATGAATTAAATATATTATCCTGAGTATATTTCTAAATGTTACTAATGTATATACAAAATGCAAACTGCATTTTTTCTCATTTTATTTTTAATGTAGGAGATGTGTATTTGTGTGCATAATAAATAACTCTTAAAGGATCTGCAAAGAACCTGTTTGCCAGTAACAAATATAAAGAGGTCAAGGAAAGAAACAACCAATGAACTGTTTACTTGCTCTCATCTGGCAATGTAAACCCAGAACAGATAATGGAATTTCTTTCTTCCAAAAGATTACGATTAAAATTTAAAGAGTATATTTATGAAGTGCTGTGTATTTTAGGAGGGCTTTATAATGTTTTAGTTAACCCAGAAGCCTATAAATGAAGTTTGACATCATTAATGTCATGATATGTATTAGAAAGTTAGCAGTCGTGATATTGAGCTAAAAGGAAATGGAGAAAATGTAGAGATTGGTGTATCAGAGACTTGGGAAATAAGAACAAAGGCAAGGTTTACAGAAAACTTCATAGTTGCAATCAATACCTGCCACATAGCTTGGGCATTTCATAGTTTTCTTTGATAGTGAGTAGAATAAGAAAAGCAACAGAAAGATCTAAACCTAAAGATCTGAATCCCCAAAAGGTAATGGAAGTCTAACACTTCTTGGTAGTGCCTTGTTATCAGTTGCCATTGCAAAAACAAGACCATTCCTTATTCAGTTTGAGATTAAACCAAATTCCTCTCCAAGGAAGTCTCTAAATTAGATTTTTTTTACATGTATTGCTTTTTTTTGCTAAAGGTTCTGTTTTTACTATACTTTGTGAGCAGAGGAATCGTTTCCCTAGAAAGCTTGCTTTTGAGATTTGCAGCCTTTCCCATTTAACTTCATACATGTCATCGTATCCCCACAGTTTTTATTATAGTAGAACGTTTTTAACATGCCTTTTTTGGGTAATCTCTGAGGAGATCTCTGTATTTAATTTGTATATACTAAATAAATTAGTTATACATATGTGGCTTGATAGAAACCGAATTACTATTCTCTTTCAAGCTCTCCCTGTGTTTTGCCTTTAGACCAGTTTCGCCGGGTCATAGATTTAGAGCTGGAAGGGATTGAATTTGCAAACTGCCTGTTGGATGTTTCCAAATAGATGTTTAGTAGTAGGTATCTCAAACTCAACGTGCCCAAAGCAGAACTCATTATCTTGTCTGTCCTTCTGTTTCCCCACCTGCCCTGCTTCCAGACTTCCCACTTACTGTCTATGGCACCACCACCCTTCTAGTCACTCAGACTTACAACTTTTGTTTCACTCTCGATTTCAAGCTCTAATTCATCTCACATAATCATATAGATGCCAAATATTGTTATTTCTATTTCTGTATCATCTCTCTCATATCCATTTTGTATTTCATAATGCTTTCTATCTCTTGTTTGGTCATAAATTCTTCCATTCTCCATAGATCTGACAGGTAAACTATTCCTTGCTCTCACAGTTTGCTTATAGTATCAGCCTTTATATCTAAATCGTGTAACCATTTTGACTTTATTTTGGTATACGTTATTAGATAGTGGTCTATGCCCAGTTTCTTGCCATACTCTTTTCCCAGCAGTTTTTGTCCAATAGTGAGTTTTTATTCTAGAAGCTGGAATTTTTAAGATGTCCTATGTTGTTCAGAGTTCGCTCAGCTCAGGTTAGTGGAATACTGTTTATCAAACATTAGATTTGATTGACTACTGGGTCTTTGTGTACCTACCCTATTCCACTGATCCACCACTCTGATTTCTTAGCCATTACCATGTAGTTTTGATGATTGCTGCTTTATAACACAATTTAAGATCTGGTATAGCTAGGCCTCGTTTCCCAGCATTTCTTTTCATTAATTCCCTTGATATTCTGGATGTTTTGTTCTTCCAGATGAATTTTGTTATTATTTTTTCTAGCTCTATAAAATAATTTTTTGGTAGTTTGATATGGCACTGAATAAGTAAATTGATTTAGGTGGAATTGTCATTTTCATTATATTAGCTTGGCCTACCCATGAGCAACTTATGTTTTTTCAGTTATTTAGATCTGACTTTATTTGTCTAAAACGTGTTTTATAATTGTGTTTATATAGTTCCTGGATTTGTTTTGGCAGGTAGACTCTCAAATATTTTGTAATGTGTGCAGTAACTTTAAATGGAATTTCTCTTTCTATCTCTTGTTGTTGGGCTTTGTTAGTAATATATAGAAATGCCGATGATTTATGTGGGTTTATTTTATAATCCTGCAACTTTGCTAAAGTTATTTATTACTTCAAGTAGTTTTTTAACTTGATTTTCTAGGATTCTCTAAGTATATCATCATATTATCTGCAAAGAGTGATATCTTTGTTTCTTCTTTGCCTATTCTGATTCCTTTATTTTTTTAATTTAATATATTTAGTTTTCAGCACTGATTTTCACAGTAGTTCGAATTACAAATTTTCTCCCCGTTTCTACCCTCCCCCCTATTCCAAGATGGCGTATATTCTGGTTGCCCTGTGTAGTAAGAAGGCCGAATTTATAATCTCAAATATAATCATGTATATATTTGGATGGTTCAAAATCGCAAGGTATGAGAGATTCTCTAAGTAGAAAACAACAAAAAATTTATTTAGGCCCCAC
>CM053626.1:65178269-65204552 GCA_028646595.1 Phalanger gymnotis | reverse complement strand
TTTTTTTTGTTTTTTGTTTTGTTTTTTTGCAATATTTACTCATAGATACCTGAACTAATTTACTAGATCTGAAGGTTGTATTTCCTTCTGTTGTTACTGTTTTTCCTGTTGTTTTATATATTTATGTTAAAGGTTTGTGAATTTTCGTCTTCCTGAAATCTTTGGTATTTCAACCCCCGCCCCCTTTGTTTTTCTTATTATTTACTTCTATTTACTCCCTTCCTTCTGATTCTGATTTCTTTGGGGCCTGGATCTTAAAGTATCTCGGCCTCTTCCTATAATGGGCATTTCATGGTTCACCAGCCTAGATCTCTGCCTCATGTTACTTTTGGGTGGTCAGAGCTGGTCCCAGCAAAATGCTGTAGTTTTTCCTTCAGGCTTGGTAGAGTGCTGCACAGCCCTCCATACACATGATATCCTGTCCTGGTGACCTTCCTGTGCTCTGTTTCTCAGTTCTCTGGCCTGGCATTGGCAGTTAAGAGCCTGCTTTCCCTGGTACTGGTGCTTGTGGGTATGTCCCCTTGTAGGCGTTGCTCCTGAATGGCCATGGCCAAACTGGTTTTTGAGGTCCTATTTGGATTTCTGTAGCATGGAGCTGGGGTCTCTATGGAACTGAAAAGAGGGAGGGGGGAGTGGGTTGCAGGGATGGGTTTTGATGTAAGCTTGTGTCATGTCCTTAGTCTGTTATTGCAGCTTTTCTGTTGATAGCATGGGAGGTAGGTGAAGGGGTGCTGAGTGAGCTCAGGGTCAGTGAGTGTCAGTTCCTGGATTTTGGGGAATTTTTTTTCCTTTTGGATTCTAGGTGTTCTAGAACATGGACATAGCTGAAGTTGCTTTATCTTTGGTACAGAATTCCTGTCTTGGAGAGGTTTGAGAGGTTATGGGGGTCAAAGAAAATGTCTAATCCACCATCTTATTGCTCATGTGACCTGGAAGTCCCTTGTAAGAAGACTGGAAAGATAGGAAAGGATCAAGTTGTGAAACTTTAAATGATAGAGTATATATTTGATACTAGAGATAATAGGGAATCACCAGAGTTTGAGTAGATTAATGACATAGATTTTTGCTTTAAGAAAAATCCTTTTGGCAGCTATATGGAGAGTAAATTACAGTGAGGAGAAATTTGAAATGGGGAGACTGATTAGGAGGCTATTGCAGTAGTTGAGGTGAGAGGTAATATGAGGGTCTGAACTTAGGTGGCAGTGAATGAAGAGAAGACAGGTGTGAGATGTCTTGTGGAGATACACTGTGCCAAATTGACACTACTTGGCAACTGATGGGATGAGTGAGAGAGGAGTTGAAGAAGACTTTATGGTGGCAAATCTGGGTGACTGGAAGAATAATGGTATCTTTGACAGTGATAGGAAAGTTCTAAAGAGGGGGTGAGTTTTTGGTATAAAGATGAGTTGGTTTGGACATGTTGCATTTGAGATGTTTATGGTACGTCCAGTTGTAAATTTCCAGTGAGCAGTTGGTGATGAGAGGTTAGAGCTTGAGAGCCTAAGTCTGGATGTTTAGATTTGGACTAACTGGCATGAAATGGTAATTAAACCATAGAAGCTGATGATATCACCAAGGGAGAGAATATAGAGAAAAAAGAGGAGAGAGCCCAGAATGAAGCCTTGGTTGTATATCTACAATTAGTGGGCTACTAAGAGGCAGAGGAGGGGTTTTTCTTTTATAATCTTTCCTCCCCACAAAGATAATAAATTTTACTGATGCTTTTTAGAAAAAATCATTGCCACTTCCCACTGTTTACCTGTCCTTGTAACAAATAAAGTAAAGCAGAAAAAAAATTGGCTGTCTTTGAAAATTTAGTCCTCTTCTTCATCTATGTTCTGCTACCTCTCTGTAGAGAGAAAGGAGATATGCTTCATCATAAATTTTCTGAAATTGAGTTTATCAGTTTTGAGGCACTTAAATATTTTCTTTTATGTCATTATGGGTATCATGCAAATTATTCTCTTGATTCTGCTCATTTTGCTTTGCTTTAATTTATTTAAGTCTTTCCAGATGTCTTTGAACTCTGTGTATTCGTCATTTGTGATGGCATGGTAGTATTCTCTTACATTTATATGCCACAGTTTGTTCAGCATCCCTCAGCTGATGTGTACTCACTATTTTAAGTTCTTTGATCCCACAAAATCTCTTTCTATTTTTATTTTCCTGAACCCCAATTACTAATGATCGGTTTTCAATTGAAAAATCTACATTATTAACTATTTTAACAGTGTTTTTCTCTTTTAGTCAGCAGATAAACAGCGAGCCCTAGAAGAAACCAAAGCCTATACAACGCAGTCCTTAGCAAGTGTAGCCTATCTGATAAACACTTTGGCCAATAATGTCCTCCAAATGTTGGATATCCAGGCATCCCAGCTACGTCGAATGGAATCTTCTATCAACCACATTTCCCAAGTGAGACCGAACTTTTTACTTATGTTATTTCTTCCAAGTATAAAGTATTATTACTAAAAGACCTGAAACAGATAATACTATGTTTTATTTTATTGACTTTTAACTTAAGTACTTTTAACTTAAATACATGAATTGAAATATAAGACCTTTATAGGAAAGCAAACTCAAAATGTTAGACTCCTTTTTTCCTTTTTAAAATAGGTATAATTATCTTCTATGTAATTTTGAAAAAAGATACAAAAATTTAGAGTAAGTTTTTTGAGGTTTATCAAAATTGAGATATTATAGTAAACAATGGAATCATCTCTGAAGTGAAGATATTTTTTCTTTCCAATATCTACCAAAAGGATATCTCCTTACTTGGTTTGAGTATAACTTTAGTAGATTTGCAGCTTGTATTTTAATCTTTTATTATGTTTATTGGGGTTATTATCTCCATGATTGGAACAAAATGAATAAATGCCTAGCAAAAGTTCTAAGCTATCTTTAGATGTATATGCTATCAAAAGATGTTTCAACAGCATTTTTTAAAAAGTCATTCATTTTTATTTACCTGCCTTGCAATTTTCTTTTGAGGATGACTTTGGAACTTTATGGCTCCAGGAGTCTTGTCAATAGAGTTAATTTCAACCCCGTTTTTAGATCTGAAGTGCCCTTCTATAATTAAAAGACAGGTTAGTTTTCTGTGCCCTTCTGGAACTGAAGTGATTCAGCCATTTTTTGAGGGTCTGAAGTTTAAGAAAATCTTTCAGAAACAATTAATCACTTGCATATAGTTGCTTTGGAAGACCTTTTATTTTTATTATTTGATAATTTTTCATTGCAGTGTAGAGTGATTGCTGTGTTATTAAATCCAAAGTAGTCACATCAACCATTTCACAGACTTTGGCATTTCTAACTTTTGCATTCCTGCCAATAACTTCCTAAAATATATGCTTTATAATTTTTTATTGCTATATTGATTTTTATTTGATAGGTGAGGTATTATGAGAGTGATGGATATATTTTTCTCAGAAATGCTTTTCTGGAAGACATGTGCTTTATATTGAGGAAACAAACACAAAATGAATGGACATGCTGTGCTGTAAGAAGAGAAAGGCAACTCCACATAAGAATAAGCCTCAAAATTGAGAGAACGGGGTAATTCTGTACTTGGACTGTTGAGGAGCATCCTGACTAGAATAAAGTGGATGGAGCAGTGAGTTGTACTGGGAAAGAATGGACATGAAGGAATAGAAGGGTCTCAAGCCTATTGTCAGGTGTCTGTATGAAGAGTCATTAGCATATTTTGTGGAGAATGGTAAATGATAATGATGATAATTGAAATGGTGATTTGTTTAGGTTAGATTAAAGAGGACATGGAAGAAATAGTTTGATAGCAGTGGTAAATGACTTCTACTCAAGCCTTGTTTCCTAATGCAGTTGCATCAGGTATAGCCATTCAGTTCTCTTGGAACCTCATCCAGTAGCCTAATATTTTGGAAATTTACCTTCTTTACTCAAAGTCAAGAGTCTCATATTTTATACAGAGATCTTTGCCTTTAAAAATCTGTGAGATTTGTGCTTATTTGAATAGTATAACAAAGAAGTCAGGAAAAGAAATTGATAATTGAAAATAAGGAGACGAGTATGAACTATAGAGGCACTGTTTAATTCAATTTGACGAGTTTTTATTTAGCACCTTATAAAGCACTTTGTTATGCATTGAGAAGATAGGAAGATGACAAGCCAGAATTCTGAGGCAGTGTTTTCAGTCAAGTGGGATTCTTGAGGTCAGGGAAAACTACTACACCTTTACCCTATTGCTGAAGAAAGGTGTGAAGTGACATCATTGCTATGTGGGAGTGATGGGTTTCTATATCTTTTCTGTGACAAAATGTGTGAAGAAGTGGGTATTTAGGGACTATTGAATGTCCCATTGCCAGCCTGGACTGTCAATCCTAGAATCATTGAATTTTAAAATGTGAAAGTTCCCTAGAGATCATCAAGACCAGGAGATCCTCTTGGTGCCATGGACCTCTTGGCTCTCAGTCTGGTGAAGCCTATGAACTCCTCAGAATCGTGTTTTTAAATGGATAGGATTACAAAGGAAACCAATTGTATTGAAATATATGCTGCCCGTAGACAGAAGTCTAAAAACAGTGATCTGACTAGACTAAGAAGATAAGAATTAGTGGCAAGGCTAGTAACAATAGTAATTTTTTGGGTTTAAGTGCCTTGTCCAGAGTCATACAGCTAGTAAGTGTCTGAGGCCAGATTTTAACTCAGGGCCGCCTGACTCCAGGGCTAATGCTTTATCCATAGCCCCACAACAATAGTTTCTAAGTAATGATGAGTGTAAGCAATATTTTGAAATCTGCAACAACCGTAATGTGTTATGAAAATATTTATGATTTCTATTGGTGACAGATTCATAGGTACTAACAATCCTGCTGTGGTTTGCTGTCCATGTTCATAATTGAGGGACATACTAAATTTCAGGTAGAGGTTAATGAAAACAAAGATGTGATTTTTTTTTTGTCATCCATGTACATAGATCCCCTGAAGTCTCTCCACAGCCTCCTTAGGGGTCCATAACTCCAGCCCAGGTTAAGAACTTTAGATAGAAGTTTAGATAGACTTTAAATAGACTTTTATTTTATAGGTGAGTAAATTGACAACTAAGAGAGTTAGATTAGTGGACCATGATTCCAAAATGATTTAATTGAAGACCTCACTATAACTAGTTCCCTTAACTTCCAGTTAATGATTCTTTCAATTATACCTTGCTGTCTCCACCAACTGTGAATTGATTAGGGTATCATGGTAATGGAAAGAAAGATACAAAGATTAGGATTCCGGAGAGACTTTGGATTTAAATCTTACCTTTGACACTAGCTATAGGAACAAGAGTGTGCCAAATCAATCAAAAAGATTTTATTAAACTCTTACTGTACGCCTAGCACAGCACATGTAAATACAAAAGTGAGTCCTAATACCTGCCCTGAAGGAGCTTGCATTCTACTGGGGAAACAATGTTTTCACAGATAAGTATGTATAAAAAAATGTATACAAAATACATGCAAAGTAATTTCTAGGCAAGGATATAGGAAGGCACTAACAACTAGGGGAATTAGGAAGGGCCTCTTGAATTGAGGTGACATTTGGACTGAGTCTCAAAGGTAATTAACGTTTTCTGGGCTTTTTAGGCATGATGGACAAAGGCAGAGGCAGGAGATAGTATCTTGTAGATAGCTGGTGAAAAACAAGCCAGTTGGATTAGATTGTAGATATTGTGAGGGGGAAATTATGTGTAATTAAACTAGAAAAATAGGCTGGATCTAGATTGCTTGATCTTTAAATGTTGAACAGAGGAGTTTGTATGTTAACCTAGAGGCAGTGGGGAGCCAGTAAAGCTTCTTAAGCAGGGCAGTGATATGGTCAGGTGTAGACAGTTTAGCAACCTATAGAGATTGGGTTGGAGAAGAGATGAGATAGAGGGAAACTAATGAATACTCGTTGATTGCCTGACAGGCAGGACGTTGTTTCAGTAGGTGGGGGAGAGATGATGAAGGCTTGCACTGGCATGGTTTTGGATTACAGGAGGTCTGATGTATTGAATACAGCCTGCTTCACACATTCACTAGTAGTGGTATAATCCTGAGTAAGTCAGTTAACCTCTCTATGGTTTAGTTTTCTCTTCTACAAAATGAGGGCTTTTACTTGATGATGTTGTTGATCTCTTCTAGTTCCAAATCTCTGATCTTTGATTTGATCTGGTATCAGTGGAGAGAAGGGGACACATGTGAGAGACATTGAGAAGGTAGAACAGACAAGATTTAGCATTTAATTGGATTTGGGGCATGCCTGACCGTGGAGAATTGAGAACGAATCTTAGATTGTAAACCTGGCTGATAGAAAGAATGGTGTTGTCTTCAACAGAAATAAGGGAGGTACAGTAGGATGAGAGGTGATTTTCAGAAGAGATATAAATTCTCTTGTATACACATTGAGTTTAAGATAATTATGGGCCATCCAAGTGGAGATGTCCAAGAGGCACTTGCAAATGTTGGACTGGAGTTCTGAAGAAAAATGAAGGTCTGATAGGTAGATTTATTATCATCTACATAGAGATGATAATTACATCAATAGGAGCTGTTAAGATAGTGTGGAGAGAGACAAGGAGAGGACCTAAGATTGAGCCCTGGGGTATATATATATATATTCATAGAGGACAGAATATTCATGATGATGCTACAAGGATGATGAGAGGAGACCAAGACTTGAGTAGGAAGATGAAAATTCAGGGAGGAGAGAGTATACTGAAGGAAGCGGTGGTCAGCAGTGTCAGGTGCCATAGAGAGGTCAATAAATAGGACTGATAAAATATCAATGGATTTAGCAGTAGATTATTGGTGACCTTGGAAAGAGGAGTTTCACTTAAGTGAAGGTTAGAAGCCACATGGCAGGGGGTTCAGAAGTGCATGGGTGCTAATAAACTTTTCCTAGGAGCTTGCTTTTGGAAGAGAGAACTAAAGTACAATGGCTTGAGGGTATAGGGTTTGGTGAAAGTGTTTTTTTTAAAAGGATAGTTGTTTATATGGCACTTTAAGGTTTGCAGAGTGCTTTGTAAATATGATCTTATTTGATCTTCACAAAAATCCTGGGAAGTAGGTGCTTTTATTATCTCTATTTTACAGATGAATTGAGGCAAACAGAGGTTAAGTGACATGCTTAGGGTCACATAGCTAGTAGGTATCTGAGTTCAGATTTGAACTCAGTTTTTCCTAACTCCAGGCCCATTACTGTGTCCACTGTACCACCTAGATGTCTAAGGATGGGTAAGATTTAAGTATATGGATAGCAAGGAAGAAGCCACTGGATAAAGGAGAAATAGAAAATTAGGGAGAGTGTGAAGGGATCAAGTCAGGATTAGGTCAGCCTGATTAGAGGGGCTGGAATCCAGGGCACAAATAGAAGGGTTAGTATTGTCAAATAGGGTCACATTATTACCCAGTACTGGTCCACAGAAGAGAGAATGAGGGATGCCACTGAGGTGAATTGAAGTGTGTGGAATTCAAGAGGAGAGGGAGCTTATCACAGATGGCCCAGATTTTTCAGTGAAATATGAGGTAAGGTTTTGCTGAGAGTCAGGGGGAAGTGATGGCATGTGTGTTAGATAAGACATTTGAAATAGCTATTGTGGGGAGTACAGTGTCACCTAACTGAGCCTCACTTTCCTTATTTGTAATAGCCAAATACCTACCTCAGTGTTGTTGGGAGGCTCATGGGAAGTAATATATAAAAAACATTTTGCAAAGTTTAAAGCACTCTTAGCACATAAATACAGTTGTATATAGGGAGTCAGTAAAACTTGATCTTAAATCCACATGTGCGTGCATGGGCATGTGCACACACACACACACACACACACACACACACAACCTGTATGAACTTGGACACATCATCTAGCTTTACAGACCCTCAGTTTCCTCATCTATAAAATGAGTATAATAATACATGTGGTACTTAGCTCATGGGGTTTTTATAAAATACAAAGGATATAATGACTGTGAAGTGCTGTGTAAACTTTAAAATCTATTATTGATCATAGGGTTGGGGGGATGGTGTGGATGTATCAGTGGAATTAGTATTAAAGGAAACTGATCTAAGAAGGGAAATTCAAACTCAAAGTAGAACGGTAAAACCTTGTATTGAAGTTTCTACCAATGCAAGTATAATATTGCTTTAAGCAATATTAATGGGATATCAGAATTGCCTCATTAAAATCTCACTAAGATTGAAGCCTAGTGCTATGAGGTAGGAGGGGTTATGTTGTGTTCTTTTTATTTATGTAAAATTTCAGTGTATATTTTAATAAATAGTGGTTTTTCAAAATACCTTAGGGGAGCTTACCAGTTACCATAGACTCAAGCATAGTTTCTATGTAGATGATTTAATCTCTAGATCTAGCCTTAAACTCTTCCCTGAATTCCAGTCATGTCACCTGCCAGCTGGATTTCATTTCCTGGATGACTTGTAAGGTTCAATGGCCAAAATTGCACTCACTATCTTTCCCCTGCCCTATCTTTCACCTTCCCCTCCTCCAAACTTTCCTGTTTCTTTTAAGAACACCACCATGCCTAACTAATCCTTCAGATGGGCAACCTTGGAATCATCCTTGACTTTTTTTGTTTCCTTCACCCTCTGTTCAAACAGATGCCAAGTCTTGTCCATTCTACATTTCTTGTATCTCTTGTATCAGTTCATTTTTCTCTACTCATATAGGTACTACTCTATTTCAGGTCATCATTTACTTGAAATACTATAATAGTCTCCCTACTTTTAATCTCTCCTGAAGGGGACCTTGAGGATCCCTTGAAAGGATCTCAGGGATCCATAGGATTTGTTGAACCACATTTTGAGAACCACTGACATCAAGGGAAAAGAGAAGAGGATTCCAGGACAGAGCCATTGGAGGGCAATTGGGGTGTGCTGGAGCCAGTTCATTAGGACTGTTGTTTAGCTTTCAGTCTAAGCATTTACATTCTGGAAATTGGCAAATTCTAATAATGAGGGGTTAATTTTTTTATTGTCTAGACTTAAGAAAGTGATAAGAGAAAATGTTAGTAATGTGGATTAAACTGAAAAAGCATGTCCTGGAGAAATAATTGTTAAATCTTCACCAGCATACCAGTGGAGACAACCATGAATAGTAGTCATGACATGACTGAAGAACCAGCAAAAGAGACTGAGAAAAGGAATGGTGGAATAGGTCAGAGGAGAACCTGAAGAGAGAAAGATCATGAAAACCCACAGAAATAAAAGTATCCAGGAAGAATTTAGTGATGTCAGGTGTTTCAGAGAGGTCAAGAAGGAGGAATGTTGAGGAAAGACCATTAGATTTGGAAATTAAGAGATCATTGATAACAGCAGAGAGCAGTTTTAGTTGTGTGCAGAGTATTTTGGTAACTACTAGAGGAAACTAAAACCAAAGTTTAAGAGCTTATAGTTTCACAAACAAAAAATGTAATACAAATTGGTACATGACTGTATAAGAAGAATGTAAAATGTGTGATATTCAAGGGGAAGACAGGTCATTGCCAATTATGGAGATCAGGGAAGGTTTCTTGAATAAGTAGTAGTTATTTAATAAATAAATATAAAGGATGAGAAAGAATTGAACAGGTGGGGTAGGTTTAGGAAGAGAAGACCCCATTACTTTTGGTCTTCAATGAAAAGTTGGCTATATACGTATAGGGTTGTTACAGATAAAGGGATTCAGGCTTTAGGTAGGGGTTGGATAAGATGAAGATGAGGGTTATTTTAGCTAACATTCCTTTAGTGCTTTAAAATTGTCAAAGCACTTTACATACATGATCCCCATTTAATCTTCTGACAGCCTTAGAGGGAAGTACTACAGATATTATCATCCCCCTCTTAGGGATGAGGCAGCAGGCTGAGAAAGGTTAAGTGACTTTTAGCCACTAAAGGTAAGAAGTGGGATTTGAATTCAGGGCTTTCTGATGTGAAGTCTAGCAGTCTGTCCACTATACTTTTCTTTTCTATACTCTTTCAGTTCTGAGATCTTTGAACTCATAAGGTTGTTTGAGGAGAGACTTTTTAGGGATAGAGAGAGGTCTAGAATCATGAAGTGTCAGGTATATGATACATTTGGCTTTCTGTATTCCCTAGTTCAAAGGTCAGGCACCTTATCATTTTCCAGTTTCTTTGTATGGATCCTGGCTTCATTTCTTTTTGTTTCAAGTATCTGATCCTTTTATCTCTTGCTAAAAACTCACTCCTGAGTTAACTGGTACATATCTCTTTCTTTCCACATTCTCTCTTCACTAATCACCTTGACCCATCACCTTCAACCCTGCCTCCTTCACAGATACAAGAACCAAAATCATTCTTAGATTGAGTGAGAATGGAAACTTTATTAATACTACCAACTTCTTTGCTTAAAAGTTGTACAAGAAGCATTCTATAGAAATAAAGGAAAAATCGAGTACCTATCAGTTAAAGTTAACCGTGCTTAATTCCCTAAACACCAGCACATATTGAAAAACAAATTTGAAATTATTGATCGAGTCACTCTGTATAATAACTGTCCTGAAAGAACAGTAACTAATTTGAATACTATGTGGTTTGTAACATGTGAATGCAGATCTTAAATTACTTAAAATTTCAATAAAATTTCTGTTGTCACTTAAGCTAAGCATCATTAGTATAGGCTTTTGGCCTGGGTTATGTCTCATAATAGTACATTATACATGCATAATATTACATAATAAACATTAATAGGGTTCATTAAAATTGAATCGTACCTCTACTATTCTTCTTTTTCTAGAATTTCTCCATCATTTGTAAGCAATATTTTATGAATGTGTGTACTAATAATATTGAAAGCTCCTTGTTTTTGTTTGTTTGGGGTGCTCTATATTATACAATATCTCTACAGTCTTCCTGGGTTGCTATAGCCAAAAAATCCATCACCCTTTGACTAATGTGGTGATGAACCTTTCTGAGCTTAATTGGACTGGAATTCAGGTGACAGAGAAACACTCCATTGCTAGGCCCATACTTGAAACCTTTCTTTGTTGGTAGGTCCTTTGTACCAAAGGTAGTGGTTTGCTGGCATAGACTTTAAGAATATACCTGTGGATATGTAGGTTGATTTTAATACTAATATTAAAAATAATTCATGTAATCAGTCAATAAGCATTTATTAAGCACTTGTCATATTCCAGGTACTGGATTAGACAAAAATGAAATGTTCTTTCCTCTCAAAGAGCTTACATTTCAACAGGAGAGGCAACATGTATAGATGCACATATAAAACAAACATAGAGTGCCCTAACCGTGGGAGGTGTGGCACTGGCATCTAGGGGGATTATGATGAGTGCCATTATTACTAGTAGAATGTGCTGTCTGAGGTGAATCTTGAAGTAAACCAAGTATTGCAAGAGGCAGAGATGAGATTGAAGTGCGTTCTACGCTGGGAGATGAGGCAGTACAAAGACACAGAGATGAACAGTGGAGTGTCATGTGTGAGGAGCAGTAAGAAGGTTACTTGGACTAGAGCGTGTGTGGAGCTGATTTAAATGTAATAATGCTGGAAAGGTGCTATGGGGGCCAGGCAGAAAAGAGTTTTAAATGCCATACTGAGGAGTTCATATTTGAACCCCTAGGTCAGGGGTAGGAAACTATGGCCTCGAGGCCACATGTGGCCCTCTGGGTCCTCAAGAGCAGCCCTTTGACTGAACCCAAACTTTACAGAACACATTGGCCTCAAAGCCACAGGTTCCCCACCCCTGCCCTAGGCAATTGGAAACCATTAGGGTTTATTAAGGGTGAGAGAGGGTGAAGTAGTTATACCTCTGCTGCTTTCTGAAAATTACTTTGGCAGTTGAGTGGAGGATAGGTTGATGAGAAATTTGAGGCAGAGACACTAATTAGGAGACCATTGCAAAGGTCCAAGAGATAGATGGGTGAGGACCTCAACCAACGTTGTAATTGTGTGACTAGGGTTAAGGTAAACAAGAAATGTGGAGATAGAAAAAAACAAAATTTGGTAAATGGATTGATCAGTAATCTTTTGTTCACTTTCATTTCTTAATCCTACATATTTTCACTGGAATGAATAAGGTAATAGAATCAGTTAGGGAGGAATAAAAGATTGCCTCGCTATATTAGGACCTTGTTGTGACGAGAGAACATAAATGTGTAGAACACTTGATGGAAGGTTGGAAAACTTTGTCTGTCACTCATTAGCAGCAGGTGAGTAGGAGTAGAGGAGGCAGATGGCGACAGGAATCCAGAGTGGACTTTGGTAAGACATGAGCATTGATGAACTGGTAGTAAAATGCTCAACCAAGGTGAATGCCTTTTGTGGAATGTCATTGTACTCTTGAATTGCAAATGCTCGTGAAAATGAATACATGTATTTAGTGTTGAGACTTAACCATCTGGAGATTTTATTTCTATTCTCATTAAGTAAATAAGGGCCATTCAATTTATGATACGACTTAAGTCATAAGATTGTGACAAACTTTAAATGTTTTCAGAGTATGGACACAGGTTTTGAAAACTGTTTGATTACTGCAAGTAAAGGCAGTCTAAGCATCTTGCTTCCTAGCTTGTCTGAGCTAAAAATCACTGGTCAGGTAAATCAGTCAACAGCTCATCTATTTTTATCTCAAGGTAGTTTGGAAACAGTAACAGTACTAAGCATAGTTTTGAGGCAATAGTAAAGAGCAAGAGAAAAAAGAGGGTTCATTTATCTTAACATCTGGTTTAACTTAGTCCTGTAGTACTCATTGATCAAGCTGGTGCTGTAAGAGCTAGTACATGGCAGAGGAGGAATTAAAAGATTGGTGAATTTTAAGAGGGGTCAGTTGGTGTTCCTCAAGGACCTGTATAGAAACCATAAAGTTTTGAATTAGATTATTTCTGTAATCCCAGCATTATCCCTCTGTATTATGAAAGATGAGAGAATTGAAATCTAAAGTCACATAGCTATTTAATGTTGGTTCTGAGACAGGTAACTTTCTTCCTAGTCTGATGTTTCCTTCCTCCCTCCCTCCCTTCCTTTTTTCCCTCCCTCCCTCCCTTCCTCTCTTCCTCTCTTCTTCTCCCCTTCCCTCCCTCCCTCCCACCTTTCCTTCCTTCCTCTTTCCCTTTGCCTCTCTCTCCCAGTTCTTCTCCCTTTCTCCCTCTCCCCTTCCTCCCACTTCCCCTTTCTCTCATTTCTTTGAGGTAGAGAGCTCTTCAGCAGTACTGCAATTTAGTCTTTGAGAGTTTCTTGGTGGGGGAGGTGGAACTAAGGTTTAATGATATATGAGATTGGACTTCAACCTAGGTCTTATTGACTCTAAAGCCAGGTTTAACTCCTTACTCATGTTCCTTCTTCCAATGAACTCATATAAAAGATCACATTTATCTAGGTGGCAAAAATGGCAAAATTTTTAAAGTGAGAGTAGATTTCATAAACATTGTTATTCATGTAAAGTACAGTTTATACAGTCCCTAATGGATTTCATTTATATGTCTTTAAGTTTGTAAAAATGAATAATCTGCCAGTTTCATATTCATATTAATAATTTTGATTTACTTACTGAACAATTTACAATTCATAATATGTTTGTAATTTAAATATTCACTAGACATTAAAATTAAATTATTGGTCTAAAATTGAGACATAAAGATTAGGAAAAAAATACATAGAACAGCCAAAACCTAGTCAAGTTAATCCACTCTACCTGTTTGATTGCAGATTTTTTCCCACACTGATGGGCAGCTATCTGAGGTAGTGATATCCAGTACAATCAACTCTCGATTATCTATGGTAATGAGAGACAACAATTGCATGGATAATCCTAAAACTATAGTTTCAGCCTCCCTTCCTACCATCTGCTGTGGCCTGAGCATGTGCTTGGGTCTTTGGGGAGAAATGTTATTTGGGGTGGGGGTGGAGCCTCAGGCTGGCATGGGAGCTGGGTAAGAATATGATCATACCACCTTGGCCAGAAGGGTTGTGGAGGAGCCTGGGACTGGGACTGTGTTGTTGGGGAGTCTGGCGGGGCGGTGGCTGCAGCATTTGAAGTGGCTTTGCAGCAGCAGTTAGAAGGATGGGATGGCCAGTAAATAATAGGTTGTGGGAAATCATGCACATTTGCAGCAAGGTCCCGTCCATGCTTTTCTGGTCAGTGGGATGTTAAAGGACCCTTAGAGGGCAGTGGTAGCAGTGGAGCAATGCACTAGCTCAGTTTTGCTTGCTGGCCACCCATATTTTTACTTGCCACAGGTGTGTGCTAAGATTAGATATAAATGTGAAGCACAGTTTATTTTGAATAAGTGACTGATTTTAGGAATCCAGGATAAATTTGTAATCATAGTTGTTAGGGATTTAAAAATCTCCCAGATCAATTTTTAAATTTAAACTTAAAACTTTAATGTAATACAAGAGCCTCATGTTATTGGCATAGTAAAATCAGAGTATTATGAAGCTGCAAAGTAGGAGTGGTTATGTAGAGCTCTGAAATTGACAGCTAGCTATAACCTGATAGCTTTTCTTTCTTTAAAGCAAATGTTATTCCCTAATTTTCTCAAATAATTTATTTATGGTTAAATAAATTACATTTTTAATATGTTTGATTGTCTTTTGAAAATCTGGAAGTACATAATTTCCCTCAAAAGTGTTTGTTAAAAAAACAAACAAAAAACACACCAAGACTATAAATCATTAAAAATTATGTGAAAACCTTATAATTTTCAGCTGTTTTAAATTGGCATTTTCTGTTTTACAAGACAAGCAACTTAAAAGGGTGCAGTTGTTCTGAGGTAAATTACAGTATCTCAATCTAAAAACTTTTGCCCGTCTCCATTTTATAATCTTAAAGGCTAAAATGTTTTAATCTTTTTACTTGAAGTGTTACAAAAGTTTATTATTTGTAGTGGGCTACTATTTTAGGATCCAGTTTGCTGTTATGTTTGTATGACCTTAGACTTTTATTGTAGCCAATAAGATTTTAATGGAACTTTTTTCATTTATTAAATATTTGTAGATTGAATAAAATGATTCTTCTAATTTTATAAGGTGATAAATTCTTAAAATAAGTACTTTTAAATAAAGTTCTAATAGTAACATGAACTGATGGCTACTTGATTACTTATATTGGACCAAAGAATATCCGTGATCTGGCATCATGAAGATAAAATGTTATAGTTTTAAATTAGTGTAACCATTTATCCTTTCTATCTTTATCTTCTATCTATAATGTTATGAATAAGTTAGGTCAGCTAGAAATTATTTGCTGAAGATTTGCATTTCTAGAAACTAGTCATAGACAATTTACTAAGAGGCTCAATCTGTATGTAATACTTGTCCCTTCTAGATTTTACGTAGGCCAGTTGGACATAGTTATTTTAGAAATTTCTTTCTTCTTTTAGAGTAATAGTTTTACACTTATTTTCATTTAATTTTAGTATTTAATTTGGGTTGTATGACTCTGTGCAAGTCACTTAACCTGTTTGCCTTATTTTCCTTAACTGTAAAATGGGGATGGTAATATCATGTACCTCCTGGGGTTGTGAGGATTAAATGAATTATTCGTACAGCTCATAGCACAGTGCCTGACACATAGTAGGCACTATATAAATACTAGTTATTGTTGTCGTCGTCGTCGTCATCATCATCTGTGGGGGAGTAGTTGAAATGAGTAAGAGTTTTCTTGAAAAAAAATTCAATTTCTGATGATTAAATGAAATGGTTCCAATTAACTATAGAACCATTCAGCAAGAACTGCTGATTATTAAATATGCCTCAACTTCTTCAGAGTTGGAGAGACTTGAATGTATTCTGGTATCACTGCTATCAAGCTTCTCTTTTACTGAACAACTGGCCTCTTTTAACCAAATATAAACTTTAAAGACTATATTACCTTTAAAAATAAACAGATACATTCCCCCCAAATGATTAAACGCTTAAGTGTTAAGGTAGAAGTTTATTAATCTTTGATTTTAAAATATATATTCATGTTAGATGGTCTGGACATTTACTAGTTTTGAAATTCATATGGATGTAGAGAACTGAAGGGGCAGTGGGCTTGGGCGTATTTGGATTTTGATGTTATTGCTACAGCTTAACCTCTGAATGACAAACATTTATGCTCTATTTATAGGGCTGCTTAATAATATAGCTATGGCCACTTTATGTTTTCTTTCTAGTATATGGTTACATCTTTTTATGTCAAGACCTTTTTCTGTAAAATGACACAATATATGTTAGTAAGTTGCTTTTCTGAGAGTTTACTAAGTAAAATCCAGACATTTTAAATACTTCATTATTAAAAGCCTGCTTTAATGTTTCTGAATGTTTTATTTTATCTTGTTCTTTGGAGAAAATGGTGGTAGTGAGTGGAGGTATTCCCAGTAAAGCCTCATCTTCTTTAATGTTTAGAGTATCAGCCTTGGGGCAAGCATAAAAATACAGCATCAGGGAATATAAAAAAAAATTATTTTATTTAGAGGTTAAAAATAATCCATTAGCATTTTAGAGACCTAAATTTGAATGAAAACTTTAAACTTCTGATAGTTTAATAAGGAAGAATGATAATATGTATGTGAATGTGACAGCAGTAAGGTAAAATAACTCAAGGTGCCCAGTATTTTCTTTTCATTCTTTTGAACATTGACCAAATCATCATAATTACCATCAAAGCACTTTTAAGTCACTTTAAATTTGGTGCTATGATAAGAGTGAATTAAATAAATACAATTCCTGATTAAGAATTTGCATATTTGACAGGCATATCAGCCTTGTACTCTATATGTGTAAGGGAGATGTTCATTTATAAGGTTGTGAATAAATGAAAAATATAGAATGTTTGTATTGTGAAAAAATACCATAATATTTTCAATTAGTTGTAGAAGGTAAATGTTGATTTTGGAGTCATAGGACCTGAATTTTAACAGTGACTGCCACTTAATACCTTTGAGACCTTGGGCAAGTCACCAGCTTTCAGCTCCTTTACCTGTAAAACGAAGGGGTTAAACTAGAGGACCTGTAAGGGCTCTTCTTGTTCCAGATGGAAGATTTAGTGATCTTATGTATTTCACTGAAGAGGTGGGGTATCTTGATTTGTTCCAGTGAATTGTGGTGGTAGTAGCAATGGCTGTTGAGGAAATAGTGAAATTGGGTTGGAGGCCATTGCAACAAAGGAGAGAGTGTGTAAATTTAACTTGGCAAAAGAAGCAGATTTAATAGACGAAAAGGGTGGACATATTAGTAATTATCACCTTTCTAGAAATTAATTCTCTCATTCTATCCATAGTAATTTAGCAAATTAAATCTTCGTATAAAGTCTTTTTAAAAAGGTGTTCTGTACTGTACTGAGTATAATGTATCTCATAAATAAAACAAGTAGATTGGTGAAGTATTCAATATACTTGAATGAAATTATTAAACTACTTAATACTATGTTAAAAATAGGAATCTTTGCTGAACTAAAATATTTCTTTAAATAGAAGTAGAATATAGACAAATTTTCTGCTTACATTAAATTAATTTTATTAGTAAATTGGCATTTTATGAAATTTGCTAAAATTTGAGTAAAAATTTTGTGACATTTGAAATTTGCTACCTTAATGTGTATTGGGAGAAAGTGGAGTGGAGAAAAATTATTCTCACAGTTTAAAAGAATTTTCTGATTAGACCTGAAATAGGCATAATTCAATACCTATACATGATGATGACTTTACAGCATGGAGATTTGGGGGAGAGGCGTAACATAGACATAAAACAAATTATCTCATTCACATTTGGTATAAAATCATAGTGTAAGTGTATTTTATATTTGTAAATATGTATACATATTTATATACACACACATGCAAAA
The DNA here is from genome assembly GCA_028646595.1 of Phalanger gymnotis. Lineage (NCBI taxonomy): Eukaryota > Metazoa > Chordata > Mammalia > Diprotodontia > Phalangeridae > Phalanger > Phalanger gymnotis. The sequence continues at coordinate 65,186,757 of CM053626.1, read as the reverse complement.
GATATTTTGTGTTTTGTTCACATTGTATTTTACAGACGGTTGATATTCATAAAGAGAAAGTTGCAAGGAGAGAAATTGGTATTTTGACTACCAACAAAAATACTTCCAGAACCCATAAAATTATTGCTCCAGCCAACCTAGAACGACCAGTTCGTTACATTAGAAAACCTATTGACTATACAATTTTAGATGATATTGGGCATGGAGTAAAGGTATGTATTATGTTTGTCAAAAGTCATTGAGAAAGTTTCAGAAACTGAACAGCTTGATCATATAATATTATATTCTTTACCTCTTGTAGTATACTAACAGGTTCTTATGCTGCTAAAGCTATAAAAATCCCTTTGCTGCTGCTGCTATTTACCTATTTTACCTGTCTTCTTCTAATTGGTGCTTATTCTTTAAGGTTACCTGAATTCACAAATTAAAAATTGGTCGCCTTTGCATGAATTGCATTTCTTTAATCTATTATGGTAATAACTCATGTGATGTGGTATATGATATGTCTTAGTCTTCCTATTGTAGATTTTAAATTCTTGAGTGTGCAAATTATTCATAGTATTATTGACATATTTATTCCATTTAGAAAATTTGTTAGCCAGGTTTCTGACTTCATTTGTTAAAAACAGCAATTTTAGATGAAAGACCTCTTTGAATTTTTTCAAAATAATTTTTAGGTACCAGGGCTTTTAAAAAATAAAAATAGTGTACTTGTGGTAGATAAATTATTGCCATTGCTATTATGCTAATTTTGACTTAAAGCCATAAAAGCATTTAAAAATATTAAACTATACTTTTTATATAGCTTTATTCATTCAATAGATACTTGAGCTTCTACACCATGCAAAGCCTGGTGCTAGACATAGAGGACATAGAAGATAAGGATGGAATACAGAATACAAAGAAATATAAGACATGGTCCCTGCCATCAAGAAGTTTTATTTAACTCAACAATTTTTATTAAGTGACAACCTTTTGGAAGATATACTCAGGTAGCCACTAGAGAACCCTCTGTCTTGGAAACTTATATTCAAAATTTGTCAGTGTTAAGATTTTTTAAAAGCTCTTTCGTATAAGTGATTCAGAGTGTAAAGATTTAAGGTAAGAGATTCCAAGGCTGGATATCCACTCTTTATTCTCATATAGAATGTTACCTATGGGGAGTGAAAAGTTATTATGCTTTGGTCCTTTAAAGAAGTCAGTTGTTCTCTTATATCTTGTCTTCAAAGTAGTAGAAAAGACAATGACATTTCTTTCAGATGAGTGGGCATTTTATAATAATTCATTTAATTACACCATGCAATACAATATTCTAAAATATGACTTTGAAGTTAAATTAGTTAAATATTAAGAAAGTGAGAGAAAATGAGGACATTTTCTTCTGAACTTACGATAGATACAATCATTGATTAAATAAAAAGCAGAGAACTCTGTGACTTCCATCTTTGTATTCTTAAAGCACGGTGCTTAATGTAGTCACTTAAACACTTTGATTACATGTTAATTTTATAAAAATTTAGGATTGTATGTACAATTCATGCAATTATGAATAAACATAATTCATGCAATCTTTGTTAGTAATTGGACAAAAATGAATATAATTATAGTTTGAAATCAAATGGAATCTTTTCCCATTTAATTTGAATCAGAAAGTAAAAATATAACATGGGTATTGTGTGTTAAGTCCAACATCAATTGGGGAGTCCCCAAGATTAAGAGGTGACCAAATTGCCTAAGGAGGGGGGTGAACTGACATAGGTTGGAAAAACAGAGCAGGGTAAAGTGTCCAGGCTGATCAGTGGTGGAATGGGGCCATAAGTATATGATTCATTTCTAGTTTGGGTGAGATAGGGAGACCCATTCTCCCTACCTCCTGTACCCCCCAATAAAAAAACAAATATTATAACCTTCCTAACTTTAGAAATATTTTAATTCATTATAATTATCAGGAATTTTGCTTTAGGGTAGACCTGAGTATATTTAGGTTGCTCTATGAAGAACATTTACTAAACCATGTACAAGCCAGGCAGTTTCAGTTTTTGGAAAGGTAATTAATAATGAAAATTTAATCTAGCTTGGAAAACTTTTGTGACTTATCAAAAACTAGAAGCAAGTAAGAGTACCCAGAGTACTACCTAATTTGAATAATGAAAAGACACTTTTAGAACATAAAACAATGAATTTGTGCTTCACAGTTTCAGTGAAAAAGATGTGATTTCGTTTCATTTCTTGTTTTAATTCTCTAAATAGAGTGTTAGTGCTATAGGACTCCAGAATTTTCACTTGTGAGTCTATTAGTTTGGGGACTTGTATGTACTTAAGTACTTTTAAGTTTTGAATGAAGCAGTGTCTTTTAAATCGTTTCATCTTTTAAAATCTCCTGTTCATGACACATTCTGCTTTAAACCACTCTTTCTATGATCTATTGAAACATTATTTTGTTAATGCTGAATGCTTAACTTTGTTTTTCTTTCTTTTTTCCTTTTTCTTCATATCCTGAAGTTCCAACTAACCTTTCAATGCTTTTTTTCCTTACCTCTTTTATTTGCTCCATTTATGCATTAAGTGGTTGCTTAGATTTAAGGTAAGAGATTCCAGGGCTGGATATCCATTCTTTATGCTTATACAGAATGTTACATATGGGGAGTAAAGATACATCACTGATCCTTTAAAAAAATCACTTTTTCTCTATGATGTCTTTTATATCTTGTCTTCAGGGTAGTAGGGAAAACTATTACATTGTTTTGGATGAGTAGGTATTTCATAATGATTCATTTAATTACAACAAACATAACTTTCTAAAATATAGCATTGAAAAATTAAGCTAGTTGAATGTTAACAAAATGAGGGCTTTTTTCTTGAATTTGCAATAGGACTAACCCATTGCAGTAGAGATCTTTATCTTATTTTATTCCTCCCCTTGTGTAATATTCTTTTTATCCTATATACGGTGTGCTTTATATATTTGGCGACTGTGTTCCACTATTTATTGTTAATGAATGTGAAATATTCAGATATTTACATTTTGTGAAACTGAAGTGTGTTTTTTTAAAAGTTGCAGTATCATAGTTTCTTTGAGGGAAATATTACCTTCCTTCCCATTAATGGATACAATAGTTATATTTCCTTAATTTCAATAAAGCTTCTTTTAATGGAACTTTTTGAGCATTGAAAGTCATGATATGTAAAATGTAAAAAGTTATAAATATGTCATAATGTCACACACTGTGCTAAAAACTTTGAACAAAATGTAGATTGAGACTATGTGTTTGTTGCTAGGTTTTTGTTGTTTTTTTATCCCCCCCTTGCTTTACACTGCTCTAACCCCATAACCCTAGAGAGGGAAAGATAAAGGGAGGGAAAGAGGGCAGATGTTTGTTAATTGAAAAAAAAAGTTTTTAATTGCTGGAAAAACTGAAAGGCTAGGAGGAGTCTTTACATCTAAATAAAAGGACTAGAAAGGTTTGATATAGTGAGACTTCACACTGAGATCCGTATGACATAAATAATGCCAAAGAGAATTCTCTTGTTGGAGCTCAAATAAGAAAATGAGGTAGACCTATAAAACAGAGATTTGGATCAAGGAGAAGGGAGGGAAAATATGAACAAAGCTGCACTATTCTGTTTATAAATAAGTTTTACTTTCAAAGAAATACAAAGTTGTTTTTTCTTATAAACAAAATAGGATCTGCTATTGATCTGTAATGGAATATATTTTTTCTTTGGCTTATGTAAAGTGATAAAACTTACTGAACCTGCACAAAGATTTCTTTAAAATTACATCATTCTACTAAAAAGTAATATTTTTCACAACAAATTCTAAGGACATGAAAACTCAGGGTTAAAAGAGACCAGTCCTATAAAGTTAATAGTAGTAAGAGGATTCTCATGGCAGTGTCTTAGGGGTTAATTGAATTCATTTCCTTGTCTACTATATTATCAACTAAAAATAATTTTATAAATTTGTAAATTATAATTATAATTTGAATTGTGTGATTTAAATTAAAAATTAAACTTATGATTTTTAAATTTATAAATTATAAAATAATTTTATAAATTTATGGAACAAAAAATGGAGAAGGGAAAGGTTAAAATGGAGATAAGTGGGGAAAAATGAAGAAGAGTAAAAATATTTTATCAAGATCCTATTGTACAATTTCTTCAACTCGTCTAAAATTTCTTTCCAAAAAAAATCTAAGTATTGAAATAGTACTGAAACAAATTACAAAAGAAACCATTTTCTTAATCTAAGTTTCTAGTCCATCATCTTTCTGTCAGGAAGTACAAACATGCTTCCTTATCTATCCTCTAGAGTTGTAGTTGGTTATTACAGAATTCTTATGTCTTTCAAAATTGTTTTTCTTTTTTTAATATGGTGATATTTTCCTGCTCACTTCACTTCATCATTAATAGATATAAATCTCTGAAGTTTTCTTAATTCATTCCATTTGTTATTTATTAACTTAAAATAATATCCCGTTACATTCATATGATAGACCCTCAAAGTTCCAGTCCTCTGCTACAACAAAGTACTGCTTTGAATATTTTTGTCTTCTTTGTTTGATCTCTTTGGGGAATAGGCCTAGTAATGGTATTGTTGAGTCAAAAGGTCTGTACAAGTTAGTAAATTTGAGAAACATAGCTCCACATATTTTTCCAAAATTGTTGATCAGTTCGTAATCCTATCAACAGTGCTACCCACTAGTTAAGGTCATTGGGTTTATTGAATATTATACTACTATGTTCCTTTGTTTGTGGATCTTGCATACCTAATTTGCAATTCTGATGAACTTTTCTATTTTTAAACCACTTCAGATAGTTTGAGACATACTACTTTGTTGAGCTCAGGTACTGTTAGGCTCTTTTTCTTTCTATTTGTTTTCATGATTTCCTTTGAAATTCTTGATCTGTTGTGCCTCTAGATGAATTTAATTATTTTTATCTAGCTTTTTATAGTGATCCTTTCATAGCTTTATTGGCATAGCAATGAATCTGTAAATTAATTTAGGAATGATAATTATTTTTATTATGTTAGTTTGCCCTAGTTAGGAGTAATTAATATCCCTCCAATTATTTGAGTCTGTTTTTTTTTAAGATTTTGACCAAAAAAAACCCAACCATCTGCTAAAACACACACACACACACACACACACACACACACACACACACACACCCTAAATAGCATAGGAATGAATATATTTTTCCTTAGCAGAGTAAATATTATTTATATAAAACCAAGAATGAGAATTATATGTAATAGAGAAACCATTCCAGAGCGTAAAGAAAGATGTCTATTATCATCACTGTTATATGATATAGTTCTAGAAATGGCAATCTAGTAGTAAGACTAGAAAAAGAATTGTAGATATAAACATAAGCCAAGAAGGAGGAAAATTAATGCTTTTTGCAGATGATACAGCAGCCTATTTAGAGAACACTAAAGAGTCAACTAAAATTAACTGAAACAGTAACATCTACAGAGTAGCAAGATAAAAAAAATAATCCTGTGCAAGTCATCAATCTGTATGTTATCAAAAACAGGCAACGGTATGACATGGAAAAAGATACTCCAATTAAAATAACTAAAGAATGCAACCTTCTTGTTTTTGTTATTTAATTGAGTTTGTTATTAGTCCTTTATGTTTATTGTTTTTCCTAATATTGAACCAGCCATTCATTCTTAATAAAATGCCAATCTGGTCATAGTGTATAATCTTTTTAATATGTTGCTTAGTCTCTTTGTGATGTATTTTATTCAGTATTTTAATGTGATATTCATTGAGACAATTAGTTGATTTTTCTCTGCTTTATTTCTCCCTGGTTTATGCATACTGTATATGTATCATTAATGAATTTTAAAGGATTCCCCTCCCCCTCACCTTTTTCGTGAACAATGCAATACTGGAATTGATTTTTTCTTTTCATGTTTGGTAGATTTTACATGTAAATCCATCTGGTCCTGTATTTTTTTTGTTTGGGAGTTCATCGATGACTCATTTAATTTCTTTTCTGAGATTTTCCTTTTAAACTATCCTATTTTTAGAAAAAATTTTAGATATATTTTTGTAAGTCTTCGTACTTCTCATTTGTTATCAGTTTTGTTGGCATAGAGTTGGCCAAAATAATGTCTAATGATTTCCCTCTCGCTTGTTGTAAATTCTCCTTTTTCATATTTTTATGATGGCAATTTGGTTTTCCTCTCTTTTAAGAATTGGGTAGTAATGAAGATCATGTGTTATTTGCCCTGTCCATGTTTTTATACTTGTCTTCTGATATGCCCTAATTGTTTGAAAAGGGTAAATTATACTCATTGCTTTCTGTTTTCTTGTCTAGACTGTTCCTTTTCCCTTCCATTTTCTTTGCTCTCTTAAGACTATTTCAGCTGAACCAAAAGAACACACTCCTAGTTCATTTGTGACCCTTAAGGATATTATGATTGTGAAGGGATATTTGTCTTTGTTTCTCTTATTAGAATGTAAATACTTCATTTTTATTTTATCTTCTTTCTAAATTACTCCATGCCCTATTTTTCCAAGTTGTTTTTGATAGACGCCTACCTTTTCTTCTTTTTTTCAGTCTTTTGACTTTATTCTAATATTTCTTGTTGTCTCAGTTTGTTATTGAGTTCTTTTGTAATTTTTAGGGAGCTCACTATAGGTTTCTTATTCTCTGTTCTAAGCTTCTTATTCTTCTACCAGTTCTTACTTCTACTGCTCTTGTTCCCCTTAAAATTGCATTTCTTCCACATACTCTTACAGTCCTTGTGTCCAAACCATTTTTTTCTCTGAGGCTATACTGATAGTTGTTCTGAAGTTGTTTTTTTATTTTCAGTTCTGAGTTCTTTCCCTCCAATCTTCTCTTCCTTGTTGAAAAAGCAAGAAAAACAAAACCCGTTAAAAATACGTGGTCAAGCAAAACAAATTCCTGTATTAGCCATATTCCCACCTCCCCTTCTCAAAAAATGCTTTAGTATGCTGAGACGGTCACCTCTCTGTCTGGAATGTATAGAATGTTTCATTACTAGTCTTTTGGAACTGTGGTTGGTTCGGTTATGTTGGTCTAAGTTTCTAAGTCTTTCAGACATTTGTCTTTTATAGTATTATTGTTATTAGATAAATTGTTCTCCTGGTTGTGCTCACTTCATTTGCATCAATCATATAAGTCTTCCCAAGTTTTTCTGAATCATACCCTTCATCATTTCTTTACAGCACAATAACATTTCATCTCATTCATGTACTATGGTACTTGTTCAGTCATTCCACAGGGTTCCTCAGTTTCCATTTCTTTGGCACCACAAAAAGAGCCGTTTTAAATATTTTTGTACATGAGTCCTTTTTCTTTCTTTGATCTCCTAGGAGTGTAAACCTAGTAACAATATTGCTGGATCAAAGAGTATGCACAGTTTAATAGCTTTTGAGCATAGCTCCAAACTGCTTTTCGGAGTGTTTGGACCAATCCACAGTTGTCCAAATCTTGCATTATTCTACCTGTTTTCACTGAGCCCTGCTAGTATTTGTCATTTTCTTTTTTTTGTCATCTTTGCCAACCTGATAGGAGTCAAGTGGTACCTCAAAATTTTTTAGTTCATATTTCTCTGACTGTTAGTGATTTAGAGCATTTTTTCAGATGGCTTAGATTTTTTTCCTTTCAGAACTACCTATGTGTGTATATATTCTTGGACCCAGCAATACTTCTAGAGATACCACTGGGGAATGGCTCTTACTCTTATAAATTTGAATGAACAGCTCTTGTTTCTTCTTAAGTTCTTACTGCCTTTCTCTCTCATTGCTTCTCTGTTTAGCTCTCCCATTTTTTCTTGGTTCATAATATCTGTTTCACTTTCTCATGTGGCTGCTCTTCTTCCAAATCTTCATTTAACTACTCTTCCTTCTTACTCAGTGGGTCTCTCTTCTCCATTTGCCTGCTCCCTTCTTTTTCCAAGCATACGTCCTCTGGTTAGGTGTAAGGTGCCTCAGGAGTCTCACAGGATGATGAACAGCATCTCCCTCTGTGTTTTAACTGAAGCATTGGGTAAAGGACATAGGCATTTTCCATTCAAGTTACATTAATGTCATCCCTTATTTCTTTTTTTTACCTGACTTTTCGTATTCCAAGCCCTTTGATCTTTTAATGTAGAAGCTGCTAGATCTTGAGTTATTCTGATTGTGTTTCCACAATACTCAAATTGTTTCTTTCTGGCTGCTTGCAGTATTTTCTCCTTGACCTGGAAACTCTGGAACTTGGTGACAATATTCCTAGGAGATTTCTTTGGGATCTATTTGAGGACGTGATCTGTGGATTCTCTCAATTTCTATTTTGCCCTGTGGCTCTAGAATATCAGGGCAGTTCTCCTTGATAATTTCTTGAAAGATGATGTCTAGGCTCTTTTTTTGATCACGGCTTTTAGGTAGTCCAATAATTTTTAAATTCTCTCTCCTGGATCTATTTTCCAGGTCAGTGGTTTTTCGAGTGAGATATTTCACATTGT
>CM053626.1:65161936-65177769 GCA_028646595.1 Phalanger gymnotis | reverse complement strand
ATATCTTTCCCTACATTTAAGTCTTCAAATCCTGGTTCATCCATTAACCATGAGTTTAGTACCTAATTGAGTTTTCACTCAATTGATGATGTTTTGACAGTGAAAGATCAAGTCAGTTAATGTTAGTTAAAAAGTCACTTGCTAAGGTCATGGTGAGTTATGGAAATCTGTTCTCCATCAAGCAATTTTCCATTGGTTTTATGGTTATTTATTATATGAGAAATTAAGACTAACAAGTTTTAAAAATATGTATTAATGCAGTTAAAGTAATGGTAAACTCATTATGTGTTAACATAAATGACATATTTTAATAAAAATTACTGTGTTTTCTAAAATAAAATCAAAATTGGTGAAAAGAGAGGCATTATTTTACATATCTTTTTAAATCTCTTTTATAGAAGATGGCTAGCTTCTCATTTTTGGTTCTGAATTCAGTCTGTTGTACTACATTGTTTTGGTTTAAGTATATGAAAACAATCTGGTCTTGGATGCGTAGTTTGAAAAGGGAAGAGTAGACAGTACTTTGGCATTGTCGTAGTTCAGTAGGCAAATAGCATCTTAATATTATTTTGAACATAGTTTTGACCATCCTTACTCCCTAAAAAGGTCTCAGGAATCCTAAGGGATTCCAAGAACATCTTTGGGAACCTCTGGGCTAGATAGTCAGTCGCAGGTATACTATAGAAAAGTTCTGGTGCTGTTTGCAGTAGCTAGGCTCTGGGGTCCCTTTCATCTATGAAATTCTGGGATTCCAGTTAAGTTGTTGATTGAAACAAAAACTCTTGTTAACAATGTAAAAAAGGTGTAATTTCATTTGTAAGAGGAGAAACATGATAAAGAATAGTATAAATTTATTTTTCCTTTTAGAAAGTTTTGAGTAGAATTGCCTAAAATAAGTTTATATAATATTCTACTCTGTTTTAGACCTCACCTACCCCTCAAAAAATGAAATAGGAAATAAAATCTCCAGTTGGCTTTAGCTGGTAAAAATTTACCATAAAATAAAACTTGTTGATGGATGATGATGGTTGGTTTGGTTTAGTTTAGTATTTTTTTAAACAAATTTTTTAGTATTTTATTTTTCCCCAATTTTCAACATTTTTAAAAAAAACTTTGAGTTCCAAATTCTCTCCCTTCCATCCCACCCCCTTCATTGAGAAGGCAAGCAATTTGGTTATACAAGTGTATAGGTTATACAAGTGTAGTCATGCAAAACATTTCTATTTTAGTCATATTGTAAAAGAAAAAAAACATAGACCAAAAAAACCCTTTGGTTTACTCTTGATGTTGAATTTGATATATGATACATTTTATTTGTGTGTGTGTGTGTGTGTGTGTGTGAGAGAGAGAGAGAGAGAGAGAGAGAGAGAGAGAGAGAGAGAGAGAGAAAGTGTGTCAGTGAGTTCTGTGCATTTGAGTTTCTTAGTTTGAATCAACAATGGATCATACTTTGAGAAATGGAAAGGGCTCAGAGAAACCTGTGAGAGACTACTTGATGCAGTGACATAAAGTGTAGGAGATGCAGTTCAAGGTCTTGGGCTTGCAATCTTGATTTGTCGGTGACTATATGGCCTTGGGCTATCTAGTCACTTTACTCTTTGAGCCACATTATGCACATCTTTAAAGGGAGAGGGTTAGACTGAGAGGCCTGATAAAAGGTCGGTGCAGCTCTGAGGCTCTTCTTACAAGATCATTGCCCTAGAATGGGAAGGGACCTCAGAGTCTATATAATCCAGCCTCTTATTTTACAGTTGAGGGAATTTAGGCCTAGAGAGACTTTATGACTTGCTCAGGGTCACATGTTAAATGGTGGAAGCAGGATTTTGAAAACACATCCTTGGACTCCAGATATCTAGTTTCTTTTCATTATACTATATGAACATCTAGTTCTCATTTACTTTTTATAGGAATCTCTTAGGTCTTTTAATAATGCTCTAACAAAACAATCTAATTCTAATGATTAATTTGTTTACTTAAATAATAAAATTCTTTTAATTTTCATCTGATGATTTCATTTTATCATTTTTTGAAATGTTTTGTTCTACTTCTCTCCTAACAGATTGTTTTTTTCTTAGTTATCACTCTCACTTTTAAAAAATTAGCTACAATATGTATTTCCTGTTCCTCTTTTTTTAAGTCAAGAGATTTCATAAATTTCCCATTTGTTCCTTTGCAATTTTGGATGTGTAGTTGACAATTATAAATTTGAAAGGGCATGTGTAGGAGAAGAACATACAAACCTGATGTAACACATAACTTAGTAAACTATTTGAGAATAGATTTATTAAATTTAGCTCTTATTTTACTTCTCTGCTTTTCTAACTTGATAATGAAAGTTTGTTGTTTAGTCAGTTAGTCATGTCTGACTCTTTGTTGACCCTATTTGGGATTTACTTGGCAATGATACTGGTGTGGTTTGCCATTTCTTTCTCCAATTCATTTTACAGATGAGGAAATGGAGGCAAACAAGGTTAAGGTACTCGCCCAGATTCATGCAGTTTAGTAAGTGTTTGAGGTCAGTTTTGAACTCAGATCCTTCTGACTTTGGGAGTCAGCACTCTATTCACTGTGTCACCTAGGTGCCAATAATAAAAGTAGAGTAACAATTACTTTGCTATTTATCATTACTAGGCAACTTGCATTCAGCTTGTCTAAATATTAAACCTTTTTGAATACTTTTATTAAATTTAAAAATCTTCTTTAAGTAGTTTTGTTATTTAAATTTTTTTATTTAATCAAGGTTTTAGTATTTTCTTTTGAATGACAGATTATTGCTTACCTCCAAACCAGGTCACCCTGTTCAGTTCTACAGCATGAACAGACCTGCTTCTCGGCATACTCCCCCAACAATAGGAGGCTCTTTGCCATATAGACGCCCTCCTTCTATAACCTCACAGACAAGCCTTCAGAACCAGGTGAATGGAGGACCTTTTTATAGCCAGAATCCAGGTAAGATTATCTTTGAGGTTCTTTATAGTATAGCTTAAGAAGCTTGAACTGCTTTTTAAATGCTTATGTTCTTTTCAGTAGGCTTCGCTTAAACTGATAGTTTCAAATATTGGAGCACCTTGTTTTATGTAATAGTTGTGTTCATGAAATGTTATGTAGTTCACTTGTTGAGAATTGAATCATAATCTTAATACAGTAGGGGGAATTTAATATTTTAAATAATGTTTTAAGCGGTATTCCCACTAATTTTTTTAATCTTTTTTTTATTTTAGACTTGAATACTAAAACTTGAGTACATAATAAAAGAAAAAGAAACATAAACTTAAAATATTATAACTTAAATATAAAATAAGAAAAGGAAAAAATGTCATGTACACAGCAGAGCATAAGAGAGGATTCAAAATATATAGCAATAAATTTCCATTTCCAGAAAGCCTATATATTAAATACTTCACATGGTGTCGAAAGCTGTCCATTTTTTCTTTGCTTCCTTGTAGGTTTTCTTTTCTTTTCTGTTGTACATTTTTTACTTTATTTTTTCCCCCCCTCCCCCATTACAATTAAGCATGGATAGATAATGATACATACATACACATATACATATACACACATGCATACGTATATGAACATATACTTTCCCTAAGAGATTGTACTCCTAATCTTTGTTTTTATCTTATATTTCCTATCCTTCCTGACTCCTCTACTTCTACCTGCTGCCTTGCCTTCCTGTTACTTAACCTATTCCCCCCCCCCCGCAAAGATCCCTTCCTTATCCTCACATTCCCATAAATCTAAACACTGTTCTATATCCCCCTTCAAGCTATTCCCTCACCTCCCCCTCTAAAATCCCTTCTCTATCCTCTCCCCACTCCCTAACCCCTTAATGTTTTATTTCCTTCTAAATTTAGAAGACTTTTGTACTTTTTAAGATATGTATGTATTATTCCCTTTTGAATCATTCCAGATGAAAGTAGGTTTCCAGAACTAACAGCCCTCCTCCCCCATCTAATTCTTTTGTATTGGTTCTTTTGCACCTCATTTGTATAAGATAATTACTCTTTTTAGCTGTTCCTGAACAGTTTTACTTTTTGAAGTTATATCATGCTCAGGTCTACCCCAATCTTTCTTATAAACTACCCAGTTACTAATAACAATGTTAGACATATGTTTAAAATTTTGCATACGTAAAAGTCCTTATTGAGTCCCTTGTAATTGGTCTTTGGTATGTACCTTGTGTTTCTCTTGGCTCTTATATGTCAAATCTTCTGTTAAATTCAGTTTTTTTTTAAACAAAATCCTGAAAGTCTGACAATTCATTACATGTCCAATTTTTTTTTCCATTTAGGATCATGCTTAGCTTTGCTGGGTATGATATTTTCGGCCAGAACTCCATTTCTTTTGCTTCTTTGATATATAGTGTTCCAAGACCTGTGGTCTTTTAGTGTTGCGATTTCTAGGTCTTGTGTGATTCTGATTGTGGCACCACCATATTTGAATTGTTTTTATCCTTGGGCTGGGGGTTTCGGAATTTGACTGTAATATTCCTGTGGGTTTTCCTCATAGGATCTCTTTTAGGTGGTGATTGGTGGATTTTTTCTATTTGTACTTTCCCCTCTTTAATGCTTCAAGACAATTTTCTTTAATTATTTCTTGTATTATTGTATCAAGATTTCTTTTTTTGATCATAGCTTTCAGGTAGTCGGATTCTTATGTTTTCTTTTCTTGATCTGTTCTCCAGATCAGTTGTCTTTCTTATAACTTCACTGGCTTCTCCTTGCCCAGGGGTGGGGAACCTATGACCTCGAGGCCACATGTAGCCTTCTAGGTCCTTGGGTGGAGCCTTTTGACTAAGTCCAAGCTCTACAGAAAAGATCCTTTTATTAAGGGGCCCACTTATAATTTTTTTTTTTAAGGGAGGAAGGTAGGGTAATTGGGGTTAAGTGACTTGCCCAAGGTCACATAGCTAGTAAGTGTGTCAAGTGTACGAGGCTGGATTTGAACTCAGGTCCTTCTGACTCTAGGGCCGGTGCTCTACTCACTGTACTGCCTAGCTGCTCCCCCACTTATAATTTTCAAAGAGTAATTTTCTTCCTTAAGATTCTGGATCTCCTTTTCTAATTGGTTAACTTTCTTTTCATAATCTTATTTTTCTTGGATTGTTCTTTTTTTTTTTAAAGTTTTTCCTCAGTCTTTCACATTCGATTTTTAAAGTCTTTTAAAAGTTCTTCTATGAATTCTTTTGGGGCAGGTGACCATTTGACATTACTCTTTGGGGTGAAAGAGGGTTTCTTTGCTTCAATGACGAACCCTGGTCTTCTGTCTGTTCACATAGTAACTCTCCGTGTTTGGATTCTTTCTCCTTTGCCTGTGCATTTTTTTTTTGGTAATAGCTTAGCTTAATTTTTGTAATCACCTCTTGCCTTGGAGTATTGAGGGATGGTCCCTCTGGCCTCAGATCCTCCTTCAGTTTTCGCTTCAGACCTTGAATCCAAACGAAGACCTCCAGCCTCCTGTAAGTGCCCACAAGCAGTGGAGTCCCCACCCCACTGCTTCTGTACTCACCTCATAGGATCTCTTTCAAGTGGTGATTGGTGGATTTTTTCTATTTGTCCTTTCCCCTCTTGTTCTAGTGCTTCAATACAGCTTTCTTTAATTATTTCTTGTATTATTATATCAAAGTTCTTTTTTTGATCATAGCTTTTAGGTAGTTTGATTCTTTTTATGTTTTCTCTTGATCTGTTCTCCAGATCAGTTGTTTTTCTTATAACTTCACTGGCTTCCATTTGCCTGTAGGTGAGGAACCAGTGGCCTCGAGGCCACATGTAGCCTTCTGGGTGCTTGGGTGCAGCCAGTGTGTGCTACTTCCTTCTTGCCTGGGCCGCACCTCTGCAGCACAGCTGGGTCTGGCATTCCTTGTCAGCAGAGGTTCTCTCTATTTTCTCCAACTCAGATGCCCAACTCCTATAACTATCCCAGGGTAAAAGTTCCTGTGGCTGGGGGTGAGGCAGCTCCCTAACCCAGCTAATCCTAGAGCTTGCCTTTTGTTTAAGGGGTCCTTAGCCTGAAGGTTTTTACTTTTCACAGGGACCAAAGTTGTCCTGGGATTTTTCTTCAGATCTTCTCAATTGTCCCAGGAGGACCCTTGTTCTGCCCCTTTTCTTATTTATTTTTACCACTCTGTGTTTGCCCCGAGGTGCTGTTTTATCTCTTTTATGGAGGAAAATTTTGAGAGCTTGGAATTTTCCTACTTACTTACTCTGCCGTCTTCCCAGAATTCTCTCCCCCACTAATTTTTTAAAGTCACATGTGGACAACCATGATAAATGAGCAACCAGCTATAAATACAGAGTATATATGGATATAGTTTACTGGTGAAATGATGTAAAACTTAGAACAAAGTTAATTTGATGCTAATTTAATAGTATGTATTAGTAGTTTTTTTCATAATAATTAGGCGTAATAGTAAGCAGTTCACATCAGTAACAGCTCCACCATGGCTTCCTTCCCTCCTCTGTGACACGTGGAGGGATTCTTGCTTCATTTCTGCTTCACTTTGATCCAAGCTCATCACAGGACTGTAGTACCTCTTGTTCTAATTCCCATTCCCTAGCATGCCAACATGTTAGCTGGGAATTTCCAGAATATTTGAGCTATGGATGACTGACAGCAAAGGAGGTGTCTCTTGGGCATCAAATCTGTGGGTTTCCAGAGGTACCTCAGAGCAGATTCTTGCTCTGCCTAATAATTCTTTTTAAATTCTTTTACCTTAGCTGGAAGATGCAGGTTGAAGGAGGGAAGTGGGTTGTAACCATAGACATACTTTCTTGGTCTTTACTTGTGATATAGTAGTTGGGGTATTATGATTTCAGGGAAGACTTTTCTAAATTTCTTACCTACAACTTCCAATTGGAGATTAATTTAAATAAATTAATAAATTAAATAAATTTAAATAAATTTAAATAAATAAGACTACCTGTGACAAATGAAAAGCAGAGAGACAGAGTTTCTGGATAATTAATAATTTACTTATCAGGCTGGCAAATAATCAGTAAATTGATGGTCAGCAGTTTCTCTTGGTAACCAAAGACTTAAACATCTTTGGAAACATGGGTGCCTCTACCAGGCAGGGATCAGTTATGATTGGTGAACATTAGGAGCCAAGATGGCAGCTGGAAAACAGGCTCACTTAAGCTCTGCCCCAAATCCCTCCAAACACCTGTAAAAAATGGTTCAGCAAATTCTAGAGCTATAGAACCCACAAAATAACAGAGGGAAACAAGTCTCCAGCCCAAAACAGCCTGGATGGTCTCTGGGAAGGGATTATTGCACCGTGCTGGGAGCGGAGCGCAGCCCAACATGGGCTGCGCCAGGACAGACCAGACCGAGAGTCAGGCAGAGCAGGCCTTAGGGCCCTGAATTACTGAGCTGTGACAGTTACCAGTCTTCTCAACCCACAGCACTAAAGATAATGGAGCAGGTTAATGGAAAAATTGCTAGATCTGAGAGAGGTGCATGGTCTAGCCCCAGCCCTGGTGGGGTGGCGGAGGTGGCACAGTGGCAGCAACAGCAGGAAGCTCCTGCAGCTTCTTCCAGAGCTCCAGCGTCAGCTGCTTCCAGAGTCCCTGGCCCACATGGTGGGAGGAATCAAGCAGCAGGTCAAGAGCGGGAGTGCAGGGATTGCTTTGCTGGCGCAGAGGCAGGGTTCTCTTGCTTTGCGCTGCTTGTATCTGGGTCTCAGTCCTGGTTGGCGCTTCTTGGGGGAGGAGGAGTGTTGGTGTGGCAGAACTTGCTGTGTAGAAATAGCTCTGAAAACAGCAGTGCAAAGGCCCTAAAGCTTGGGACAAAGTACTGTCTACTCTACAAACAGTCATACCCTGACAAAAAGCTCAAGGGTCAAGTGGTTGGCAGGGAACATGACCAGGCAGCAAAAAAGGACTCAGACTCAGACTATTTTGGTGACAAAGAAGATCAAAATATACAGCCAGAAGAAGTCAACAAAGTCAAAGAGCCTCCATCCAAAGCTTCCAAGGAAAATATGAATTGGTCTCAGGCCATGGAAGAGCTCAAAAAGGATTTGGAAAATCAAGTAAGAGAAGTAGAGAAAAAATTGGGAAGAGAAATGAGAGTGATGCAAGAAAATCATGAAAAACAAGTCAATGACTTGCTAAAGGACACCCAAAAAGTACTGAAGAAAATAACACCTGATTGGTGAACATTCAGTGAAGGGGTGGATGAGGAGGTGGGCTGAAAGCCCTCAGCTCTTCCTTCTGAGACTCAGCTACTCCAGCTATTTGGGTAAAGGCATCTATTTCCACCCAGACCACTTAAGTTGAACAGTGGGGGTTTCAAGGGTGTCCAATGCTCCTAGATCAGATTCCCTTTATACTTTAATCAGAAATAAGCTCTCCCAGTTGGGTGGTGTCCTGACTAAGATTGAAGAGAATTTTCAGGAGGGTCAGGCCATTCTTATTGTCAGTTCTTGTTCTTTAGAGGCTGACTGACCTACAAGGTCTAGATTTTGAATGAGAAAGTAAAAAGGGAAAAAAAAAACCCAGGGTCAAGATACTAATAATTGTTTACTAATAATCATTTCTCTCACATCTGTGGGAAGATTAAGGCATTGGCTAACAGGTGAAGGGGCAAGAGTAGGGGAGATGGTTAGAAATAGAGATTTGAGGAGGAGAGAGGCTACTGGACATTTACTGCTTAGTGTGGACCACAGTGGGGTAATAATTTTAGACACTCAAATTAAGAGAAAGTTGAATTGAACTCACATTAAAAATAGTTACATATTTTGGTTACATTTGTCATTTGACAAACATACTTTATCCCTCTCAGTAGAGAGTGAGGTGGGGAACCACAGATGCAGAATATTGTATATATTACCAAACTTGGACTTGTTGGTTTGTCTTGTTTAAGTGTTTTCTTTGTCACAAGGCAGAGTTCTTTCATGTGCAGGTAGAATTCAGAAAACGTCTGTGGTATAAAAAAAAAGCTATCAAGAAAATTTTTTTAAGGATGCAGTATAGGAGGAATACTATGTTAAGAAGCTATGTGTGGGTGGAGAGACAAGTTGCATTCTGGGATGTAGAGGAGCCCAGATTCTCTGCCAATACTCTATGGTTCTTAGAAAAGCATTCTAAAAAAGTAAGATGAATCACCTAAAGACTCCTGCATCTGGCTTTGGGATCCATGAAAGATTCCTTAATCTTGTGGAAATTGAGAAATAGGTAAACTTAGGTGGAAAGTGGAGTTTGGGTAGGAGTGGAGGGGTTGGGGGTGTGAGGGGCTGGGAGAAATGTTTAGCATCAACAACACCAAAATTAGTAGAGTGTGAATGGCCTTAGACAGATGTGAACCTGAGTGTCCCCAAAGCCCCTGGTGACAGGAGCCCAGTGTGCAGTGCAGCCATAGGGAGCTCCAGGAGGATTCTGATATAGCAGCCTAAGCCCAGAGACTGGAGAAAGGCACTAGAGAAAAATTAGCCTTTAGGGAGAACTCAGCATGGGAGTAGTCATTGATCCCATCATCAGAGGAAAAGGACCCCAAGGAGAGCCAAATGTAGGGGAGGTCCTGTATCCCTGTGGCAAAAGAGACATCCGCCACCCTCTTGGGCAGAGTCCAGCACTGGAGTGGCCTCAGAGTCCTTTGATGGAAAGGAGACCTAATTTTGGCCACCCTACTCAGGATTAGACATATTCTGACCACACTGTTTAGTAGCCAAGTATAGCTGCAACTCCCTTCCCTTCTCCCTTTGACTGATCCTCCCTGCCTCCCCAGCCTAGAGCCTGAGGCTGCTGAGCAAACCAAGGTAAATACCTAATAGCATAAGATAATACCTTGGCTTGAAAGATTTCTGGCATAAAGCCTGAGGAGAATAGGACCATACAACAAGTTTTGGAGGAAAAAAATGTCCTGGTCACAAGGATTATAGAAGTACCTGGAAGAAATGAAACAAGATATACAAAATGTAATAGCCAGGTAGAAAAGAAGAACAAGAAGTGATATCTTAGAACAGATTGTAGATAACCTCACCTAATAACTAAATGCCCTGAAAATTAGAATGGGCTATAAAGAAAACTACTTAATAAGCATCAATAAATATTAAAACAAAAAAATTGAAAAAAGAAAAAGAAAATCCAAAAAGTATATTAAAAACCCCTTCTCAAGAAAACAGTTCAAGGAGATATAATCTAAGAGATACTGAGCCATTCAATTTCAGTTCAATTCAATAAATATTAAGTACCTGCTATATGCCAGGCACTGTGCAAGGTGATGGGGATATAAATAAGAAAAAGAGGGATAGTCCCGGTGTTCATCAGGCTTACGATATAATAAAGGAAATCATCAAACAAAACAAAAGGAGACTGAAAAACCAGGGAGAGAGAAGGTGCCTTCAGGGCATGATGATGGTGGAGTCAAATCACAAGTGTCCTTGCTGGGAATGGTTGGGCTCTGAGCCCTCGTTAGGATGTGGGAGTGTTTTGTTCTGCCCTCTAGATCTCCAGTTAGAAGGATGTAGTACCCTGAGGAGGAGAAGGAGGCATGCAGACCAAAGCTGATGCAGTTTCCAAGATGATGAGTTTCTTAGGGATGCTCTTTTCTTTGGAACGTGATGATGGTAGAGTTGAATCCGATGGGTGCAGTTGTTTGGAAATGATATCTGAAAACCATGACCAGAAATTATAAATGAAAACTGCTGGCACTCTTAGAACCAGAAGGCAAAGTGAAAATAGGAGTCCACCAGTCATGTCTTTAAAGAAATTCCAAAATGAAAGCTCCAAGAAACATCATAGCCAAAACCCAGAGTTCCCAGGTCAAAGATTACTAAAAGCAGCCAAAAAGAAAGTGTTTACCTGTGAAGGAGCCACAGTAAGAATCACAAGACTTGGCAGCTACTACATTAAAGAAAGGAGAACTTGGAATATAGGATTCCAAAAGGTGAAAGAATAAAGGCTCACAGCAAAGATAAGCTATTGGAAAATGTAGGTATCATTCTAAAAAAATGACTCTTGAATTAAATAGAGGATTTCTCATTATTTCTGATAAAAGACCAGGACTAAATAGACATTTTGAAACGGAAATGCAAGTTCCAAGACAAAAATAGAAAGGTACACACATTCATTTAACTGGAAGGAAATATATGGGGATGAATTGTTTACATATTAATAGAGAGAAATAAGAAATGTCTCCTTGGGATCCTAATTTTTTAAGGGTCATAAACAAAGATAAAATGACAGAGGACTTGTGAGTGGTTTTGTTATGTTTTGATCATCTTAGGAGAAGACAAAAATGGGAACGATAGGGGCTTATACTGGAGAAAGGAGGAGGGGGAGATGAAATCAATATCATGTAATAGAGGTGCATGAGATAAGAGCATATCCTAGTGGAGGGAGGGGTAGGGGGAATGGCTGTCTCTTGAACCTCACTTTTATCTAACTACGTTCACATCTCACACATAGAAATTTTATTTTAGAAATAACATTAAGCTCAAGGGAAATGGGTAACAGAAACACAGGAGGCGTAGAGAGGGATTACAGTGTAAATAAAGGAATAGTCATTAGCAAAATAAATTTGAATATGAGAGAGGAACATGAAGGGGTGATTAAAAAGAAAGGAAGAAAGTGAAAAACTTAATTGGGCTGAGTAAGGGGAAGAGAAGAGCTACAATAGAGAGAAAATAGGCTATTTCTTTTATAGATCACAGGTGTTAGACAAACATCTTTTTCTGCTTTCTTAATTATAAAGAAGGACACGGACTAAAAAGAAGAGCAAAGTTCAAGAAGAATAGGATAGAGAGAAGTATGTTTTAAAGAATTACAATCCTGAATGTGAATGGATTGAACTCTCCCATAAAAGAGAAGAGGATGGCAAAATAGATTGGAAAACAGGATTCACCAATATGTTGTTTACAAGAAGCACACACAATAAAGATTAACTTAGAATTAAAGTAAAGGGCTGAAGCCAAATTCATTATGCTTCAGATGAATATTTTTAAAAAGTAGTGTTAGCAGTCATGATTTCAGAAAACTCTATGGTAAATATAGATATAATAAAAAGAAACAACCAGGGAAATTACATGCTGCTTAAAGCACCATAATGTATCAATATCAATACTTAATTTACCTAATTGGATGGCATCTATATACTCTTAAAAAGAAAAATTAATAGAGTTGGAGGGAGAAATAGATAGTAAAAATATAATAGTATGAGATATTATAGTACCCCTTTCTGCCCTAGACAAATATAAACAAAATATAGACAAGAAGGCAGTTAGAATAGAATTTCAGAAAGTAAAACTTGTTGGATTTCTTTTGTTTACTAAATGGGAATAGAAAAGAATTTATGTATCTCTCAGCTGTACATGGCATTTTTACAAAAAATGATTGCATTGTTATGTGAAGACCATTCCAGAGATGTAGAAAAGCAGAAATAATAAATAATCTACTGATTATAATGTAATGAAAATTATATTCAATAAGAGACCCTTAAAGAAAGAATTAAAAAGTAATTTGAAACTAAATACTACCATTCTAAAAAACTTGTTGGTCAAAGAATAAATTATAGAAATGATAGAAATAATGAGGTTAAAGACAAATTACAAAGCAGCCACAACTGAGAGGACACATTCTAGACCCCCCCATTTTAATGAGAAGAAGGATTGGGGGCAGGGAAGCATGATATATTGGAAAGAGTACTAGATTTGGAATTAAAGGAACTGTGTTCAAATTTTGACTCCGCCACTTAATAGCTATTTGATCTTTGGCAGATCATTTAATCTTTCTGAGCCTCAGTTATCTGTAAAATGAGTCAAGCTGGATGACCTCTGCGGTCTCCAGCTCTATTTTCGTGCTCATATACATGACTCATCCTGTTTTTGGAACTGAGATAATTGATTTATTCATATACAGTTTTGGTTAAGCCAGTTAACTTTCTGTACTTTTTCTTCCAGTTAACTTTTGCCCTTCTTCATAGAAAATTTGAATCATTTTTTTTCCTTTTAAAGAAAGTAAAGTGCAACTTTACCAACACAATAATTTTTAAAAGACAGGTTTTCTAACTACTGTTTTAAAAAACCCAGTACCCCTCTCTCTAGGTTGTTCTGTGACTAAGGGGGTACATATAAGACTGATATATCTTTGCTATAAATAAATAAAACTTTTTTGCCCTAGAATATTCTCATGAATCATAGCTTACTTTGCTCCTGACATACCTTACTTAGTTTTATTTAATAGGAAATAGTTTAGCATGCTTTTACAAACATCTAATTCCAGATTTCAAAAAAAGTGGTCTCAGATATGTCTCTCTTGGTCATCTCCTGCAGATTAGAACCCTGCCAAAAATGGCTGCTGATTAAGAAAAGCCAGTTGACAGCTAAGATTTATGGGGTTGCCAAATTAAGGCAAACCCTAGGAGCCATAAAGACAACTACGATATTGCTTAGCATCCTCTTTGGAGATATTCTGAAAATGCAGTGTGAGGTAGATGTTAAACCCTGAAATATCCAATTTTTGTTTCAACGGTGATGAAGATATTTTAAAAAACAATTTACTGGTGAACAGAGCCACAATTAAATATTCATTAACACCAGGAACAGCCCTATTTGGGAAGATGAGAAGCTTATTGTTCCCAAGGCTATCCCTGCCAAAGACTTTAGGTAACTACTTCTCTTTACTTGATTCATCCTTACCTTGCCACATGGGTGTGAACAAAAATAGATATCAGTGTTAGAAAAGCTTGTACTGGGCATAGGATCTGAGAGATTTTTCACTGATAATTAAATTCTGTTGATACTTAAATGGATCTGTGACCTATTTGATGTAGGTACTCAGTAACTCATCCACATCTCTGTATCTGGTTAACTCTTGTCTATGTCCATCTGTAAATCATTCATTTAGAGTTTACCCAATGTTAGGGGTGGAAGGACCCTCCTTTTATAGATCTCTTAGTATCACATGTATACAGTGTAGCCCATGTACTGTTTCCCTGTTATCCTTGTTTTTTCAAGGTAGAGGAGTGGTACTCTCCACTTAATGATGAACATTCTCACACCTGGTCATACTCTTCGCTTCCCAGCAATTCGGAATATCATCATCCAAATCCCATTACACACTCCTTACCACCCGATTTCTCATTCTCATCCCCAAAATGTCCTCCTATCTCCACCCACTCCTTCTACTATGCCTTCTGGATTGCCTTTTCCATAGGCAACAACTTCCTTTCATCTTACATCTTTCCCTTTCCCACTCATTCCTCCTTCCTCTCACACTCCTAACTGAACTCTTTCTGAAACCTGCTCAGACAGTCTTAATGAAACCCTGATGACAGCCTCCTTGTCTACCCTTTCCAGTCCTGACTGCACCTTCACTCATTCTCTGCTGCTCATTGGTTGAGACAGGAGAGTTGTTCCCTTGCTCTCCATTGCCACTTCCAGATTCTTTCCTTTCCTCCATCCCTCAGCAACCTCTCTTTCTTTGAGATTCATGCTATTCATATCTACCACTCAATCAAAATGCTGGTAGCTGTTGTCTACAATCTCACTCACTCCCTCCCCCAATTCCTTTTCCTTCTTCAATAAGTTCAATACTTAGCCCACAATTTTTCTCTCCTCCCCAATGCCTGCCATTAATGTAGAAGACTTCAATATACATATTGATTCTCCCTAAAATGAGCTAAGCACTCAGTTCCTTAAACTACTTAACTCCCATGAGCTACTCCTCCACCAAACCTCAGCCACACAGAAAGATGGTCATGCCTAGATTCTGCCAACACCCACAGCTGTACCACCTCTATGTTAAAGAATTTTAAAATATCCTTATCTGATCATAATCTATTGGCTTTTCATCTATCCCTCTGCCTTCCTTTATATAACTCTACTCTTCCTCTTTACCATGACCGCTAATCCCTTGACCCTTCAGTTCTCTCTCAAGACACTAGCTACTCTCTTCTTTTCCCCTCATCTTGACTCCTTGGTGAATCACTTCAGCTCTATTCTGTCCTCTTCTCTTGAATCCATCATCCCCTTATTATATCACTGATTATATCCAACCAAGCCTTATCCTTGCATCTTTTCCACGTTCCCTTCTTTGTCACCTTCCCTTCTGCACATGTATTGCTGAACAAAGGTGGAGAAAATAATTCAACCCTTCTGACTGGGCCCATTAAAGATTTATGCTATGTAGAAGATGGCTGCATGAAAGCAGTGTCTTACCGGAGCTCTCTCACAAGTTCTCCCAGATTCCTATAAAAAAGTGAATTTGAGCAGATTTGAGAGAGTTAGAAACCACGAGAAGTCTGAGTGGGATAAATTTCCCAGCCAGGAGAGTCTGAAAGGCCGAAGGAATGAATCTGTGGGCTAGGAGAGCGCTCCGCATGTGGAGCTGCTCCAGACGGGACCAAAGCAGAAGCAGCTGGCTGGGAAACCCACGTGAGAGATAGGCTGGGAGAAAGCCAGGCCCCTGAAACCAGCGGAGATCCCCAGGCCTCCCAACACAGGAAGGCACTCTGTGGAAGCAACGAGAAGCAGCGCAATGCCACCGACCATGAGATACCAACTCCTGAGGCTTGCAGGAGTTATGGCTTCTTGAACTTCTGGGAGACATAATGGCCAGGTAAACGGCTCTAATCCCTCCCCTCCCCACCCAGAGAATTCCTCGGGGTGGGGGGAAAGAACACTGGAACAGAGGAGATAGAAGTGGGGCTTCAGTGGCCGAGTAGTGGGAGTACCTGAGTCCCAGAGGGGCAGAGCCAGCAGGGGTCAAAACCAGGAGCCCAGACATACTCTTGCTCCCCCAGCGGAAGTGCCACACACCCAGCCCAAACAACAAAGAGCTGAGACCATTGCTGAAGAGCAACAGTGCTGGAGAACAACCCCAGGGGAAGAG
>CM053626.1:65127661-65161436 GCA_028646595.1 Phalanger gymnotis | reverse complement strand
TTGTTTTTCAGGGTTTTCTCGCATCCTTCTCATTTCTCTTCCCAGTTTTTCCTCTACTTCTCTAACTTGCTTTTCCAAATCCTTTTTGAGCTCTTTCATGGCCTGAGACCAGTTCATGTTTTTTCTTGGAGGCTTTTGATGTAGGCTCTTTGACTTTGTTGACTTCTTCAGGCTGTATATTTTGGTCTTCTTTGTCACCAAAGAAAGATTCCAAAGTCTGAGACTGAATCTGAGTCTGTTTTTGCTGCCTGGCCATTTTCCCAGCCAACTTACTTGACCCTTGAGTTTTTTGTCAGGGTATGACTGCTTGTAGAGTAAAGAGTACTTTGTTCCAAGCTTGAGGGGATGTGCTGTTGTTTTCAGAGCTATTTCTATACAGCTGGCTCTGCCACACCAGCACTCCTTCTTCCCCAAGAACTGCCAGCCAGGACCTGAGTGGGATCTTAAGCAGGCTGTGCACTCCTGCTCTGATCCACCACTTAATTCCTCCCACCAGGTGGGCCTGGGGCTGGAAGCAACTGCAGCTGTAGTTCTGTAGCTGCACTACCCTGCTGCTGCCCGGCCCCCCTCCTCTCCCCCTCCCCGCTCCGGGCCAATGACTGAACTGTGAACTCCTTCCACTCTGTACCCCGAAGCTTTTCCCACTAACCTTCTCTGTTGTCTTTGGTGTTTATGGGTTGAGAAGTCTGATAACTGCCACAGCTTGCTGATTCAGGGTGCTCCTGCTCTGGTTGGTCCTGCCACTGTCCATGCTGGGCTCTCCTCCACTCAGCTCCCAGCTCTGTGAGCGATAGACCTCACCCAGCGACCATCCAGGCTGTCCTTGCCTGGATCCCTGCTTCCTTCCTCTATTTCGTGGGTTCTGCATTTTTAGACTTTGTTCAGAGCCATTTTTTATAGGTTTTTGGAGGGACCTGGCTGGGAGTTTACACAAGTCCCTGCTTTCCAGCCCCTGTCTTGGCTCCGCCCCATTTATTGTTCTTTAGATGCATTTTAGAATTCACTTATAAATCTGTTTTGGTCTATTTGGTGTTTTTTTCTTTGGTGGTTCTTTTGTAATCTGTTCAGTTTTCTGAGATTGGACTTTTTAAGCTTTTTCTTGTTTTGTTAATTTGAGCTTCATATTTTTATAAATATTCTCATGCATTTCACTTACCAGTTTTATTGGCAGGTAGTTTAGCAAAATAGTTTCCAGTAATTTCTTTTATTCTTTATTTGTTCTGAATTTCACTTTTTCACTTTGTTTTTTTTTGGGGGGGACGGCAAGGTAGTTGAGGTTAAGTGACTTCCCCAAGGTCACACAGCTAGTAAATATCAAGTGTTTGAGGTCAGATTTGAACTCAGGTTCTCCTGATTTCAGGGCCTGTGCTCTATCTACTGTGCTACCCAGCTACACGTCCTTTTCCACTTTAAATACTGGTGATTTGGTTTTCTTCTTTTAAAAAAAATTGAATTATCTAAAGTTTTATTGTTTTTTTTAATCAGTAGTTTTGTTCATTAATAAACTAGTTTTGCTTATTCAATTTTTGTTGCTTTCAGTTTTATTATTTGACTTTGAGAAGTGTTTAATTGGAGTTTTAAAATTTATTTTCTAATTTTTTGATTCGCATACCCAACAACATTCTTGTGATAGTCTTCAGGCATTTATATTTTGACAATAGATAGCTTTAATTGAGATAACTAAAAGTTATTCGTATCCTGACTGGTGAATGAGATGGACTGCTGTTGGTCAAAAATAGGGGGTGAGGATAAACATAATGAGGCTGATATTTTTGTGTTCGTCATACAGTGGTTTCGAAGGGAATTCCAATAGAAATCCAAAAATATTTTTGGCAGCATACTTCAGATAAGTGTATAGTTTACCAAAGAATTTAGTCCTAATATAGAAAAACTATGCAACAAGAAGACAGTGGTACTTAGCTTCTGTAGATGGTGGGGAGAGGGGAGAGGGTCTTGTTTTCATATGAGAATCCCTCTAGCCAGCAGGGCAGGGTGTGGTGACTTTCATGGTCTTCAGAATCCACCTATTCAGAAAGGTGAGACATTCTCCTATGTGAAGAGGAAATTACATCAGTTACATCAACATAGCCATGGACCATAAGGAACAACCTACATCTAGGGAGGCCCAGTTTGGGCCTTGCCCCTTTCCACTAGCCAATCAAGTCCTGGCTTTGTCTTCTTTTCCTAACCCATGTTTTGGGAGGGGGGGATGTGGAGGAAGAAAGAGGGCCTTGATAAATGTATTTGTCACAAGGTTTTTCCCCCCTTTCTTTGATTTGGTTAATTGTGAGGAAAGGATCAAGGGGAGAGAGAGCTACCAGTACTGATGCCTCCCAAAAGAGGGTCATTTAAATGTTTTTGAAAATGCACAAAGAGCAGAGGGAAGCTTTGCTTGTCTTTTTGGAAAGTAATATAGAATTTATTATACAAAAGCCTGATGGGTTCTTTTTTCCATGTTTCTCTAATTTGTTTATGATATGGCCTCTGATGTCTAGGTCACATCCACAGATGGAGTTGATCTTTGTAGGAGATGTGAAATGTTGGTCTAAATTTAATTTCTTCTGTGCTGCTTTCCAGTTTTCTCAGAATGTGATTACATATCCCAGTAGCTGGAATGTTTGTTTATATTTATGATGTGGTCAGGATAGTCTTTTCTCTGGGACTTTACTGTGTGTGTGTACACACACATGCACACACACACACACATTGTGGATTTACTCTCTTCTTCTGTGTTTACCTCTTGGGCTCCTTTTAGTTGATAGTATTTCTTCATAGTGTTTGGTATTTTCCTCCGTTTCCTCATATTTCCAACCATAGCTGTTTATTTTTAGGTCAGACTACACTTCTCACAGTCTTGGAAAGAATAGGCAAGTTTTGCTTGGAACTGGATGTGATGACTATAACTAGTTGCTGTCTTCTTGGGGAATTCTTGTGCTTTGTTTCAGTCTTCTTAGACTTAGATTTTGATCTGTACTCCTTATTGGGCTCCTTTTCTTTTTACAGTAGTCTTCAAACCCAGAGTTGGTTTTGTCCCTGGCTGTGATCCTTAACAGGCCCCAGGGAAAATGGTGTTCGTTGTACTCGTAACAGGCCTCCTATATGGCCTTAGCTTCTTTGTTTTCCAGGAGTCACCCCAGTCTTTTCTCCTGCTTTGGTGCTTATCATGCCTTGGACCTGGGTGTGGGATCAGGTTAGTATAATGTGGTCTACTTGGACCCTGGGCTGGGCACTGGTCTGGGCCCATCTCCTGAAGCTGCTTAGAGACCTTATCTTCTGTCTCTTCTGGTTTATCCCTGCTCAGATTTTTCCACAGGTTTCTTACAGTCCTTTTGTATAGTCCTGGAGTAGAAAGAATTGCTAATAGAGGTTTCTCTCTAATTTTCTTCATTTTTGTTCCTTCTGGTGCATTTTTAGAGCTTTGCAGATTATATTTATGAGGGAGTCTGGATTCCTCTAGATCCTAACAAGCTGCTGCCTTCCCTTCTGTTTCTGCGCTCCCTTAAGTGAGGGAGAAACATCTTTCTTGAGCCATCTTAGCCTTTGGCTTCCATTTCAGTTTAGCATTGATCATTGGAGCATTGGATTATTGGAGTGTGTTTACCTACTTTTCAGTACCAAAAGAAAATTAGGGAAAAAACAGTTTCTGTCCTTGAGGAAGTTTATTTAAAACAAATTTTTTTGGGGGAAAACCCATGTGAAATGATTGAGAATAACATATAGTAAAATGATCAATTGAATATAATCAAGTACCAAAGTGTATGTTACAAATAATAACTTATGATTGGGCAGGAACGTATGAGGTGAATGCTGACTGTCATTAACTCTGGCCTTTTGGGCAAGCTGTCAGACTTTGTCAGGTCTTGGTTTGTTCATATGGACTGAACACATTAGACTACATCATTTTCAGAGACCTTTTTATTTATGTGAAAAATTTTAAACTTATTATGAACTTTATCTGATCAATAAACATGAACATTTCCTCCTACAAAGAATAGAAAAAGAGGAATGTAAATGAAATACTGTGAATCTCTTACAGCTTTTAAAAAAAACTGTATATTAATTTTATCATGGTAGTTCTAGTACTGCTTTGCTTGTGTCCCTTTCTGAACTTGCTTTTGGCTTCTTTGTGTTTTTAAAA
Organism: Phalanger gymnotis; assembly: GCA_028646595.1. Taxonomy (NCBI): domain Eukaryota; kingdom Metazoa; phylum Chordata; class Mammalia; order Diprotodontia; family Phalangeridae; genus Phalanger; species Phalanger gymnotis. The sequence continues at coordinate 65,157,298 of CM053626.1, read as the reverse complement.
TGGTTTATTAACATTTCTTTGTTTCTTCCTTCTTCCTTTTCTTCTTGTAAGTATCTCCTGAATCTTCTGCATAGCTTTTGCCTCACTCCACCTCAAAAGCCTCCCTTGTTATAAATAAGTATGGTTAAGGAAAACAAATCACATATTGGCCTTGTCTGAAAATTTATGTTTCTCTCCTCACTTCCAGTCTGTCACTTACTCACCAAAAAGTGGGCTTCATAATTGATAATAATCCTTTTCTAGCTGTGATTGGTCCATTGCATTCACAGTAATTTTTAAATAGTTCACAATTGCCTTCCTTTGCAGTCTTGTTGACATTACATAAATTGATCTCCTAGTTTTAGTCACTTCACTATGCATACAGGTCCTCCCAGGTTTCTCTGTCACTGTTGTAAGTGCAACCATATTCCATTACATACATATGCCATGATTTGTTCTGCCATTTCCCAATTGATAGCCAACCACTTTGTTTCTAATTCTTTGCTATAACAAAAAGTGCTGCTGTAATTTTTGTGCAAATTAGTCCTTTCCGGCTCCCTTTGACGTCTTTGGCTACTCCACCTCGTCACTTCTCTCTGTCCCTCTAGCCTAGTAGTTATATGGTTGGATCATAAGATATATAGTTTAGTGATTTGGGAGCTAATTCCAAATTGCTTTCTAGAATGATCAGATCATTTCACAGCTCCACCAACAGTGGATTAAATATGATTGCACTCCTTTGGCCCTTCTATGGGTCCCTTTATCTCTAATAATAGATAGTTATCAGGAAAATCTTTGTGGAAGAGGTGGAACTTGAAGAGTATCTAGGTCTTAAGTGGGGATGGAAGGGAGAAGGGGGTATTCCAAGTTAGGGAGTATTATGAGTGAAGGAACAAAGCCAGGAATTAGTGCTGCAGATGTGGGGAAAAGTCAGGAAATTAGACTTCCTGGAAAAAAGAAAGTTTATAGTCTGAGGAGTAATGGGAGATAAGGTTTGGTTCTGCAGTAGCTTACTAAGTTTTAGTTTGGTTTAATCCACCTGTTTGTCTAATAGTATAGGAGTGAAAACAAAAAATGTCATGTGATAGGTTACAGTATCATTTCATGTCTTTCTTTACCATGAGTTGATATGTACATACACATGCAAAAAAAGCCTTAATCTGTTTATAGCAATGTAGAGAAATGCTTTATTTAAGAGATGATATATAGTTTTTGGTATGAAGTTATCAATAAGTGATAAATACTAGTTGAAACCTTTATGGAAAATACATTATGAAAAATGAATTTTGCTTTAATTTTAAGTGTGTCTAAAATCTCCTTTAATACCCTACTCTAATGTCTCATGATAACGTGGCGGTAATCTTGGGCTCTGAAGCATGTGACATTGGAGGGCAAGATGTGGCAGGTTTTAACAAGTTGTAAAGGTTGTGAATATGGACCTTGTGATGGGCTCTGTGTCTGTTCTTGGAGGACTGCTCAAGCCAAGTTCACAAGTGCCACATTTCAACTTCCTTGAAATATTGAAGAAGCTTTTAAAGGCCACCTGGGGTTTTGTTTTGGTTTTTCCCTCCTCAAAAGGGCCCACATGACATCTTACCAAGTATTTCTGAATAGTGGGTGGCATCTTGTCTTTATCCATTAATTTTATCATATTATCCTTTATTTTTAATATAACTTGAGCCCCACCTTCCTCCCCTCCTTTTTTTTTTCCAGCATCTCTTGCTCCTCCTCCTCCATCCATCCTACAGGTAACTCCTCAGTTGCCTTTAATGGGATTTGTGGCCAGAGTCCAAGAAAATAGTAAGTTTACTTCTTTATGCTGTTGATCAGATTATAGGTGTGAAAGGTGTTTATGTGTCACTGACCTTCTCTATTTGCCATTCTTCCCTTTTTTGCGAATTATATAAAATATCTTTTTTGCTTACCTGTCTGTCTCTGTTTAGAGGAGATGCAGTTCATTCTTTAAAACTGTTACTGAATTCTAGAGTTTGTAAAGTGTATCTATTTTAAAATTTTGTTTGTTTCTGTGGTCATTTTGATAATTTTGGCCACACATTTGAGTAATTGAATTGAAAAGGAATGCACAATCTCCTCATATGTGCCAGTTACTCTGGTAGGCACTAGTATACAAAAACAAAACAAGACAGTCTCCACCCTCAGAAAGCTTGAATTTTACTGGCAGTAAACTTAAAATATACACACATTAAATACAAAGTTATGTGCAGGGGGAGGTGTTATAAAAATGGGAAAATCAGGAAAGACTTCTTGAAGGTGTCATTGGAGCGAAGTTATCACAGGGTGCAGGGGCTCTAAGCTGCTGAAATGAAGAGGAAGAGCATCCAGGCCTGCAGAATAGTCTGTGCAGAGTTAGGGGCAGGAGAATGACTCTTATATACGAGAAACCAACGAGTTGCATGGAATTTAGAGCACGTGACATGGAATAATATGTAACCAACCTGTAATAGTGGTGTGGAGCTTTAAATGCTAAAGAGAGAAATTTTTATTTCCTTCTAGAAGCAGTAGCTTCTTGAGTCAGGGAATGACATGGTCAGACATGTGCTTTAGGAAGATTAATTTGGCAGCTACAGCTGAAGGATAAATTGGCGGGGCAGCGGGGTGGGGTGGGGGGACGGACGGACGACAACGATGATGACAACGACAGATGGACCGATGCAGGGGGGCCAGTTAATAGGCTGTTTGAATAGTGCAGGTAAGAGATGATTTGGATCTGAACTTGGGTGTTGGTTATATGAGTGGAGAGGAGAAAGATGTGAGAGATCTTGTAGAAGTAAAAATCAGCACGATTCATCAGTTGACTGGGAGAATGGGGGTTGACTATAAACCTAGGTGATTGGAAGACTCATCATGTCCCCAGCAAACATAGGGAAATTAGGGAAAGGGATGGGTTTTGGGGAAAGGTATTAAATTCTGTTTTGGAATTACTGAGCTTGAGATTCTTTGGGACATGTAGATGGGGTAGAAATGCAGTCATAGTCTCAAAAAAATTCCTTTTTTCCTCAGAGGGGTAGCTTTACAATTTTGTAAATATTGTATAGTAAAACATAAACTGATCTGTATGGGAATCGGTTAAAGAGCAAATTAATAGCACTGTGTAGTCACAAATCCTCTTCAGATCTTCTGACATCATCAACTTTCACAGTCAAGAACTAGGTGAGGAAGCTCACTGACATGAGAATAGTATCTCATGTGCTTTTGGTATGAAGAAAGGCTGCTAATAAATTCGCATTTCTTCATTTTTGAATTTAAGCACATCCAAAGATATAGAAATTAGTCACTTAGTAAACATTTATTAACTGACTACTATGTGCTAGGCACTGTGCTAAGAAAGCCCTTGAAGTTAGTGTTATCTTAGGAAAATTAAGATCCTAGATTAACTTGCAGTCAGTCAATTAGCATTCATTTCCCTCCTGCTATGTGCTAAGCACTCTGCTAAGTACTGGGGATGCAAAGAAAGCCAAAATACAGTTCTTGTCCTGAAGGACTAATGGGGATGGGGAAGAGAGCAGAAAACAGCCATGTAAAAACAGGTATGTTACAAGGTAGGTTGGAGATCATCTCGGAGGGAAGGCACTAAGATTGAGAAGACTAAGAAAGGCTTCTTGTAGAAGATGGAACTTTATCTGAGATTTGAGGGAAGCCAAGATGGGAGTGTAAAGAGGGACTATGGCCAGGCCTGGGGGACAGCCAGTGGAAATGCTCAGAGTCCAGAGATGGAGTGTTGGGTTAAAAAAGAAGCAAGGTGGCCAGTCAGTCTGTAGACATTTATTAAGCACCTACCATTTGCCAGGGATTTTGTTAAGCCCTGGATATTTCCCTTCCCCCCAGGTCCACCCCCCCACCCAGAAAAAGAACTCCTGTCCTCAAGGAGCTTAATGAGAAAAGAGAATACACAGATTGAAGCCGAAAAGCAAATGGGAATGGGAGGTACAGGGAAGGTGCCCTACAAGGGGGCATGGTAGGAAAGTGAGGGAAGTCCCACAGTAGGGATGCCAGGTGCCTGCTGTCACTTGATTGCAGAGTACGGGGGTTAGATGGGATATACTATGTGACAGGATTAGAAAGGTAGGGTAGGACTAGGTTATGGAGGGCTTAAAAACCAAAGGGAGGATTTTATATTACCTATTTATATATTATTTTTATATTATCTATGTGTATACATACATAGATAATATCTATATTTATATTATCTAAATGCTGCATAAGATTGTATTAGCTTTCTTGGCAGTCATATCACGTTTGACTCTTTGAGCTTGTATTTTATTAAAGTTGTGATTTTTTTCAGCTGAACTGTTGTTTAACCAATGCTCCCAAAAATTACATCTTTTGAACCCATGTTGTTAGACTTCATATTTGTCTTTCTTAAATTAATTTCATTAGATTCGACCCAGTGTTCTAGCCTGTGCAGATCTTTTGAATCATAACTCTTTTGTGTAGCATATTAGCCATCCATCTCTGCACTGTTATCAACAAATTTGATCGGTATTCCTTGTACATGATAGGGGTAGAAAGGATAGCAACTTTGAGGAAAAGTCACCATATCATTTTAGATTTCATGATAGCCAAGGAGAGGAATATTGGAAATAGACATATACTTTTGACTTAAAAAAAAATACGTGTTTCACAGAGAGTTTAGAGGAAAGATTTATGGTGCTATGTCCAGAGGCACTAAGAGGGAAGAAAGTTCAAGAAGGATAAGCCTTACTCAAAAATCACAATTAAACCTGATGAAGATAAGGAGCTAGGCGTGCGCACACACACACACACACACACACACACATGTTCTTGCACACATTTATTTATACACACATGTGTAAAGTTCCAGTCTCTCCAGTCTTAATTCCACAGTACTGCCTCTTCTAAATTCTGCTTCAGCCAAACTGGAATCACTGTTCTGCTCTCCCGCCTCCATCCTATGCCTGAAATGTATTGCACCCTATCTTTAGCTATTGAAATCTTTGTTTTCTTTCTACAAGGTGGTGTTGTTTCCTGGGTAGAGAGGCGGAAGAGACCTTAGAGTACAGTCCTTTTGTTTTACAAATTAAGAAGTTGAATCCAAGAGAAAGGGGTCAAGTGGGCAGAGCTGGGATTTGAACCTAAGTCCTCTGACTTCAAATCCACATCTCTTGTGTATACTCAATCATCTTCTAATTTGCATTATGGTTATTACTGTACTTGTTTCGTCCCCTCTTTTAGTTTGCAAGCTCTTCGAAGGCAAGAACTGTCATTTCAAAATTTTTGCAGATCCCCAGCACAGTGTCTCTCACGTAGTTGGGAGCTAATAAACATCTGTTGAACCGAGAGTTTATTTTCTCAGTCTCATTAGATGAGCCTTCAAAATGTAATACCACAAAACAGTCTTCTGATGTTACAAAACAGTTTTCTGTATTCTGGCAATAATATGGAACCACAGAATCTAGCTTTAGAAGGTATCTTGGGAATCCCAGAAACACAGGAGTTAGGACTGGATGGGACTGACAGGAATTGCTAGTCTAAGTGCTTCATCCTTCACTAGAAACAGAATTTATTATAACAAAGTCCAGAGATGGAGTGTTGGGTTAAAAAAGCAGCAAGATGGCCAGTCTGTAGACATTTATTAAGCACCTACCATTTGCCAGGGATTGTGTTAAGCCCTGGTTATTTCTTCTAGAAACCTGACATAGACACTAAGAAGTAAAACTCATATGCTTATGGTAATTCACAACTCTGGAATGCACTCTCCAGTATGATTGGTCTATTGAGAATTATTCGTTTTACACAGAACTGCTTTACTCACTGCTTGACTGTTGAACTTCATGACTCTTCAACTAAAAAGAAATCCGATTCTCATCTGCCTTCATAATTTTAAATTTTAATTTAATTGAATTTAAATCTTCATCCTTAAAAGAATGTTTAGAAAATATTAACTCATTGTGAATAGCACTTTTTTAAAAACCAGACAACTACCAAGCCCATCAGACTGATAATAGCTTAGCTGTAGAGCCCAGTCCAGTCTAGCCAGTCATCCACCTTCTGGGATGCTGCACTATCTAATCAGGACTGAGCTCACAGCTGCACAATTCACGTTCATTCTTTAAGCCAGTTCACAAGGATTCCACGGCATTTGCTTTTCCTTCTTAAGCCAGAGGTGGTTTTTACCTCTCTTCAAATGAAGGTGGTATTGAAGAGGGCAATAGTTGTCCCTGGAGCTACTGGCCAATGAAATCAGTTCTCCCCTTAACCAAGGAGGCATCATTCAGTCTTTTCTCATTGAGCTGCTTTAACTGCCCCTGCTCTATCTTTAACTCTTTATTAGGTTCCACTTTCTTTATTGCTGCTGTTTTTCTGGATAGATGCCTCTTACCTTCGAGTACCCCCCTTAATGCTTTCAGTGAGAGCCTCTTGACTTCCAGGGACTCATCTTTTACTTAAAAGGTCACAACTTCCTACATATCTTTGATCAAACAGACAATCCTTTAAAAATGATACTTCACTCGTAGTCTCCAAACGTTGATGTGATCTCACATTTTCTTAGTTTTGCCCTCTTTAGCCAGAAAGCATCATAAAGCATGGAGGTACAAATCTCCAAAAAGGTTGTGTATCTTTTTGGTGCCCTTAAAAGGCTGTTTTTCTTCACATTCACATATCTCATTTTTAATAAAATATCTTGTTCTGCCTCTTTGCAACATTAAACAGTGCAGGGTATCATTTTACCTTGTTGACAAAGAAACCCAAGTCCTCAAATTCACACCATAAGACCAAACTGTCCAAAATGTCAGTTGAGAGCTGTTTCATCCAAATATTTTATCAGTGTATATTAAAACATACTCATTAGGCATGAAAATGTTCATAGTGGTGATCAATACCTTGTGTCCTTTGACAATTAATATAATCTCTTTTTTTTACAAAATATTTTTTTCTGTGGTTGAGCTTTTATTTATCTTTGGCTGAGCCTTCTGAAAAGATCTTAAAGAAGATAGTGTGCCTTACACTGGGTTCTTGCTTACTAAATTAGTTCAAGTCTCCTGACCTGAATGAAATCCCAGGCCACTTAAAGAATTCACAGGTGCATTGATCTTTAAGGAATCATGGAAAAGAAAAAAGATACCAGATAACTGGAGTCTTCAAAAAGGGACAAAAAAATTCTGCCAGATATGGACTGTTGTGCTTGGAGTGAAGAAAGGAAGAATTCCAGAACTGATCATTAAATGGATGATTATAAGCACTTGTAGCTAGGTGATAATCCCTAGGAGCCATTCATTAAGACATACCATGGCAGAAAAACCTAAATTTCTCTTTTGACAGTATTACTATTGTGATAGATACTAGGAAAATTGTTTGGTATTTAACAAAATCTCTCACGATATCTTTATAGACAGATGGGAGAAGTATGGATTAAATGATCAGCCTAATTAAGAAGATTCAGAACTAGTAGACTGACCATACCCAAAGGCTAGAGGTTGAGCTGGAAAAGATCTCAGAGGCTCAGAAAGGCTGAGTGCTTTGTCTTAGGTCACACTGGTTGTAAGCATCCCAGAAGGTGGATGACTGGTTGGGCTGGGCTCTATAGTTAGATGGGCTTGGACTCTAGAGCCAGTGTTCTTTCTACTGTACCACACTGCCTCCATTCATAAGTTGGTTTCAACTTGGAGGAATGTGTTATTAGTGCTATGGTACAGGCCCATTTATAATTCCTTTATGTTTGTTATTTTTCAGGGGCTTGGATGAAAGAATGCTTATGAGATTTGCAGATGAAAAGATCTAGAGGAATAGCCAGTATGTTTTATGGGTCTTTAGTCATATGACGTGATTAAATTCTTTACAATTTTTAATTTGAAAGATGGACTGTATCTAACAAGACAAAAGTTAATAAGGACAAATGTAAAGTCCTTAACTCAGGTTAAAAAAATAAACTGTACAAATTTACAATTAATAAGATGGTGGCTAGTGATCAGTTCATCTGAAAAAGATTTGGAACTTTTAGTTTACTACAAGATCAAAATGATTCAAAAATGTAGTGTTCCATTTGGTCCCCCACCCCTGGCAAAATAAGATTAGATTTCATTAATAAAACTGTGGATTTAAAATTAAGAGAAGTAATAGTTTGTTGTACAGTGACTTAGAGGTGGTACATTTAATAGAAGCATTGGTAGGCTGGAGGACATCTCGAAGAGGTTGATTCAGGGATGTCAAGGGAACTTAAAACTTTGACATAAAGATACCTTGGGGAAAAGACTTGGAGAGACCATTGTAGTTGTCTTCAAATATTTGAACATGGAAGAGGGCTTAGATTTGTTCTTTATTTCCTAGGTGTGGGGTGGGGAGATGAGGAACAGTTTTCCATGGGTAGCAATTCCTTTATGAGGAAGACCTTTCTATCCATTAGATCTGTCTGAAATGGAGTAAGCTGATTTAGACATTTTCTCAACACTGGATATGTTTGAGCAGAGGCTAAATAACCACTTATCATGACTTAGTAATCACTTATCAGAATTCACGCATCAGGCAAGGGTTAGCTTTGGTAAATTTGAAGGTCTTTTTAGAACCCAAGATGATCTATAAGAATATCAGGCTTGAAGATTCAGGCACTAACATTTTGGTGGGCTGTCTGTTGTCTTCTTTCTAACTTAACTGGTTTTTTAAGTAATGTTCATTTCCAAATCTAGTTTTGAATTCTGTGATAGTACAATCTTAGAATGAGAGGCATTCCAAATCTGTCTATTTTTGTTATCATCTTGATAATTTATTAGTTTCAGACACTCCTCCCCCTCCACCTCCTGCAGAAGAACCAGTCTTTGATGAATCCCCACCTCCACCTCCACCACCAGAAGATTATGAGGAGGAGGAGGCAGCTGTGGTAGAGTACAGTGATCCCTATGCTGAAGAGGATCCTCCCTGGGCACCAAGGACCTATTTAGAAAAAGGTAAATGTAAAGTGATATGTGGAGAAAGAAGTTAATTCTGAAGAGAAATGAAGCTATGTTGATGCTAAAACAATCTTAACTTGTTTGTCTGCCTCCAAGTAAAATTCTATTTATGTTTTATTCTTCAAATTCTCATGTCAGTTTTAAAGATTCATGTGATCTTAACAAGCACCACTAGGCTATAGTTTGAAAATCCTGGTCATCTTTAGTTGAGGTACATATCTGTCATTCATATACTATCACCTCTTACCTAGCAGTAATTAGTTGTTTTATCTAAGACAAGGAAATTACATTTCTTTGTTTTCCATGAATATTTAAATATTTTTAAAGTTACATTTACCATGTAAGCTTCTAAAGAATTATTTTGTTGTACAGTGAATCAGGATATTTAATTTAAGAATAAGAATTGCCATAAAAATTTCTCCCAAGAAAGAAACATATGACACAGTTCACTTGAAAGGTAAATTTATGAGCATTTCCAAGGAAAAGTTCATCATTGCCTGTATATAGGGCAAAAACAATAAGGTGAAATGAAAATAACGTAAAAACAAGGAAATCAATAAGAAAATTAAAATCCAACAAGATATTGCCCATCAAGTCATGACTAATAAATATTTTTGAGAGTATTCAGCTCAGGGGGAAAAAAGACTTTTGAAAGAAAAGCATTATTAGGGAAAATGATTGCGTCATCATTTTCAGTCCCCAAAAAATCTCTCAACTGCTCTCAAAGTGTAAAATTAATCATTCAGTATTATGCACTGGGCATATGCTAAACCCTGGCATTACAAAAAGAGGCAAAAGACAATCTCTGCCTTAAAGGAGCTTACAGTCTAATGAGATAGGCAACATGCAAACAAATATATACGAAACAAGGTGTATGTAGGATAAGTAGGAAATAATTAACAGCAGGAAGGCACTAGAATTAAGAAGGGTTGGGAAAGACTTCCAGTAAAAGATGGAATTTTAGTTGGGACTTAAAGGAGGTCAGTGGGTAGACTGGAAGAGGGAGAATATTCCAGGCATGGGAGACGGTGAAAATATCCAGATCTAAGAGATGGAGTGTTGTATTTGTGGAAGAACCAGAAGACAGTATCACTGTATGGAAGAGTACATATTGGGGGGTAAGATGTCGGTTGTTGTTCTTCATTCTTGAAGAGGACCAAAATGTAGGAGGGTGACATCATCTGAACTTCACTTTTGGAAAATCACTGGTGGCAGAATGGAGGATGGACTGGAGTGGGGAGAGCCTTGAGGCAGGCAGAGCCACCAGCAGCTGCTGCAGTCATTCAAGCATGAGGTGATGAGGTCCTGTACTACAGTGGAAGCAGGGTCACAGGAGAAAAGTGTAGAGTACTGGAGAAATGTTACAAAGATGAAATCAATAGGTCTAGGCAGCAGATTGGATAGGAGGAGTGAAAGATAGTGAGGAGTACAGGATGACTCCTAGGTTGTGAGCTTTGAGTGAGGGATGAAGGAGGGTGTCGCCCTTTACAGTAAATACTAAGTAAGAGACGGGGGGCATTTAGAGGGAAAGTTCAATTTGGGACATGTTGAGTTTAAGATGTCTACTAGTCATCCACTTTGACATGTCTGAAAGGAAGTTTGTTGGAGATGGAGGTCAGCAGAGAGTTTAGGGCAAGGAAGGTAGATTTGAGAATCATCAGTATAGAGATGGTCATTAAATCTATGGGAGCTGATGAGATCAACAAGTGAAGTAACATAGAGGGAGAAGAGAAGAGGGCCCAAGACAGAACCTTGAGGGACATCCATGGATAGAGAGAATGATCTGCAAGAGGGTACAGCAAAAAAAAGGCCTAGGAGTGATGAAATGGGTAAGAAGAGAAGAGACACAGGAGAGAGTGGGATCTCAAAAACAGGAAAAGAGAACATTGAGGAAAGGGCAGTCAGTAGGGTCATCGGCTGCAGAGACATTAAGGAAAATGAGGACTAAGTAGAGGCCCTTGGATTTGATAGTTAAGAAATCTTTAGTAATTTTGGAGAAAGCAATTTCAATAAGGGGAGAAGTATAAAGACCTTATCTTTTTTCTTTTTCACTATTACTCTGAATAAAATATAAAGCATCCAAGTAGATTTCAAAGAAGTTAAGTCTTGATTATTTAACTAGTTTAAAAGAATATACATCAATTGCTTCCTAAAAATTCTGACTTTCCTGTTATCCATTGCTTTCAACAAATGAAAAATTGATAATTTTTTCCTTACCTTTTCTTACTGTTTTAAAAAAAATGGCATTTCACATGGTTCTACGCATAAAGTTTGATCTTGTCCCCATTTGATTTTGATTCAATAGAGGAAAGTGTGGCTTTGAAGACTCTCCTCTAACTTAGGGTCTACCATGCATATATTAAGAACACTTTGAAATTCCTTGATAGAACCCAACAAGGTAACATCATTCCATGACTGATAGTAACAAGCAAGGCCCAACACAGGGAAATGCATCTTGCCAGTAGTGCTTCCTGCTAGTATGGAGGCTCTCATTCATTCCATAAACATTATTAAGTTAGTACTATTTCTTGGCACTTTGCTGAGCCCTGGTGAAAAAGGTAAAAATGAAACACTTTCTGCCCAAGATGACAAAAGATGGATATAATCAGTGTAGGTGTCTCTTTAGAATGTAGGCACATCCTAGTACGTTGTTGGTGGAGCTGTGACATTGTAGAGAAACCCTTCTAGAAAGCAATGAAGAATTGTGCAGATAAAGTGATGAAAATGTCTATGCTCTTTGATCTAGAGATTCTGTTACCAGGCTTATACCCCAAAGAGGCAACTTTGAAAGAAAGAAGAAAGTCCCCACATACACCAAAATATAGCAGCACATTTTTGTGGCATCAAAGCATTGGAAAAGAAGTAGATGTCTATTGATTGGCAACTGGCCAAACGGATTGTGACAAGTAAATGTACTACTGGCATATTACTGTGCTGTAAGAAAGGACAAAGATGAGTGTAGAGAAGCAAAGAACCATTTACATGAATTGATGCAAAGTAAAGTAAACTGAGCCAAGAAAACTGTAAGCAAAATGACTGCAACAGTATAAATGGAAACAAGCACCAACACAAAACAACCCAAAATGAACATTGCAGAATTACAAAGAACAAGCCTGGCCCCAGAAGAGATATGAGAAGACACTTCTATCCTACTTCTTTTCAGAGGTGGGAGGTCCACAAGTGTCAGACATTTCACACATTTTCAGACTTTGTTGAGGTATTGATCCTTTGACGATTTTTTTCTAGTTCTTTAAAATATACATTTGTCATATGGGATGGCTTTCTGGGATGGCCATCAAGTGTCTCCTCACTCCAGTCCATCTTCCATTCACCTGTTGTCACATTAATCTTCCTCTAGTGAAGATCTGACCATGTCCCTTCTTCCTCCTACCTCCTTTACCCATTAAGTAAACTGGTAGCTCCCTTCCACCTCCATGATTAAACATAAAATCCTGTTTGACATTAAAAACCTTTTATAGCCTAGCCCTCGATTATGTTTACAGTCTAATTATCTTATTCCCCCTCCACCCCCTTCCACATCCTCTGAGGTCCCATGACATTGGCTTCCTTAATAATCCTTGAGCAAGACACTCCATTTCCTGACTGAAGTTTTTACTGAATATCTCTCATCCCTCAAATTCTCTCCTTCCTCATCTCCACTGCCAAACTTTCTTCAAGTCCCAACTAAAATTCCACCTTCTATGAGAAGCCTTTTCTGATCCTCACTTAATTCTAGTGCCTTCCTTCTGTTAATTATCTCCCATTTAACCTGTATATATCATATGTGTTGTGTCTGTGTGTGTTTGTTTGTGTCTCCCCCATTTGACTGTGAGCAAATCTTGAGAGCAGGTACTGCCTTTATATCTCCCAAGCTTAGCACAGTACCTGGCACATAGTAGGTACTTAATGTTTCCTGACAATGTAAAAACAAAAGACATCAATAAAAATTTAATTTAAAAAATTAAATCCCTCTCCCAAAGGAGTTTATATAAATGCAAAATATATTTTTTAAAAAAGTAATTTCTGCACCTACCTTGTGTATGTGTTTTGTATGTACTTCTATAGCATATGGGCATTTTGTCATCCCTGATGAATTGTAAGCTCCTTGAGGGTAATGGTGGTGTTCTTTTTGTTTTTGTATTTTTGACCCCTGGCATAGTGCCTAGCAGTGCTTTAAAATCTTTATGGATTGATAGATAAAATATTAGTTATTTATCTCTTTCTCCTAACATAATACAAATAACTTCAGAGCTTAATTGAAAACCATTTGGATTTTGCTGAAATGGACCAGAAACTTGAAATTTTTCATCAAATCAGCTAGTACTAATACTCTACAATATAACAAGCCAAAGGGGAAAAAGGGGCCTTTAAACATTTATTAGTTCATTTCTGTTTTTCCTAAGAAGTCTGAGGCTTTATAACTTAAATTTGACCCTTTACAAGATGACACAGTGCAGATGCAAGTTGCAATCGAGGAAGATTTTTTATTAGTTACCAGAGATGCTGAGGTTAGGTCAAGGAAAAGTTGGGTGATTAGAGAGTGTTTGCATCCTACAAAGTGATGGAGAAGACTCTTCAGGTGGAATTGAAAGAATTACAGTTTTCTAATTCACGTCAACCTAAAAAAAAAGTGTAATGTATCTTCTGTAATTAGATTGTGAGCTCTTTGAAGGCAGAGACTGTCTTTTGCTTATTTTTATATCTTCAAGTGCTTTTCACAATGTCATGGAGTAGGTACTTAATAAATGCTTATCAACTGACTTACTGTAATTAGGGCATGTTTATGATGTCATCGTAATGACCCTAATAACGAGATAATTTTGAACCAGGAAGACCTTAGGGAAGCTTGAAGTTTCTTCTGGTTAAAATGTTAAGTCTGCCGTTTTGAGTAAGCTAAGGCTGTAATCAACACAGGCAAAACATTTTTTATTTGCTTTTAGAAAATTACTGTGTTATTTGAGTGACAGAGAGAGAAAAACTGACTCCCAGTGCTGACCTGTCCAGTTGTGTTTTTTTCTTCCTATATATTTCATGTTTCCATTTTTTTCTAGTTGTTGCGATTTATGATTACACAAAAGACAAAGAGGATGAGCTCTCATTTCAGGAAGGAGCTATCATTTATGTCATCAAGAAGAACGATGATGGTTGGTATGAGGGAGTCATGAATGGAGTGACGGGGCTCTTTCCAGGGAATTATGTGGAGTCCATCATGCATTATTCTGAATGAAGATGGATGATCTTGTACCGGGATGAAAAGGAACTGTTAGGGACTTTCCAGATTTACACAAGGCTCTGGGGAATACACTCATGTGAACTCCTGGATGGAAGGATAAGGATAATTGTAATAAAACTACTTATGTGTTTTGGCTTAAAAATTATAAAAAAGCAAGTTAGTGACCTAAGTATGAACAAATGGATCTTCCGATGGTTAGAGGTGGCTGTGCTGAGCTCTTTGAAGTAAATAAGCTGACATATTCATCTCTGGGTGTGTAGAGAATGAAATGATCTATAACTGAAACAAAGTCAAAGTGTGACTGAGGTAGAATCTAGGATCTTTCTCAGGAATCCTGTCTAACCCAGAGTTTTTCTCCCTTGCTTTAGTGCTTGGTGTTAGAAATGCCGAGATAATATCATGGTGTTAACTTTATGACCCAGTGAGCATCTTAGTCACTTTTTTTCTTCCACCTGAAGATGAAACATCTGGAGAATGTGTATGAAAGTTCACATAAAAAGCTTTCCAGGTTGTTACTTGTTTAATGCAGTTAGAATTTGCAGTTTTCTTAGCACTCTGTGGCGGAAGCAAGTGAATGCAAAACTGATTTTTTATCTCATTATAACTGTCAGCCAGAATCGTTTAGATGATGAAGTTTAGAAAGTGTTAGGGACTAACTAACTGATGCCACAAATTTACTTTAGTATTCTGATGAAAACTACATGGCCACCTGTGGCTTATACATCCAGACTACTTGTAACAAGGGTCAGTCATATCATAGCACAGGGTATAGTGAAATGGAGATTATATTTCCTTCAGGTTCCGAGGATCAGTCCTGAAGATTTTAAGTTAACATTTGAATGACATATATGTTTTCATTAGCAGTCAAGGTGAAAACTGTTCTGAACATTAAAGCTTTGAGGAGAAAAACATGACTTCAGAGCAGATGTTTTCTTTTAATTTTTCAGTATGTAGAAAAATCTTATTAGTCTTATTTGCAAAGAACAAGCAGTATTTAGGTCTGTTGGCAAGTCTCCACAGTGGAAATTAAAGGAGTTCTACTCTCTGTGATCATTAAAGACTAGCTTTTTCCTGTACGACTGTCTAAGTTGCTTTCTCCTTATACTCACAGAAATTTTTTTTTTGAATTTAGTTTGCAACACACAGTTCTACATAATTTTGAGTTCCAGATTTTCTTCCCTCCCTCTCCCACCTCCCCAAGAAGGCATAGAATCCCATATAACATCCATGTATAACTTGGCATTGAATTTACACACTAGTCAAGTTGTGGAGAATTATGACCAATGGAATGAATCATGAGAAAGAAGAAACAGAACCAAAGGAAAAAAAAAAACACAACCCAACAACAAATACAAAAGAGAGAAAAAAAAAGGTGGGAGAAAAAGGCGAGCATGAAGTGTGCCTCGATGTGCATTCATACTTTATAGTTCTTTCTCTGGATGTAGATAGCACTCTCCATTGATACAGAAAATTTTAAAAAACAAAAAAGAACTAAGAACAAAACCTTTGAGTCTCTTGTTCTCAATTGGAAAATAAGGTACCTATTCCTATTATTTTTTCACCTTAGATTTATCCAAGATTAAAATTGCAGTAGTGGAATAAGCTTAGTAGGTCAAGTACTGGTGCTGCTAGTTATGTGGGGTAAACCTTCTAGTGGAACTTCAACAGAGATTGTAGCAGAAATTATTAACTCTTGTGTCCACATGACAAATACAGCTTTGGAGTTCAGCTCTCAGATTTAGAAGAGCAGTACATTTTAACCTTCATTTTTCCACAGATTTAAGAAACTATCTCCAAAGACCCCAAATCCTTGTAGGGTAAGGTAATCCTGAATAAAAATGATCTACTAAGGGGACCACTTCAGTTCACCTTATGCTATTGACCCGGATTCTAGATACTCAGCCAAAATTGATTTAGGCCAGGTTAGGTCAGGGTGTGTGCACAGTGTTGAGAGGTCTTGTGCTAACAGAACAGCAAAGTTTAGTGTATCTCATTGACAGGTGGACAGGGTGTTAGCATGGAGCTTTGACCACAAAGCTTCTTTAAAATCTTAACTGAGGTCCAGCTATATGGTTCTTTTATCAAAGACAAACACAAACTCCACCCTGCCTCTTTTCCACAGTCATTTAGTGATCTTGTTTTCAGGTCTTCTAACAGCTGGGAGTCCTACATTAGTGATTACTAGCTTACTCACCTGTGCCCTCTTATTAAGCAAACTTGACCAAAAATCTTTTTTTCCTCAACAACATTAGTACTGGGTTATCTCTTTGAGCCTTTTATTTCCTTTTTAGAACCAGTCTGTGGCTGACTTAAGATAAGCTAAGACTCTCTTTTACTGCCTGAAGTGGATTGATGTGCCTAGCATCATTTTTTGGGGGGGCGGGGTGGGGTGAGGTGGAGTGGTGGTGATTAGTACTGGGTATGTACCTTAGTTTAAAAATATGTTCCTTAAACTATTTATTCCCAGTATCTACTCATACGTGCTGGATTTTCTGCTTCAGAGTGCTTTAGTGGGCTCGCAGACACATTTTTGAAGTCCAAAAGGTAATCTTGACAGCTCACCAAATTCAGTTACAGAAACACATGTCAGCTGAGCTACTCTTTCAGAGATAGATAAGCTTAGGGTTTTCTCTAGGAATGGATTTTGCTTCTTGGACCAGTGCTTTCCTTGCTATCTGCTAATGACATTTGTCAAGTTTTTCATCTTGTAGAGTCACTGTGGAGGGAGTCCATGGGTCAATTGCTGCTGGTTTTTGCTCTATTCAGTACTGATGTGTAAAAAAAAATTGTTGGATTTCATGCATATTTTTTATTTTGTACAGTTTAAAATTCTATAGCTTGTCTAGGGAGGATTCTATGTGATCAAACCCAGAGTAATTGGAGAATTTAATGTATGTAATATTTCATAGACTGCATGCTACTAATAGTGAAGGTGCTGTTTCCAATTTTACCATTTGTAAGTTTTCCCCTTTTGTCTTATTGAAAAAAGTAACTTGAAAAAACCTTGGAAAAACTTAAATTTGAGAAACAGTGCAGAATGCTGCAGCAAAGATGATCTGAGTCCAAAAGCTACTGACCAGCCCTCAGCAACGTGGTTACTGGAGATGAGGGGAATGCTGTCATGGTCCATAATGAAGTGCGTTCTAGGACCACAACCAAAACTAAATGCTTCCCTCTGGAATCATGTTTTCCTAGATTATATTTTTACCTTCACCCTTTCTCCCCCCCCCCCCCAAATAGTAGCCCAGTGTTGCTGTTTCTCTTTTGGTATTTCATTTCCATAGAGATATGAATAAAAATACACTTCCTTGTTCTATGGCCTTAGGGTGAAGATGACATAAACTTTTAAAAAGTGCCAATTGAGGATGTTGCAAGGCTCAGCCTGCTGTTGGATTGATAAAGATGAACCTCCTCTTGTCTTGTTCAGCAGTGTTTTCCATTGCTTGACTGTTTTGTTTCTACTTCTCTCAGTGGTCCTTGTTTCTGGCAATTTAAGTTAGGGTAAGCAGGCAGCTGGTATTGATGCCATGCTTCTGAGGGACTGATTCTATGTCACCAGGCAGAAGGAAGTATCCCTGCCCCCTTCTGATTTTGTTTAATAATTTACCAGTTTCATTCATGCTTATAATGATAGTATTCATGTAGCTGTGGTAGTAATTTTTCAGTTATTTCATCAGTGGGTTACTACTTCCTGAAAAAAGAAAGCAACTTAATGAGATTTTTTTTAGTTCTGGTGAGGTAGGAGATTGTGTACTTTGTGTTTTAAACTTTCTATTATTCCAGCACTTGCCTTCACATTAGAATACCTCTCCTATTGTCCTTAACCACATATTTCTCTAGTGGAGAGAGCATGTTGTGTCCTGAGCCTCACCATGACACTAAAAACAGCCTTATGTAGAGGGTAGCAGGCAATCTCTAGGTATTTAGGAAGGTAGGCATTTAATTTCCATCAGTTTACACTTAATTCACTGGCTGGGAATTCCACCTTCACTGGTGTTAAGAGGGGGGAACATCCCCAAATGGGTTTACTTAGATTCATAAAAATTATTAGAGCCAGAAGGGACCTTAGGTCATCTAGTTCAGCCCCCTCCTTTGACAGATGGGGAAACTGAGGCCCAGGGACATTAAGTGACTTGCTCAAGGTCCCACAGCTAGTTAGTGGTAGAGCCAGGACTAGAATCATGCCACCCAGTCCACTGGTCTTTCCACTATACCATGCTGTTTTGATTAAATATGCTAAGTTTTTCTTTAAAACTGTGAGAACATTGGAGTTCCACTTGATGTCTTTAGGAAGATACTTGAAAAAAGTATGGCCATGTTTTGATAAATGCCATTAGAGTATTATTCATAGTTCTTCTTTGAATTAATAAATCAGTGCTGAGTGCAACCTTCATTAGCAAGATGGGAATTTTAAAAAATGGTACTTCAATGTGAATTGCTATTTTGTACAACTGGTCTTCTCTCCTTGACAAGGCATATGTTGCAAACACGTTTTATATGGTATTTTAGCAGTGGGAGGTGCACTGCACAGCAGTCTTATAAGAAAGGCTTATAAAGAGCCATCCACTAAAGAGATATTGTGCTTGATAGCTGAAGTTTATTTTCTGCTAATATTTGCTCCTATTTCTTATTGAAACTTATACAATGATAATGAAAATTGACAAATATGACAGGGCCAACCTGTGTACAAATGGATTATTTACGCAAATAAACCTTGCTAAATATCTTGAAACATTTTTGTAAAAAATAAAACACACAAAAGTGCTTATTTTCACATTAAAATGGAAGTGTCTTTTGCAACTTCAGAATTCTATGGAAAAGCAGTTTCTACCATACCTTATGTCCATGTACATTTTTAAGAAACAACAGAAAAATATGGTTTACAAATAGGATGGCTGTGATTTGTGCTCTGGCAGTGCTAACTAATCCAATTGATGTACTCTTAGCTCCCAGAGAGAAGGTAGTTGGTGGCAGTAAGACATTATAAATCATGGAGGACTCTGGGGAGCAGCTTGTCTGCTACGAGTAACGTTTAGTGTATGTGTGCCATTATAAGCTGCCTCCAAATGAGTGGGGAACATCGATCTTTTACATTTTTTTTTAGATTGTACTTGGAATTAACTGTTGCTGTGTATTAAGAACTTGTTTTAAGTCCTAAATAAAAACCCACAAAGCACATAGAAGTGACTGGTGAATGTATTTATTCTTGTAATGAACCATTTTAACTTCAGTGGTATCAAGTTGTCCTTAAAGTATGTTTGGGGGAAGAGATGTGTAAGCATTCTAACTTTGTAGACAAAAAAATGACTGAGGCTCTAAACCAAGGCCATTTTGGGGATCATTCTTGGCATGTCACATTAAAATTCTTGGTCTTCTATAGACTAGGTGTTGTGCTGTTCCTGGGGTGATTGCTGGGTACATACCAAGCTATATTAATAACTCATTTATATGGCAGTTAATGATTTCAGAATGCTCTGCTAGTCACACCAATCCTGTGAGTTACTGTATTATTGTTCCTGTTTGAGGAAATGAGGAAACTGACTCAGATGCTTTGCCTGTCTCAGATTGCTAATTCTGCTGGAGATGTGAAATCAGGTGAGCAATAAGATTCTTAAACATGACTGGCCTTCTTGGCATTCAGGTAGCTGCTGTAATGGACTAGCTAGATGATCCCATAGGACATTACATTCTGGCTGTTTCAGGCTTTTTCAGCCTTTTGAGTCTTGTAGACAAAATCTAAACTGGTGTTCTATTTGAGCAGCTGCCAGTAACGTACATCTTTATACTCTGAAACACTGGGTGTTGAAAGTGACAGCAGAGGTGGTTTTGGAAAAAGAAAAGGGGACTTAAAAGGGGACATTAAGGGGACTTAATTTTCTTTTGTCTTCACTTTAGATTCCTAGAATCCATGGTTTAGATTCCCCTCCCCAGTGTTCAACTTCTCATGTAGTTGGAACCAAGCCTACATATTAGCAGAAGACATATATAGTTCCTGTCCTCCAGGAGCATTCTGTCCTGCTGAGAGTTTACATGTACTAAAAGGAGGTAAGTCCTGATCTGGTATTGAAAGAGAAGATTCATTGTAGGCAGTGGAAAAAGATCCAAAGGCCCAGAGTAGTATCGGCCAGGTTGATGTGAAGTAGGAGCCAGACTGTGCCTATATCTTGGGTGCAAAGATTAATTACGAAAGGAGTCTTCTGGAGTCTTTCAACACTATCAAGGAGGTTTCAGAATTATGTCCTGAAATGTTTGGGGGGCAGGCTAGACTAAAAACTTTTGATCTCTTTAATCTCTTAATATGTTCAGATTACATTATAATAAATGCTTAAATGAAGGAACTAATTAATTATATAGCTTTTTCTGCCCTTTTACCTTGAAGAAGAATAGGTT
This sequence comes from Phalanger gymnotis, assembly GCA_028646595.1. Lineage (NCBI taxonomy): Eukaryota > Metazoa > Chordata > Mammalia > Diprotodontia > Phalangeridae > Phalanger > Phalanger gymnotis. The sequence continues at coordinate 65,136,772 of CM053626.1, read as the reverse complement.
CCCCCCCCGCCCCATTTTTAGACAATCTTTCCCCTTCCCCTAGTTGTCTAGCTCTGGTGAGCAGGGCCAACAGACAATAAATCCAAAATACAGTCTCGGAATTAAAGCATTAAAACTAAACTTTGTGCTAAAATGTCATCTGTATCTTATTAAAACTTCAATATTCCTAAATTTGGTTTTAGTGTTTATTGAGCACAGAACAATGAAAATTGGCACTTAACAGATCTGACAAAAATGGTAGTGGATATCTTTGTTCCCTTTTCTATGATTCAACCTGTTGTAATATCTCCTTATTTGCTCATTTAGCAGTTGTATCAATCTTAACATGCTGTCAAATATGTAAGTTCTGGCATTTAAGCTGTCACTTCCTTAACAAATAATCAAAAGCAACTCTTACTGGGTGTTCAAAGGTTTACATCAGGGCTGTACAACCTTAGGTTTTTATTGAAACAATAGACAATATATTTTAATTTGCCATTTTAGTGAGAGCTCTGTGGTAGCTAGGCTTCCTTTACTAAAGCATTTATGTAAATTTCTATGCTTGTAGGCAGGCTGCATAAATTGCACTGTGGGCAGTATGCTGCCCATGGCAGCATTTGGACAGCCCTGGTTTACATAAATCTGTATTACACAAATCTACATTTAAAGGCTTCTGTCTAGGCCGGCAGAGGAAGAGAATATTTAGGAGATAGTACTGATGAGCCTGGGCTGTCTTACACTTGTCTTCACAGGACTGTAGATCAAATACTTTAATCTATTCCATTTTAATTATGAAGAAACTGTGGCCCAAGGTCACACACAATTCTCTGACTACCTATACCAGCCACGGAGAGTCAGGAAGAACCTGAGTTCAAATCCTGTTTGACACTTGGTAGCTATGTGTCCATATATGACCATTCTTCTAAATTTTATTTGCTCATTTGTAAAACTGGCTCAATACCCTTTTCAAGCTTATCTATGAGGCTTATTGGTTTAACCGGTGCCTACAACCCTTAGTACGACCAAGCATTCAATCACTTGTTATTTTCTTTGAAGATCACAAAGTACTCTTTCTAATGAAAGAGTGCTAGACAGTCTTGGCTATCTGTGTCAAGTATCAACTTCTTTGGGCCCAGATGATTGCAGTTCTAGCCTTAAAAGTATGATCCTCTAGCTGACAACAAAAGCTGGGAAATGGAACGGTCTTGATATGGAAGAAGGTAGCATGATCAATATGCTTGTAGAAATGAAGAGAAAACGAGTAAGATACAGGTACATAAAAGCTTTTTTTTTTCCCAAATAAAATTCCTTTGTATAAGTTGGTGATGTTGAGGGCTTAGCACTCAACGTAAGGCAGCTCTTCTTAAACTGTGCATAACACTATGTGTGGTTGTGAAAAATTTGGCAACAGTAAAAGGTTTCTGACTGTGCAATGACCAAAAATTAAAACTCAAATGTGTAATGAATCTGAGGTGTCTATGGCAGTGCTTGTCCATATTGCACGGCACAACTTCACTGCAGCCTTGGTTCTGAACACAAAGGATGTGAACTTTGCACTGTCTACGCCTTCAAGCCATGCAGCGCCAACAAAGGCTGCTGGATTGTGAAAAGGGGTCATGAGTGGACAAAGTTTAAGAAGCCCTGGTATTATGTCCAAAACCACCTTTCCTGATGTTGCGTGGCCTTCTTCCACCTCCCATCCACCCCTAAACTTTAGGAAAAAAACTGATGCAATGCTGCATCCAGGATATTCATTTATGTTTATTCACAACCTGTTACTGGCATGAGAAGAGCAAAAAACTAACCCTTGATGAAAAGTCAAGGTAGAAGAAAACCAGTTGTTTGGCCACTTAGGAATGTGAACATTTGCAGATCAGCTTGAGGAGAGAAAAAAACCATGTATAGATGAAGCCAATATTTTATTAAGGTTTCAGTAAACTTACATAATGGAAACATATAAATGAAAAAAAATTTACACTGACCTCATGACCACCATCCTAAGCCATTACAATAGTTTACTAACAATAATTGGCAAGAGAGTGACTCAGTAAAATAACTTAATCCAGCAGTATAATGAAAACATGGTCAGTAGTACTGAATGTATCTATATTTTCACACAATCAGGGAGCAAGGCACATTATGAAATAAGAGCATACAGTTATGCAAAAGACAAGACAAAAAAATATTGAATTTAACTACATCCTTATTGAATTGTGCATATTCTTTTGTATATTGGGTACTTTATAATGCAGTTCCTTTTGTCCTCTCTCCCATGCTTAAAAAAGTATATTTATACATACATATATTTATATATTTATATATGGCAAAGCTCTCCCAAACTGAATCTGTCAGAGTTTCTAAGAGCCTCCTCCCCTCCCCCAAATATGGGTTAAGGGGTTGGGGTGAGGGAGGAGTAGGCAATGGGGGAGGCAATCCCATTTAAAGATAAAAGGTGCAATTTCTTAAAAAAAGCGGTAAACATGAATGTATTTACATCTAGTACACGCTTTTGCACAGACTAATGACTTTTAATGTGCATCTCTGTACAGAATTCCATTAATGGCTGCTAACAAAATGAAGCTGCAAAACCACGGGAAATACTCCACTTATTTCATAAAGATTTTTTTAAGAGATAAAGTTCTAGTGATTATGATTGAAATCTAAGTTTATAAATATTATGTTAAACTATTCCAAATGCCAGTCCTTTAATAAGATTAGAAAAACAGTTAGAAATTTCATTGAACTATGATTTTCTTTAAACTCAAAAGAATATCTTAAAAGAGGAGCTAATTGGTACAGTCATTCATGACAAATTACTTAACAGAAACAGACACTGTCCAGATGTCCATTTTCACAAAGTATGATTTATACCTCTGTGCTGATAACCTTTTCCAGATGCAATACCTTTTACTTGGCTTTCCTAACACTTACTACGTCTTTGGTAGACAGCCCTGAACTTACCTAACAACATTCATGGCCAAAGTCATTCCATTTGGAGGGATGTTTATAACCAGTGAAATAGCTGTGATTTCATTTTTGCTATGCCTGGACCTTCCTTTCATCAGCCATCATGGATTAATCTACTTAACTGATTTCTAGAATGTTGTTCCTCCAAGGAATTCAAGGTATACAGTGAAACTTGTTAGTATTTTGGCATACTACTTCACCGGAGAAGCTCAAACCAAGACTTTTTTTTTTCAACATTCAGTGTGAATGAGGTCAATTTTTTTTCTTTAATTGTAATTATGTAATTATTTTTGTACTCTTGGTTATGTAGACACGAATTTAAATTGCTTACATGCTGCCATTAGCATATAGTTTGGGTAAATGAAAATCCAAATGTTTGTTCTCTCTCTTTGGAGTTCAATGAAAGCCATATCCTAAAGGGTTATTATCTATCTAAAACTAATGGAAGACATTAGTTTTCAAATTATTCGTTCTTTGGGCCCCATCTAAAGTTTATTTTACTAGGAAGAAGAGAGTACAGATGTATCCTTGCCATAATCAACGAAGTCATCAGAAAGATGTTTATATTTAAAGGAATCCTATTGTGAAATCATTGCCTTCTTATCTTTTGTATAAAGTCAGATGTTTAGGTTGCTGAATTAGCGGCACATCTGCATTGTAGAGGTTTACTCGCTATAATCAAATGATTTTAAAATAAATGATAGGTATGACCATGAAAGGAAATTATCTTAATTTTTTTTTGGGGAAGGGGTGATTAAAAGGAATAATTCGCTAAGGACAGGTAGGAAAAACCCATGTTTCTCTCAGGAACCTAGTAAAATTTGGCTAGAGCTTTTGGAAAAGGCCTTTCCTCGTACTCATTCTTTGGCCAGGAAAAAAGGAGTTCAAAAGTAGCTATTAGTTAACTTAAACTAATCCACACCATATCTGATGCATTTCTACCTGTGTAATTTAAAGGCATTTATATACTTGAGTACTAGGTGATGGCAGTTGCAATCAATCACAAGGAGGAAGAACATGCTTAGTGTTGCTACCTTGGGTCCCCATCTTCCTTGCAGTATATAATGAGTATCGCTTTGCCTGAATATTTCTTGCACATTTATTTTGTAAGAGCTCACCATGGATAATAAATTAACACATTCAGTCTAAGTATAATATCATTTAAAAATAACCTCACCAAGGAGTATTTTTCAAGTTTGGATCATAGCCTGGCTCTTAGCAAATCTACTCCTAGAAAGGGACCACCACTCTATAGAGTCAAAGTTAAAGACAGCCAAAAATGCACAAGGAATTTTAAGAACAATCAAGTATCAATGATTCATAAGGCATAGCTTGACATTTTCCTTTTTTCCAGTAATTTTACTTATTTTTCTCACTTAAAAAAGCAACAACTTGCAAATTGTGATCTAATTAGCGAGCTACAGCAAACTTAAAATAATCATTTGCCTCAAATAGAGAGAAATCAGATTATTTCCTTCCACTGACCAAAAGCCACACTGGCAAAATTGTGATGCTAATTTCTAAGACCAGATCCCATTATATCTTTTGAACATTTTAATGTTTACATTAACGTGCTTAAGTTTAAAAAAAAAACCACATAAGTTACATTATTACCAGAGAGAGAAATTGATCCTGCTGTAGTTCAAACTTGATGGTACAGTTTGTAGATAATAAGCAGGTTAGTACATGTAATAACCACCAATTTGCACTGCCGTCTAAAGCAGTAATTTAAAGCTGAACTGTTTGAGGTCCTTAGAGTCAATGCTGCCAAGCTAGATTTCCAGCTCTCTCTCCTTGGTCTGGAAAAAGGATGCTGGATTGAAACTGTTGGCAGAGGCAGTGGAAGGAAGGCACAGTACTAGTGTCATCTGGCAGTAGATAGATTTCCCTGAACCTACAGAGAAAAAGGAATGGCTACAAAAATACCCAAAATCAAAGGTTTGAGGTTTTTTTTAAGAACCCCCAATCTTCCCCCAAAACCTCCTTGGGGAAAAAAGGTTTAAAAATATCAGCAGCAAAAACAAACAAAAAAAAAAAAACCAAAACCCCAAAAACAAAAAACCAAAACAAAACCTTCTAGAAGGAAAATCTAAACCCTCAAAGAGTATACTAAAAACTTTTATTTTGGTTTATTATTCAGTTGTTTCCTGCATCCACATAAGAAAACACATAAAACGTAAGCTGATAGTTTGTTATATTTCTATTTTCCTTAAAGACACAAATGGTTTTATGTTCGACCAAGAAAAAAAAATCATTTCTAATTCTTTACTGTAATGTGTTCCTTACCAAAGGTCTGGAGCATCATTTCTGCCTCCAAAAACTTCCATTAGTGTTCATTCAAAGAGTCCTTAGTCTCAAGGAAAAAAAAAGTGACAGTTATTGGCCATTGTTGAAGGCAGAAAAAGTTGGGAATCCTAATGAATCTAATAGAAAACAACGAATGAATATTGTTTCTTAGAGTCTTATCCAAACCGTAATTGTCCTAGAAAAACTTTGGAGGCCTAAGGGAGGGAAGAAGAGATCTGATTTTTCATAGGGAAAAAAACAGTCCTCTGTCCAACTTCATAAAAGTTTGACATCACAGCTAAACTCAGTACTAAACAGATATCTGGATTCCTAATCTTAATACCTCCACCTCAGAGAAGAGGTGGGTAGGCAATCCTTACAATACAAAACTGCAGGTAGAAGGCTGTGGAAAATGACAGCAGCACCCATGGACAACAGCATAGTTTAACCTTCTAGAAGGTGGTGTTAGTTGGCTAAACCGGGGCATGCTTCAGAATCAACAATGCAGATGCTTTTAAGGACACTTCATAAGCACACAAATGTTAAACACAAGAAGTTTTGTGAACAATTGAAAATACAAAAAAAGTGTTTTTTAAAGTAGCATTGCTTTAAAATGCACAATGGTCTTATTGCTCAAACTATATTAACACAGGAGAATGGGGATGCGATAATGGAGGTGCTGCTTACTTTCACTCTTCACTTTCTCTTTAGGGCGCACTGTTTTCTAAGGGGGAAAATTTTTACATTAGATCTTTTGGGCAAAACTTGCTCAATCTTTACTTATTCCCAAAAGATGACTATTGTTTGGATTCCTTCTTCCATAGGGTCACAGTCTTGACATTTCCATCTTTACAAAAATCAACATCTTTTCTTCATTGATACTCATTTATTCATGCTTGCTGGGCAGGTCATGGTCATACAGTATTCTGTGTAAAGCAACTCCTCCCATTCCCCAAGATCAAGATGACAGGACAGGATTTTTATGTCCATCTCTTCCTTCTCTTCCCTTCAATAAAAACTGGCATGGAACAATATTTAACTAGAAAACACCATTAGATCTGGAGTTGTTCCACTATAATTTCATGCTGTGCTGCACATGCACAATAGATGATCAATATCAAGTACCCATAATTTGACATTCTAATCACTATCTGCTAACTGGATAAACTTTCACAATTTATAAAGATAGGATTCTGATTTGTAATCTTTTCCTCCCTCCTCTTTTGAAGTCTAACGATATTCTCAAGTTCCATGTAAAATACGGAATGTGTTCCGTGGATTTGTGCATTCATTAATGCTGAAAAGGACAAAGAAGTAGAAGCTTAAATTAAATTTCCTATAATTCCTAGTTGCTCCTACTAGGGAGAGCAGCAGAAATGTATGAGGTATTTATTCTCCCTAGAGATGTTTTTTGGGCAATGATATATTTGTATAATATGTGTACATAGTGTGCAGAGATACGTATTACATACAGCTACATAAAGCACACACTCTAAAGGATGACTGGTGTCCTGCAACACAACACCACTAGATGGTTGGTAATAGACATGAATATCCAAACAATTAAAAACTCAAGGAAACTCAAGAAACTCAAGAAAGGGATTAAAATGGTGCTCCTGGTTAACAGTAAAATGAACTAACAAAGCTTACTGACAAGTAATTCATCCCTTATTTTCTCAGGGACAGAATGCCACATTCTAGAAGGCTACTTGTGGCAGAAATTTATTTTACTCCAGATCAAATAACTTCTATCTCCTTTTAGTTTTTACAGCTAGAATGTTTTGGTTGTATCATGTCTATATTCTAAACAGCTGATCACAAACTGTCCTGGTATTGTTATCACTCTTGAGAGCTTTTCCTAGCTTAAAATTCCCCCTCCCTATGCTTGAAAGTGAAGACTCAAATAATCTAGATAGACCAAACATTCTGGATGTCCCATTAGAAACCTACTCAATATATATTATAAAACATGCACAAACGGAGTCTCATTGTACATGGACAGACACTACAAAATACCTCAAATGCAGAAAAAAGTAAGAAAGGTTTTTGGTCCAACCCACGTGAAAGAAAAAAAGGAACATCGAGCGATAAGACACACACACATCCCCTCCACCCACCCACCCACAACACAACCCGTTTTTGGACTAAGTATGCGGGATTGGGGGGGGGGGGGGTAGTGTACACAATTACCATTAGCTACAGCTGTTACCATTTTGATCACATTACCTATCGCACAAGGAGGTGCTGAACACCTGAACTTATATAAGGTGAGATTAGCTGACTGAAAAATTACCCAGAATCCTATAGTAGCTACCAGTCTCTAGAGAGCTTGGTGTTCTGGTCCCTTTTAGGGGGGGCAGGAGGTGGCCCCCTCCTCAATGTTGCATAGCCTGAGATATGACTACCTCCATAGCCAACCTTCTGTTGATCGGAGAGCAGTTCAGGGGGTGGAGGAGGTAATGCCATATCATCCATGGTGGCAGTTGGCTCTGCTCTGGATATCCGGGAAGAAGACAGGGAGCCATGCCGGGTGATGGACTTCCGTTGCAGTGTCCTATTTAAGTCAGCCAAGAATCCAGGTTGGACGCTAAGGCTGGACTTGGGAGAAGTGGGCACTTGTGGAATGACTGTGGCAGTTACCTGTTGCTCTGTGGTTTCTGCTTGTGTGAGGCGGGTACTATCATTCCGCTTGGGCCTCGTGGGTGGAGGGGCTTTCTTCACTGATGTTTTGGACCATGGCTGTGGCTGAGGGTTAACAACGGCCACTTTTGGAGGAGTGTTTCCTGAAAACACTGATGGAATCTCTACTGGTGGTAGAGGAAGCTCTATTTCAGGCGGAGGAGGTGGAAAGTCAGAATCTGAAGGAGGAGAAGGAAATTCTACCACTGAGTCCTTGCCAGGTCCACTCATAACAGGTACTTTTGCTGAAATGCCTCCTTGTTGGAGAACTATTGGTAGACTGACTCCAGAAAGATTGAGTTTTCCAGGTTTTGGTGGAGCTGCAGGAGGAGGTGGAGTTTCCTTGTTGGGAGACCCTGAAGGTTCTGAGGGGGGTGCAAATTTGCTAACCAGGCTGTCCACCGAAGGTCTTTTAGACTCCTGATAATCCGCACAGCTGCCAGATTTGATGCTGGAGTTTCGTTGTGGTGTAGGGGGTGGTTTCTTTCCCCCTGGACTAGAAGTCTTGCTGGTCTTTTTGACTGGAGATCCAATTTTATCAGGGGCAGGAGAGACCCCTGGGGTTGCTGCTGGTGGAGGTGGAAATACAAGGATGCTTTCAGGTGGAGGTGGAGGAAAGTCAGGGGATGGCACAGAGCTGGGCTGCCACTTAGGCTTGGCTTTCACAGCAGGGGGAGATTGTGGTGTTACACTCAATGGCATAGGCTTTAAAGGTTGAGGCTCTGATGGAGGAGGGGTCGGGGGAGGTGGGAAGTGGCTGGCTATCTGCTTCACAACAGACGGCACAGGAGACTGTGGAGAAGGAGGCGGTTTTACAGAGAAACTCTGTTTTGGTAATGTTGGTGGGGGGACTGGACTAGGAAGAACAGGAGGAGATTGTGGAATCTGGGAAATGGGAAAAACTGGCTGTTTTTTTGCTGGGGGAATTGGAGGGGTGGGAACAGAGAGTGGGGTTTGTATCACAGTAGGTGAGGCAGTTTTGGTACTGGTTGGTGGGGGAGTCACCAGGGGTTTGGGAGGGGCTTGAGGAGGTGGGGGTGCAGGAACAGGAGGGGGGGGTGGGGGAGCAGGAGGAGTGGCCTGAAGAACATTCTGCTGCACTTGATGGATTTTCAGAGGTGGAGGTGGGGGATTGAACTGAGGAACTGATGGGCCACATGGGGCTGGTTTTAGCTGAGCCATAGCTGATCCTGGGGTAGG
>CM053626.1:65082888-65118331 GCA_028646595.1 Phalanger gymnotis | reverse complement strand
AAACAGGAAAATACTAAATGCTGCAGAGGATGTGGAAAAACTGTAACACTGTTACATTGCTGGTGGAGTTGTGAACTGATCCAGCCATTCTGGAGAGCAATTTGGAACTATGCCCAAAGGGCTATAAAAATGTTCATACCCTTTGACCCAGCAATACCACTTCTAGGGTTATGTTCCAAAGAGATCACACAAGTGGGAAAAGGACCCATATGTACAAAAATATTTATAGCGGCTCTTTTTATAGTAGCTAAGAATTGGAAATCAAGGGGATGCCCATCAATTGGGGAATGGCTGAACAAGTTGTAGTATATGAAAGTAATGGAATACTATTGTGCGATAAGAAATGGAGATGATACAGACTTCAAATAACCTGGAAAAACCTACATGACATAATGCTGAGCAAGTGGAGCAGAACCAGGAGAACATTATATACAACCACAGACATATGGATTCTGTGATGACTAACCCTGATAGACTTGGCTCTTCTCAGCAATACAAGGTGTAAAGACAACTCCAAAGGACTCATGATGGAGAGGGCTATCTACATCCAGAGAAAGAACTATGAAGTATGAATGCAGATTGAGGGACACTGTTTGCTCTCCTCTTTTTTTCTCCCTTTTGTTTTTGGTTTTGTTTCTTCTTTCTCCTGATTCATTCCATTGGTCATAATTCATCTTTACAACTTGACTATGGTATAAATAAGTTCAAGGAGAAGTTATATGTAGAAGATATATTGGATTCCATGCCATCGGGGTGGGGGTGGGGGGAAATTTGCAACTCAAAATTATGTGGAACTGAGCGTTGTAAACTAAAAATAAAAATCTTAATTATAAAAAAAAATTAAAAAAAGAGCTGGTCATGGCCTTTTTTACAGGATATTACTAAATTAGTAGATAAAGGAATGCTATGAATATAGTTTAACTAGATTTATATACAAAGCTAAACAGTATCTCACAGTAGTCTTGTGAAATGGACAGACGTGGACTAATAATAATATAGACAGACAGATCCAGAACTTGTTGGATGGCTGAAGTCAAAGAGTAGCTGTTAACAGTGCAATGCTTTGTGCTGTTTAACTTTTTTTTATATCAATGACTTGAATAAATGCGCTCATCAGATTTGTAGAATCATCCAGAGCTGGGAAGGATAGCTAATACAGCTATCTCTTCCACATCATAATTTTCCCTGTAGTGGTTTCCATATATTGTGGGTCAGCATAAGAAATTAAATAGGAATTTTTCGCAAGTTTTGCAGAAGCCACAGATGACACAGAAAAAGTTTAGAAACTCAGAAAAATACATAAAATATATGTATAGTATAATATAAAAATATCTTCTTTTTAAATACCATAGTAATTCAAGACTTCTTCTCTGGTATGAAGGGAGGGCCAAAAATTTTTGCATGGATTTTCCAGATTGAGGGGTGCTGTGCCCCTAACCTCTATAATGTGGAAGAGATAACTATGCAATATATGTAAGAGTCAAGCACCAAAAAGATCTTGACAGTCTAGAATCAGGCTGAATTGAGTAAGTTGAAATATAATAAAGATAACTATACAGTTTTACATTTGGGTTAAAAAATCAATTTCACAAATACAAGATGGGGGAGTTATGGTTAGTTTTTTCTGAAAAAACAAAACAAAACAAAAAAAAACCCCAAAACAAAAACAAAATATGAGGATTTTAGTGGACCACAAGCTCAGTCAGGTGTACTGTGGTGGCCAAAAAAGCAAATACAATCTTTGGCTGCATTAAGAGAGGAAGCATAAACATGGCTATAATGGAAATGTTTTGCATGTCTTTACATGTCAAATTAATGTCATATTCCTTCTCTTGCCTCCATGCATGACATTCTTTGGACCAGCAACATATTTCCTTTCCATCTCCATCTACTGAAACCTGTTTTCAAAGCTTAGCTCAGTTGTGCCATCCATCTCCTATATGACGCCTTTTCTGATTACCACCACCCCTCCCCCATCCTATAATATGAAAATGATCTCACCTTTGCCTTTATCACTATCTTTGCACTGTTATTTAATTCTGTACATTTCCTATCCTTTTAGATCATAAACTGCTAAGGGCAGGCACTTTATTTTTGTTTTTGTATCCCTAGCATCTAGCATGATACATTGTGTCTATAATGGGGTCTTGATAAATATTTGTTGAACTGCATTAAGAACCCATCAGGTATGTTAAAGGAAATCTTGCCTTTGCAATCCGGATGCCATTTACCCACTGGTGCAGAGTTCTAACGTCGTCACAACAAAGATACTTGATATACTGAGACTTCTTTTGGATCTGTGGGTGCTGGAGTAAAAAGAGAAGGGGAAATTTCAAATGTAACTTCAAGATAACAAAAGCAAAACCTGAAACAAAAATTAAGGTCTCCCCGACAACAGTTAGAACAATTCGATTAATCTCCAATTACTTCTTTAAAATTTTGTATTTAATCTTGGAACAGGACATATGAATTAGAGTAAGCTTGATGAGTAAATTGGATATATCCCAGACATTTCTAGAAAATCTTCTGTATATATCCATTCTGGGGAATAATAAAACACATTAAAGAAGAAACAAAACCAATTTAAATTTCAACCTATGAAAATTAGGAAAGGGAAAGAGCGATTCTTCCTGTGAACCAAACTGTATACATAAAACCAAAAGACAATGAGAGATTCCTTAGTCTGAGTAAAGTAAATAATACAAATTTTTAATGCCCCCTTTTAAATACACATCATTGCTATTTCCTATTCTGTTCACTTTGTCAAAAGTGTGTATTGCACAAACATCATCTCCATGTGGTAAGTTAGAATAGTGAACAGAAAACAAAAAATCCAGTGGGAAATTCACCCCTCAAGTGCTCTGTTCTGGATGAAACTAGCCTAAAGTTAGGTAGGGACTGTGACTTCACTGATATAGGGAACCTTGGGATGAGGAAAATCCTTCCAACTGAAGCAGGTCAACACCTTATCAGCAGAAATAGATGTTGGGCTAATGCTTTTATAGGTCCTATCTCTCAGGAAGTGGGGGGTGTGTGTGTGTGTGTGTAGATATTTATAGAAACAGAAGTCATGGAGTGTCATAAAGAATAGCCAGCAAGCCTCAGAACCAGATAGAGGTCTTAGGTTACACTTCAGAGAAGGTGCTAGCTTGCACTGATAAGAGTTTCCTCACCCAGGAAGTTTCCCTGTGCAAATGAATTATAAGTTGGGTCTCTATTCCTTATCCATACTTAAAAAAAATACCAATTACTTTTATAATGAAAGCTACTTTTAGAAAAGTATTTTATATTATTAGATTGAAACTCTTTCAGTTCTGCTCATCCTCTGCAACTCTCTCATATCTTCTTCTAAACTTGCTACATGTGTAAATATACCAACGGATCACTTTCACCCCTGTCATGTAACCTGCCCCTATTTTTTTCTCACCATACAATTCCTTGATGACTTCTTTTACTCTTTATTGTTTTTCTCAGCTCCTCACTGGTTATTTATTGTAGCTTGTTCACACCCACCATGCCTTATCATTGCCCTTTGTGTGATATTACTTTATAATTCTTTGGAGACTGTGGTATATTCAGTTTCACTGCCATGACACCACCAGAAGACTTGGTATTAAAAAAAAGAACTGTTTATTTTCATGGAAAGATGGGTCACAAAGAAGCCCAGCAATCTTCTCAGGCACTTCAGCCTACTGCACTTGTGTGTTAACTCTGGTCCCAACTCCATGTCCGCATTACTATATATGCTTTTAATAAAAGATATTTGACTAAGTTTTCTAAAAGTTGGTCATTTTATAATTACTTAGCTGGTTGAACTAGGTAATTTTATAATGCTAGGAAACTTTTATGGTTTTCATTATCATATGAACAAAAATTTTGAAAGCTGTTTCCCTTGTAAGGACACAGGAATACCTAGACATACTTAACATACCTCATAATTCTGGAGTGCTTTAAGGTTGACAAAACATTTTCCTTTTAACAATCCTGCATAGTAGGTTGGTTGCATATTTGGTTCTCATTTACAAAGTAAGAGAAAAATTAGCAAATCCACTAATTGCATTTGATTAAATTTCTAGCCTCAAGGCTAATTGTTTAAAAACAAACTTCTATCATGATCAAAGTTGAAAGTACACGCTCTAAGTAAATAGTATGGTAAAGTAGAAAGACCACTCACTGGCTTTGGAGCAGGGAGATATCTGGACTCCAATCTTTCCTCTAACACTCACTCATTGTCATATACAGAAACTTATGATTAGAAGTGATCCTTGTCGTTCACCCAATCTAAACCACACATGAACAAGAATCCCATATAAAACACACCTAACAAATGGCCATCCATTCATTGCTTGAATACCTTCAGAGAGGGGAACCCACTACTTCACACAATGGCCCATTCCACATTGGGTTAGTTCTAGTAGATAGCAAATTTTCTTTACACCAATCCTAAATCTGCCTGTTTGCAAGTTTTAACTCTTGGCTTGATCCCTGCCCTCTAGAGACAAAGACAAAAAAGTGTATTTCCTCTTCCAAGAAAGAGAAATGGTGGTAGCAGTAGTAGTAGTAGTGGTAGTGGTAGTGGTAGTAGTAGTAGTAGTACTAGTACTAGTAGTAGTAGTAGTGATGGCGGTGGTGGTAGTAGTAGTGGTGGTGGTAGTAGTGGTAGTCATTCACTTTTTTTTTGTCTCTGTGCAAGTAGTGCACCTCCATTTTATAGGTGAAGAAACAGACTCATAAAGATAAGGTGAACTATACTCACACCAGTCTCCTGATCTATTCTAGTAACTGTCAAAAAAGGAAATTAAGTTAGTCTGTCACAAGTTGTTCTGAGTGAAACTGGTTCACTGGTTAACATTCAGTTCTACAAGAGACATCCTTAGCAGCATTTATGGTTTAGTGTAAATCACGTTGTTCTTTGCTTCTCCTAAACTTTTTTCAAACGATAAAAGTAGTTAAATGGACATGAAGGACAGCTTTGGTGGAGGGAAGGAAAAGCCACAAAAAGGCAGCCAGAAGAAAGTATGAGTCGCTGCTTCGTAACCAGGATGTTCACTAACCACGTCTTTTAAATCACCTTACCTTTATGAGTCTGTTTCTTCATCTATGAAATGGAGATGCATTACTTGTACGATGCAAAAAGAGTGAACTACTGCTACCACCACCACGCCTATCACTGAGCCAAATGGGTGGTGCAATGAATAGAATCCTGCACCTCCTGAGATTTGAGAGTTCAATTCCTGTCTGAGCCATGAAAAGCTGTGTGAGCAGAGGCAAGCCACAATCTTTGCCTGCTTCAGTTTCCTCATCTGCAAAGATGGAGATAACACTAATACCTAGCTCACAGGGTTGTTGTGACAATCAAATGAGATGACACATATACAATGTTCTGCAAACCTTAAAGGACTATATAAATGCCCGATTATTATTGTTATTTCCTTGATATAAAAATTTAAAGTGTTTCACTGGTTATGGTACAGGGTAAATCACACTGTTTGATCTTAGCTCCTCCAAAACTTTTTTCAAACAAGGGTAAAAGTAGGTTAAAATGAACATGATGGACAGTCTTGAAGGAGGCACAAAAGGGCAGCCAGTGGAGAGTATGAAACGTATGGAAGGGTATCATGTCAGTTCCAAATCCCTTGACTTAATAACAGCTGAAAAAGTATTATGTAAATCTCTCCACTAAAAAGCAAACTATACACATCATCCTCATCTCATTTTAAATATAACACTGATTTTGAAGGGTCACCAGGTAAAAGGCAACACACACTACTGAAGAATTAGGAGAAAAATATAATGGAATTTTTTATTAGCTTTTTCTGAAATCAGACCTAAGTCACTGTTTCCTTTTCTTTGTCTTTGCCTAAAATCATATTGGAACAATTCTACTGAGTAAATCAAAAGCTTTCCATTACAGGTGATGCTGTAAAATCACAACTCTAAATTAGAAAATCAAAGACAATTACATAGACATCAGTCACCCCAATCACCTCCTCAATATTTGGAATTGGAATTGCAATTGGATGCAATATGTAATTGAAATGGAAGCATATGTAATTGAAAGTAAAAGTAGTTCCTCATCACATTCATGATTTTTAAAAATAGCTTATATATAAACCTATCATATATTATAAGATCTATGGTTTCAATATATATTTCTTTTACTATGAATACTTTAAGTTTCATGTTCATATTCTTCTCAAAAATATTAACCATTGTTGCTTTCTTATGTATCATGTCTGATAAAAATGATTATTTTTCTCATTTCTTTGAGAAACTGATACTGTGTTGGCTAAATTCAGTATTTTCCCAGGAATTATTGCGATTTTTTTCTTTTAAAAGCAAACAGACTCATTTTCCCGTAATCTTTACTCTCCATTTAACTTACAGTGTATACATATGTTATCATGGAGATCAAACACAACCAGTGCCTCCACATACAACATTTAGCAAACTCAGAAATTACAATCGTTTTCTCTAAGTCTACTGCCAACTACTGATTCGATTAATTCAAACAATGCCAACTTGAGTAAATAAAATTTTTGCTGAACTGAATTTCCATGAAGGTACAAATGAGCTTTTAAAAGGCTATGAAAAAGACAATCGAAGCAGGTCTTAATCCTTTCTGTTAGTTACCAAAGAAAGACTTTATGAATAAAGTTCAGCTTGTAATTTGCCCTCAAAATGAAAACACAGGTGGGCAGTAATAGTGGTAGTAGTAGTGGTAGTAGTAGTAGCAGTAGTAGTAGTAGTTGTTGTAGTAGTGTATGTCCAGGGTGTGGGTTGAAAAGTGAAGAAGCAGTGAATTTACTTCTAAACATTCACTATGTGTGGTTTGAAAGCACTCAACAAATATGCTATTTCTCAGTATTCCTCACCATATTATCCTCTTATCTAGAGCTCATGCTCCTATCTCCCGTGACTTTTTAATCTTCTCCTATGTTCCCAAAGTCAGGAAGCAAAGGACATTTATTTGGGGGATGTTAGGAGAAAGGGTCAGTTAGGTATAAGAGGGGTAGATGGAGTCTTGGATTTTTAGCACTAATCTGTGGTCCCAAAAGCTTAAGAACCATCATCTTTGGCACTCTAGTGATGTACCACAACATCCATGTAATCTGCTGATAAATACACACATGGCTGAGAAGTAAACCATATTTTCCCTTTTCAATAAATTGGTGGTAGTGAACAGGGCAGAAGGGGGGGAAAAACACCTAAAACACCCCACATACAATATGAGAAAGGAGAAACTATGATACATTTAAAAAAAAAGGGCGATTGTACTAAAGCTTCACAGGTAAAAATTCAGAATTTCAAGGCTGCCAAAGCCCTTTAAATATGCTATGTCATTTTATTTTTACAACAACCCTGTGATGGTAGATACTGTTGTTGTCACCTTTTTATAGATGAAGGCTTAGAAAAAGGATAAATCACTTGCTCAGGGGATCGGAGCTTTTAATCATCTGAAGCAGAATTTGAACTTGCCTGATTCCAAAGTCAGAGCTTCTAGATGCTACATCACCTCTAAATATCCTAACAGATGGTACATCTTTGCTTCATTTGTGAATATAATTGGTTTAATTTTTTCTTGATAAATAAAAATGACAGTCACATAATATATTTTTAAAGTTATTTCTACTAAATTTATTCAAAATATATGTTAGGGTTCCGCTCCCTGCCCAATGTAAAGGAATAACTGGACTGGAAAAACCTCATGGAGGTGACTGGAGAAATAAGACACATTAAAAAAAAAATTCAGAGGTAGGGTACAATAAAGGAATTGGGAGTACAATGGAATAATTTACTTTAGTGTTCTTCCTGTAGTGGGTGGAAATAGAGTGAAGTTTAAACTCAAGACTATGGTGCCCCCTGATGGTTCCGTTTCATAAAGGACACCAGCTAAATGGAAAAAAGATTCTCAGGAGCAGAAAAGAATTTTCATCCCATCTAATGAACTAATTTTACTTTTTTGAAGACAAATACGTATTTCAAAATAACAAGAAATGCAATCAAATTATCTAAAATATACTAGAATATAATGCTGAAATGTCAGTAGCCATTTCTATTACTAAAACCTTAATTCTGGTATGATACATACAGTTCTTAATCTTGCTACCATTCCTGCTTTTCTTTTTCCTCTTTTAACCTCTAAAGTAAAACAATGTCAGGTAGACAGTTTGGGTGCTTACATTACTAAGATAATATTATAGATAATCCTATCTACTATGCTACTTCAAGTAGAAATTCTTATCAAATCATCAAACAAGTTACCTTCAGGGCTAAGCAATAGTCCGTAGGTGCTTTGTATTTGTTGCGATAATCCTGTCCATAGTAAACATTGATATGGTCCAGCTGAAGAAAGCATACAAGATCCCGAGAAACCTAATAAACAAACAAAAGAGTCAGCAACAATTTATCAAGTACTCACTATCCCCTAAAGCTCTGCTTCAATATGTTCTTCTCTGCACAGAATCCACTGGTAAGCTCATTGACTCTTACTGTCTCCAGACCTTCTCACTTGTTGCCCTGCCCTATATTTTCAACTGCCTACAGTACTTTTTCATTCTACTATATTAATCACACTGAGCTTAAAATTTTCCCCTGGAAGATGGCTTCCTTCTCCAGTTATCTTCAGTTCTAACAGCAATATCATTAGCTGCCCAATCAAAAAGTATAAAAGCCCTGGTGTTTTGATTGTTCTCTCTTTAATGACACCTATCTGCTATCTATCACCAAACCTATAGTCACAGCATTTCAAAACTGAAGGGACCTTAGTAAACATGTAGCTTGATATGTATAAAAAATAATCCTCTTTTTACAACATCCTGAAAAATAATTATCCGAGCTCTTTAGGAAGTTCATACACTAACTTTAAATTTGTATCTTTATAACTTCTACCCACTGCCCCTAGGTTCTACCTTCTAGGACCAAGCAAAACAAGGCGTTAACTCCTTTTCCATCTGAGTGCATTTCAAATGCTTAACTATAGCTGGCAATCCTTCTTAAGTCTTTTACAGGCGAAATATGTCCAGCTCCTTTCCATGATGGCATTTTTATTTTACTCTTCTGGACACTCTCTACCTTGTCAATGTTGTTCCTCAAATGCATGCACCTAGAACTGAACACAACACTCTAAATGTAGTCTGACCTGTCTGATCTATGGATAGGAGAAGAATTCATGACCAAACAAAAGATAGGGGTTTATAAAAGATAAAGTGAAAAATTTTAATTATATAAAATGAAAAAGGTTTTGCACAAACAAAAACCAATGCAGCTAAAATTAGAAGAAAAGCAGGAAAACGGAGAACAAAAAAATCTTTCCAGCAAGTTTCTCTGACAAAGGTCTCATTTCTAAAATATACAGGGAACTGAGTCAAATTTACAAGAATAAGAGTCATTTCTCAATTGAGAAATGGTCAAAAGATATGAAGAAGCAGTTTTCAGAGGAAGAAATCTAAGTTACCCATAGCCATAAGAAAAAAATACTCTAAATCACTAATAAGTAGAGAAATGCAAATTAAAACAACTTTGAGGTACCACCTCACACTCACAGACTGGCAGAGATAACAAAAGAGGAAGACGACACATGCTAAAATATTAATTACTTATGGGTAAGCCATATTTCCGAAATGTGCACTCTCTCTTCACCATAGTTGTTTAATGAACTGGTAGGACAGTGTAATCTAGGTTTATATGTATTGTAACAAATTTTATTATTAATATATTGCTATCTATGGTAATAATTTCTTTACTGTTAAATGGTGATGTTTAAGATTTAAAAGTGTCATTACTATGAATAGTTGGTGTTAAACTAGTATCTAATATTCTGCTATATGCTTCCTAATTATCTGACATTTGCATAAAATATAGGGAGTTGACCTACCAAAGCAAACTCAATACCTGTTGAGATCGATTACAAAATGTTTCTTAAAGGAAAAAAAATTAATGGCTGGAGGAATATTGTATACTCTTAGTTGGGTTGTGCCAATATAATAAAAAAATGACAGCAGCGACAAAGTTAATTTTATGTATGCAACATAAATACCAATAACAAAAAAGCAAATTAAAACAACTTTAAGGTTCTACTCTAATCTATCAGATTGGAAAAGATGGACAAAAATAGTTAATTCTGGAAGAGCTGTGGGAAGATAGACATAGTAATACTGTTGGGTGAAGCTAGAAACTAAGTGTTCTAAAAAAAAAAATTTTAGAATTACATAAGTTATTAAACTGATTATATGAAGTGATTCCACAACAGGCTACATATATAGGTCACAGATAGAAAATAAAAAAGTTCCATATTTAGCAAAATATGTGTATCAACATTATTTATGGTGGGGAAAAACTAGAAAGAAAATGATTATTCCTCAACAGGAGAATGGATGAACAAATTGCTATGTGTGAACATAACCAAAAATAATTGTTTTATAGGAAACAACACACCTAAAGCATTTTAAGAAACACGAGATTACTTTTATAAGCTGATGCAGAATGAAGAATGCAGAAGTGAGCAAACAGAATACAATGACTATTTTAAATAAAAACACTAAAAAGGCAGTTAAAGTCAGATGAATTTCAGCAAATCTTGGTTCTTAAACATAGAGGATGAAAACAAATTTCTCTTCTACAGGCCCACATGTGGAGGGCTATGGGTGTGGCATACTGTGTATGTAGTCTTGGTCAGAAGTGATGGCTGCTTTGTCAGTTTTAAGTTTTTCTTTGTGACAAAGTATGCTGGGAAATGTCTGTGAGGTTAAAAAACAAGACAAAACAAAACAAAACCAATAAAACCACCCACCAAATAACAAAAGCAGTATCAATGAAAAATTAAACATTTTTACTATAAAGAACACACCTTTGCTTTTCCTTTAGGAACATAGTAAATACCAGAAGCTCGCAGGAGAAAATAACGTTTTTTCCAGGACTTCTTGCCATCATCTTTCAGCCACAGCACTCCTTCAAGTTCTGGGACTGTTACAGAACTCCCACAAAAACACTCCTGAAACAGAACAATGTAGAAAGTAGAAATTAAAACAAAATTATTCTTAACATCAAATAAAAAACATTTCTATAAACAAAGTAGAACAGAAAACGATTGTATGTGAAAATATAAGATTGCTTTTTAAAATAATGTCATAAAAAATGAACTGAAACCTTTCTAGTGAATTTATTAGTTGTACTTTCTGGTTAACAGAATAAAAATTTGGTAAAAAAAAAATAAAAAACAAACAAATGAAAAACAGGTTTCCCAGAGAACTAAAAATATTAAAGAAGTATCAAAGATAATAGAAATAATGTTGAAGGAGTTATGAAAAAGGGCTCACTTATACAATGTTGGTAGGACTATAACTGGTGCAATATCAACCATGAAGTAAACTGTTCACATCCTTTGACTCAGAAAGCCATAAAATCCAAGGAAGTCAAAGGTAAAACAGAAAAGTTCCACATGTACCAAAATATTCATCACAGTACTGTTTGTGGGGGCAAAAAACTGGAAACACAGTGGGTGTCCCTTTCTTATAGAATGGGCTGAACACTGGCTGAACAAATTCCTTTAAAAGAACATAAAGGAATATTACTGGACCATAATAAATTATGAAAAAGCAGAGAAAAATTAAGAATATTTTACATCAAGAGATACTGAATGTAACAAGCAGAACGAGAGAACAATATTACACGCTGGCTACACTAATATAAGTGAAAACAATTCTAAAAGGAAGTCAAATTCTAAGAAATTTAAATCATCAATATCTTTGTCCCAGAAAGCAGATGATGTTGAGGGTTGAGAGAGACGAGGTCCAGGAACCCCAAGACTGGAGTTTCCTGACGGGGTCATTGGGGGGAGTCCCCTCAAGGACCTGAGTACTGAAAAGGGTCTGGGCATCTGAAATGAATTCATGATCTCAAGCATTCTTTAAGTCAAGGTGGCAAAGATTTATTATGCTTTACAGCAGGCAACAGTTCTTAGGGAAACTGCAACCTTACAGTAAAGTTTTTATATGAGATTCTGGGGTGAAACATGTCAATTAGGTGTTTTGGGGTAGGATTAGGGAGTGGTTAAGGAGTGGTCAGTCCTAAAAGGAACATGCACTTTTTGTATCCACTGCTCAGGTATCTTACCCAGAGTTCACCGGAAAATAGCACAATGGGGGCTACCTAGGGGTGTGGTTTTTGCCTTGAAATGTCACTAAGTCAACTAACAGTCAGGACTGATTGGAAATATCCAGGTTGCTTCCATCAACGTCTTGTTAGATCAGATGAATATAAGGGAGTATACATATGTCTGGGTCTAGCATGCACATGACAGGCCAGTGAGTAGTGAATAGTTTTATCACCCAGTACCTGGTCAGTTCAGCATGTACACAGGGAGTTGGACCAATAAATTCTATAGGTGCAGCTGGCCGCAATATGAGGAGGAGAGATAAGTGTTTTGCTAAGGTATGCTGCACTTGAACTGGAGAGGAACTGCCTGAGACAGTATTTTGAGGCTAAGGAGAGATGTGAGTTTAGAACCGGACGTGGTTTTGGAATTGGGGTCCCAGCACAGGCACCCAAGCAGAGGCTAAAGAGAAACGTGATGTTAGAATTAGCATCCAAGCACAAGCACCCAAGCACCCCCATCAAAGAACACATCTCCCCCCACTCCTTTTGGTGGAAAAGTTGGTGCAGAATGTTGTATATGTAGCCAGAAGTGGTTGCTATGTGAGTTGATTTTGCTTAAATCCTTTGGTTACAAGGCAGGATTCGATAAGTGGGGGTGAAGAGTAGGGGAATGTGTGATGAATATCCAGAAATCACTGTGACATAAGTACAAAGATATCAACAAAATTTACTCTTAAAAGTAAAGGAAGTTCACAAAGTTGAAAAATTCTTTGCCTTTTAACTACCATGGTTAAATACAAAGAATCCTTGCAACATAAAATTTCAACAATTAAGACACAATTTCTGCTAATAACCCTAGATACTAGACTAGCAAAAGGCTTTTTAATAAATACTCAGAAAAAAAGACTCAAGTTGCAAAGCATATTTACTATTTATTATATTTACAACAGCCTTCCTTTCAAGTTACACTTTTGAAAATAACATTTTAAAAGTGCATTGACAATTCTACCTCCAGCAGCACTTCTTTATTTCTGTCTGCCATCTCAGATGTTTCCTTTTTCCCCAGAAGATAGTTCTGAAAGAGAAAATGAAGACATTTAAACTTAAGGACCTAGAATAAAACAGAAGCTAAGTTTATAATGGAAACCTGAATTTTTATATATTCCTTTGTCATATACATGCTATTGCCTCTTTTAAAAAAATCTTTTCTGTGAATATGGACCTGGTAATGAACTGTGTTTTGGTTGCTAGAAGACCAGCCTATGTAAGACTGAAAAAACTTATCACCAGCAGGCTGATTCCTGGGTGATGAATTTTTCTGCCTTGAGAGCACATAAAAACCGGGGGGTGGGCTAGATTTGGCTCAGTGGTCATGTTTTGCTGACTTTGGTACTAAGGTATGGAAAGGTCATGATCTATAGGGACAGTCCCCATGCTAATGGAAATAACAGATCTTTTCAAGCATTTAAAGAAGTGTGAAAGTCTAACAATATACAGTCACAACAAAAGGTTTTTACTTTCCCAAAATAAGCATTCTTTACAATTATTCAATAAAGGTATTAATCAGTAAAAGTGATGCTTCATGATTAATAGTATTTTGTATATTAAGACAAATATTATTTGCCTTTAATACTGATATTTCTCATTAGTATTAATTGGAATAATAGAAATTGGAAATTAATAGGAATTTTACTTATTCAGTTGATTTTTAAAAAGTACAATATCCTTAAGTTTTCCTGATAATTGGGAAACATTAACCCCAATTATATGCTTAGGATTAAGATCTAAGAGGGAATCAGGAGGTGACCCAGTTCAACCTTTCTTTCCTCCTAAGAGATGAAGAAGCCGAGGCCCAACGAGGTTAGTTGACTTGTCCAAGGTCACACAACTAGTCCATCACAGATCTAGTATCTGAACCCAGGCCCTTTAACTTCAATTTCATTATTATTTCTATTATAATACAGCTATTCCCCCTCACAATGGAAGAATACTAGTATTTGCAACTATGAAGCATTAAAATCAAGTTAATACACTTGAATGGATAATGTAAACATAGGATTTAGACAAACAAAGGAGCTTTAAGGTTATTTAGTTCAAGTAGTTCCTCTTATAGATGAGTAAACTAAGGTTCAAAGAAACTACAACCAAAGTGACACAATTCTTCAACAAAAAGAACAGAAAGTGAACATAGTATACAAGTGAAGGATCCCAAAAGCCACAGTCCTCAAGGAGAATTTAACATCATTTCCCTGAAAAATCAGGTGCATAGCTGGGTCATCCAATGAGCATTCAACAGAGATGTTAATTTATAAGCCATTTCTTGGGGAAGAACTAAGGCAAGCTGTTCACCTGTTCTTTTGTCACCCTTTGATGTGGATAAGCACCTACCACTTTTGAAGGCTAGTGTTTTGATCCTTAGAGTATCCACACAGGCCAGAAAGCAAGTCATGCTATAGTGCTCTACAATTGTCATCAAGTTGTCCATCTTTCAAAACGGTTACTTGATTAGTTACAGCAAATAAACTGTATTTCAATCTTACAAGAATTTTCAGGCTTACCTGGGGATTTTTGAAAAGTGCATATTTTTCTATACGTTCCACAAAGATAAGTTTGTTTTGACTATCTCTTGTCCAGTTTAGAAGATTTTCAACTAAGTTTTCATGATCTTCAAAGATTCTCTCTGCCCAAATGACAACGTTTTATTAGTACTTCATTGCTGTAACAATCTCAGAATTAGATTATTTTATATTATAGTCTATGACTCATTGAAGACTTCTGGGTAGGGGGTGACATGATCTGAGCTAACGTATCTAGCAGCCATGTAGGGCTTAAATACCCCTTAAACAAAGGAAGAGAAGAAAACTTAAAATAAACACTGTGGGAATCGAGTGAACCACACTGACTCCATCTTATGACTCAATTCTGGGTCTAGTTCAGTTCCCTTTCTATTGAATTATGGAATTAGTTCAATTTCTGTCTTGTGATAAAACTTTATTCAATTATGGGAATTATCATAAAACTTTATCGCATTCTTTGAACCTCATCCTGCATGGCTGGGAAGCTGCACCACCTCTATCTGTTACTTAGAGACTCTTAACTAAGGACCTAGGTTATGCTGACCAGACACCCAGCCAGATCCAAAGACTGATGCAAAGAGTTTTCGCACAATCATACATCACAAGCAACCCATATGTCTTATCTAAAAATTGGGCCTGTTCTGGTTAATCAGTTATTGTTTCTATTTTCTTTTAATTGAACATAAGACACTTGGGATTTCTGATTTCAGGGATATGTACCTGTTTGCTCTCACCCTCCCAACTTGGAAAGTCCCTAATCTTTCCTCCAACTAGAAATCAGACTAATAATGTATCCTGGTTAATTGTTTTCTTTTAATTAATTGGTTGTTTTTAATACATAAAAATTTGGTTCATTCTATATTCAGGGTCTTTGGTAGGACTGGGGAGTCTAATGAACTGCCTATTATATCTATCGATGATAAATAATATAGGTCTGACTGTTTTCTCAGTTATTATTGATTACTACAATGATGGACTAAATGAGTACTTAGGTTCCTTTCAACTCTGAGATTCAAGATGTGGAGAAATCATTCCACAAATATTTAAAACTTATGCTATATGTAAGTCACTGTGGTAGATACTGGAGGGGAAACAGGCTGGAAACAGATTATCTGGAGTTTTTGTGTATTAAGCTAAAGAGCTTGAGTTTTACTTGGTAGACAGTGGGGAAGGTTTTGTTTTTCTAGGAATGTGATGTGTTCAGAGATGTTCATGATGAAGATGAATTAGTTGTCTCTGCGTACTTGGGAGGGCAATGTAGTGCAGTGGAAAGAGTGCTGGATTTGGACTCAGAGGACCTAGTTCGAATCTTTTCAAACTTGAGTTTCCTCACCTCTGGACTAAACCAGTTTCTACAAGGAAAGGTTTTTCTAGCTCTAGGCTCCTAAGCTTTGGCAAAGGATAAGAATGAAGGAAAGGGAAAAAAGCAAAACCACTTAGGTGACTGGTGCCCAATAAAGAAACAGGGAATCCAGAAGGAGCCAGTATTGAGGAGGATGATGTTTGGCTGATATAGAATGAGACATAAGAATAGTCAACAACTTATTAAATGAATTTGAATTACTATATAAAATAAGGGTAGATGTACAGGAGTACCTTGCTATGTTACTGCAATATTCTTAGGACGATCATTTAATTTTAGATGAACTTTATGAAGTCAACTATGTAAGGTTCAAATGTGAGACAATATTACCCGGATAAATTTCAAAGATGTTGATGAATCTCTGAACTTAGATTATTTATTTGAGGAAAATTATCTTTAATATTTTTAGAGAGAGGGGAAAAATTTAAGAACACAACACTTAGATACAACAGAAATAAATCAGTTAAGATAACAAAAAGTGAGGTGAAATTAAATGTATGCCATGATGGCTTCAAGATATTTTAGAAATCTAAAATAACAATTAATACAAAAAGTTTTGTTATAAGGCCCCTTTTTGTACTCAGTGATAAATTTAACAATAAAAGGTTCCTATGTGAAACTTATAGATCATAGGAAATTTAGTCAAATTGTTTAAGACCATTGTCTAACACTATCTAAAACACTCAAGAGGTTTTCCATTTACCTCTGAAAAATCAAATATAAGCAATATAAGCATAGCTGTAGTAGGATAAAATGATTAGTCGATTGTATAAAATTCCAAAAAAAAAAATGCAGTATTTTTCATGCTTTGTTCTGTCCACAATAAAGCAAGACACGAATGAAAAGGTACGGATTATAATCTTGTATTACATTATAATCTAAACAACAATCAGACAAATCAGATGCTACAAACATAGGGGGAAAATCCAAATTATGAAAAAACTGCAACTAAATTTATAACAATAAATAGGATTTTTAATGTACGCTCTTATAGAGAGTGAGACAAATGATCTTACAAAGACATAAAAGACTGGTACAACAAAATTACTAACCCATTTGTAATTCGGAGATGGTTTCTACTAGTGACCAGTCTAAGCTATAGCCACAGTGTGACTTGTCCATCAGATTATCCAACACTTGTCTCACCGTCTGCCTCTCATCTACCATCATTGTTTTAGAGCTGTCATCAGACATGTGGACTCTAATTACAAGCTGTAACAGATAAGAAAAAAGTTAAAAAACAAAAAACATTTTAAAAGTCATTTTTTCCAAGTCTTTCTATACTAGTAATAATATCTAAATAAAAATTAAACTTGTTGAAAAGCTATATTCAATTCATATAAAGTAAATATACATACTTATACAATCTCATTTGAGCTTTATAGTAATCCTAAGATGTTTTATTATTCCTGTTTTGTAGATGAGGCAGCTGAGGGTTCAAAGAGCCTTAGCCAAAATTCCAACTGTGGGGCAAGGGCTGGAAGCCTTGTGACCAGCATTCTTTCTACTATACCAGGCTGCTTCTTAAAAAGGAAAGAAAAACTCTTAAAATATCATCAACAACAGCCTTTATCATCCTTTTACTTTATTGGCCTCCTAACATCTGGCTAGGATCGACTAAATTGAAGGAATGATAGATTTTTGTTGTTTCTTGGAGGGAGAAAAGAGTGAAAAAAACATGGCAGGCCTTTTCTATACAAAGAAAAAAGGATATAGAGTTCAAAACAAGGTAGGGTAAAAATCTTAAAATAAAATAGATTCTTACAGTACTTGTATTCTTGAATTAAAGGACATGTTTTGATTGAAAATTAAGAAAGTGGTCTTCATGCATTCCATGTTCTAATCAAACTGAACTCCTAGCCATTTTATTCCCACTTCTATCCATACATTTCCACGAGGTATCCCAGATGCCTGGAGTGTACTTCCTCCTCAACTCGGCCCCTTGGAATTCTTATCTACAAGGCTCGACTTGGGGCGACCTCCTTGGACCAGTGTTCCCTGAGCTGCCCCACTGTGATGCTCTTTCCCCTTGCATGGGTTTGTCTACACCTATCTTTGTAGTACAGGTTTTACCTCCCAAACACGTCAGTTCCTTAAGGACTCTTTCTATCTCCAGTATCGAGCACACTGCTGTACATATTGCAGGGACTTTGTAAAGTTTGCTGAATGTTGCAATAACTAGAAAGATGTATTAAAAGTTTTAACCAAGAAAAGTACACCTAAACGTCATCAAGTGAACCGGTACAAGCATATGCTTCTGTTATCTTTGCTTAGTGATCTTCAGCAATCAGAAGAAAAGAATGAGAGAGGCACTGGTACATATGAAACATTTGTTGGCCATTACCACCTGCAAGGCATAAATACCTTATCAATTACTTAAATTTAGCAAGCCTTTTAAGAGTTCCAAATGGGGTAATGTAATAAATGGTCTGAGAAGCTCCTCTCACCCCCCTCGACTGAGATAATTAACATCCATTACTTCGAAAGGTCTGTGACTGCATTGGTCTAAGCATAACTAATGCTTTAGTTAATAGTTTACACGTTGCTGTTGCTCAGAATATTTATTACCTTCTCTTCTGAGAAGCCTCCTGCCCTTAGCTAGGCTCACTAGGCCTTTCAGCTTAGTAGACAGACCCTGCTGCGGCCTCTAGTCCCCTGGCTGGCTGAACACATTTCTATTTCTATGTCATTCTGACATACAGTTCACAAGCATACAATTAAAATGGCTTCCTTCTGAAATTTTCATTGGGCTCTATTTTCTTTACAATTCAAGAGAAGGAGAAAAAAATGACTCTAAATAAAAAGTCTGGTCTGAAATAAGCAGTAAAATATTTAAAGCTTATATTAGAACTAGCACTGTGGAAAATTATCTAAAACAATATGGAGAAACTAAATAAGGGCTGAAAACCCCCCCGATATTTTAAAAAGCATACACATGTATATAATGTTATATATAAGCAATTAAAAAAATTAAATATAGAAACAAATATTTTGTAGTCCCTTAGAAATAGTTTTAATTTGCTTGTTGTTCCAGTGCCTAGCACAGTGTCTGGCACAAAGTAGGTGCTTAATATATGTTTACTGAATTGAATCGTCAACAATCCTACAGGTATACTATCTGATTGTTATCTACAAGGATTGTACTAAAGCACACAAGCCTGAAATTATGAACCAGGCTGCTATTCTATAAGATTAGGCTGGTCTCAAGCAATATTTATTTCAGAAATACTTTAAACTTGTTTTCTTTAATAAGATACCCCCAAAATCCATTATGTCATGGTAGACATTTTGTAAATTAATAAAACTCCAAGCCAGCCCAAAGCCCCAGGCCACCTTCTTCACTTGGGCTTCTTTAATCTTCTCCAGGGCCACTCGGATCTTTTCTGCTTTCACTTTGGCTGCTTGTTCTTCCTGTGAACACAAGACCATTGAGATAAACAAATGGCCAGAGGATTAGCATATACTTTGAAATTTAAGCTTAAAAAATGCTTAGGGTTAGTTTGGAGGATTAATTTTTAGGAGTATACA
Organism: Phalanger gymnotis; assembly: GCA_028646595.1. NCBI lineage: Eukaryota > Metazoa > Chordata > Mammalia > Diprotodontia > Phalangeridae > Phalanger > Phalanger gymnotis. Next base: position 65,098,768 of record CM053626.1, on the reverse strand, counting down.
ATTTCCCCATGCTTAAATGTACAGGATATACATTTTGAAAAAAAATGAAAATGTGGATGGTTATTTATAGAAGATAGCTTTTTATAAAATCTATCATGCCCAACAGACTAGGTTCAGTCACCAAAATGAATTAGTTTTGTAGTATGGTGGTCAAGTTTATATATTCTAAGATTATACTAACCTTGCTTCTATCAAAATATGAAGACCACATAGTTTAATTATGGGGGAACATATGGACCCAAGATATTATAAGCTAAAGCACAGTTTTGATTTTGTTTGCTGACAAATCTTTGCCCTTAATGCAACCTCTCTAAATTTAAACTCTCTGCAAAGGAGAACGGCAGAAGTTAGCTAACTTTTTTCGGTTCTACCGCAACAACATTCCCAAGAAATTATATTTCTAGGAAAAAGTAATGTCTGTCTTTTTTATTAGTATGAAAACTACAATACAGGCATATTTTCATTATAAAAAGAATATAAATATAAGTATATTCTGTTACATAAAAACAGAACCTAGGTTTTCCCCTGCTTTCAAAGTTCTTCTAAGACAGTCAGTTGTACTTCATGTTAGTAAATTCAGGTTGATCCATATTCAGGCTTTGCTATATTTTAAAAACAAAATTTAATTGTAAAAGAATTTCCAATATACTCGATTTGGTGTTTTGGGAACTTCTTACATAAGTATATCTAAGAAGTTCCCAAAACATTAGATTAAAATGACCATGAATTAAATATATAGTTTAAACATTTTTCTAGTTTTCCACAAAGAACATTTTATATGATAACATCCATACTTATCTGTAATTCCCAAGAATAGGCCATATGAAAACTGTAGCAGCAATCTCCTCAAAAAGTAAAAGCTTTGCTAGTAAAGGATGATTTTAAAATTTTCTAAGGTATCGCATAGGTGAAGAGTCTAAAGAAAAACTTTAATTAACAAAGCCCAAACTTTTCAATTCCACTGGTTCCTTTCCACTTACCTCCCTTCTAATTTCCAGTCGACCCCAGTCCCAAATGCAGCCTAGATTACAGTTAGCATTGCTAAATCCTTCGGAACTGTGGTTAAAGAAAGTTTCTATTACAGTACTTGGCTCGAAAAACAATTCATAAATATTAGGGCAATGAAAGTCTGCTATGTCTAATAGAGCTGTCTCATGCCTTTGCACAAGATTTCGCTGTAACTGAAACTACCTAACTCCTTGACAGAAGATCCTCGGCTTCTTTACCTGCTGCAGCAAGCTGCACTCTAGGCTGTCTCCGTTGTTTCATGCTTTGTGTTTACTACTCTGTTAGAAGGTGTGAGTAAAACAAGTAGACTAGGGAGAGCAGTGGGCTTGTTCACCTGAAATCTGATCCTTGAAAAGAAGTTGGTAAATTAACAAAATCATAAAGCTCCAGCCTGAAATACTATCTGAAAACCCAGGTAGGCAAAGAACAGAGCACTTTATTTTGAAGGTGCTAAGGTGTAAGATAAGATTGATTTATTTTGTTAAGGTGTGCTCATTTAATGAAAAGATTGATTCATTCATCCAAATAAATCAGTAAAACATAGCTGATGCTTTATTGTATATTTTAATGGAAGATATTTAAAATTCAACTTCAACAGTGGAGCAAAACTACATATGAAAATGTTTATATGAAATCTTTGGGTCAATTAGTTTCTGTGTTTCTCAAACAATGTGTTTAAAAATACTTTCTGTTTTAGAAGGCACATTTTGCCTAGAGCTATTAGGTTATAAGAATGTTTCTTGCCTTTGGAAATTGAACAAGACGACTTTGCATAGGAAAAGGGAAAAGATTTCAACATACAAATTTTTTCATATTTCATAAAGAGGATAAGAAGACACTTAATACAACATAGTACCAAAAGAGTGGTTAGCAAATACTCACTGATAATGAGTTTCGCTCAGAATACTTAAAAGTGCTGACAATTTTTTTTTTTTTAACAAAAGCCATGACAATCTATGTTTGGTTATTTCTAAAGCATGGTAAAGAAAAAGGACTGATTTCAGACCAGAGACCACTGGCTCAAATTCCAGCTGCTGTCTATTAGGTACATAAGACCCTAGGTAAATCAGGCTGCCTTTCTGGGTTTCAAAAAGGGCTTGCTCCAGAGTTCCAAGAACTGGGTTTGAATCCTGGCTAGTCTACCAATTAGCCCAGTTACCACTGGTGTGGCTTTTGGCCACCTCATTCCTCTTTTCTGGGACTTATTTTCCTCATTTGTAAAATGAGAGGCTTGAACTACATGATTCCTTCTAACTCTAAATCTAGGCTTCCCTAATTTGTCTTGATTTTTTCAATATCTTTTTTATTGACAACGTGTCTCCCCAAGCCCCAGGGAAAAATAGCAGCAGCAGCAGCAGCAGCAGCAGCACCACCACCACCACCACCAGCACCACCACACCATACCACACCGCACCCACCGCACCGCACCGCACCGCACCGCACCGCACCGCACCGCACCACACCACACCATAGGTTCTGAAATCTCTCGGGACTTTGTCTCAGTTCCTCTCATTTCATACTTTTGGTCTGCCTAAGCATAAATAACAGTTAAACAGACAAAAATAACCTCACCTTCTTTTCTTTACTAAAAGGAAAAAAGCAAACCACTGTCTCCTGAAAAATTCCTTTCATAGCTATCAAAGACCATCAAAAACCAAGCTCCTCCAATTTGCATTAAGGACAAAAACTGGGTGGAAATCTCTTGATTATAAGAAAGTCAATGCTGTAGATAAAAAATGCAGCAAAGCTCTGTAGCATTTTCTTTTCTGTATAAAACTGAGGAAAAAAAGCAGCAATAGCCAAAGGAAATGGAAACAGAAAGTCTGAGATCACTAATTCTAGAGATCATTAACCCAACAACAAATCAGACCAAAATCAGGGAGGCGAATTAATACGCCTCGTTTCATGAAAACTAGTTTATATCAACTTCCCAAAGCAGTCACATGCCTCACTGACTGCCCACCATCTGAAATTAAATGTCACAATCCTTATGGCCATTAAGGAGAATTAAAACACAAGATATTCACAATGAGACTGAGCCATGCAGTAGTACTTTGAATACCTTCCCTAAAGCAGAGGAAAAGAGGAAGGCCTAGAATGACCATTTCTTGGACTAATATCTTTTTTCAGTCACTCACTGATAAAAGATAAGCTGCTAACACGATAATGGCATCCTGGGTCAGAGGGTGACAGAATCAGGAACACATCCACAGATCCAACAGTGGCTGGCTATAGTGCATAGAATGCTAGACCAGGAATCAAGAAGACCTGTGTTCAAATTCAGCCTCCATCATTTAATAGTGGTGTAACCCTGGACAATTCACAACCTCTTTCTGCCTTAGTTTTTTCAAATGCAAAATGGGATCATAATAGCACCTACCTCCTGGAGTTGTGAAAAAGATAAAACAAAATAACATTTGAAAAGCAGTATGCAAAACTTAAAGTACTATATAAATGTGAGCTATTATTAATATTGCAGCTAGGTGGTGCTATAGAGCACACAGAGCCAGATCTAGAGTCAGGAAGTCTCATTTTCTTGAGTTCAAATCTGGCCTCAGACATTTAGTAGTTGTATGACCCTGGGCAAGTCATTTAGACCGGTTTGCCTCAGTTACCTCATCTGTAAAACAAGCTGGAGAAGGAAACAGCAAACCACTCCAGAATCTTTGCCAAGAAAACCTCAAATGGGTAACAAAGAGTTGGACACAATTGAAACAACTAAACAACATTATTATTGTTAACGGACGTTGTTATTGTTTTTCTCTGCCGTTCAGTATCATGACAATACAGGTGGAGGGCACTGCTATTCCTGATAAGGAAAATGACCAGCACTGCATTTTCAAAGGTTATTCCTCACAATTAACTATTTCTGCAACTTAGAACTAGTGGTACTTTGTTAGTGGTAGCACTATAAAAAAGGAACAGTAATAGGGGGTACTTGGTGGCTGTTAATACTGTTCAATCTGGGCAGAGGTATCTGTTATTATAAATCTACTCTCTGTATTAACTACTAAAGGTAACAGTATCATAGAATCAAATGCTTTGGGGGAGGGAGAAGCAAACAACAAAAAACACATTAGCATCCTATGTTGTCTGCACCTTTGAGTTAATTTTAGTTAAATTGTGTGACTATAAAGGTGTGATCTGCTCTAGAAAATAGTTTGCAACAGCTCACTTTTTCTAAGCCTTCCTAATATTTTCATCTATTGTTCATGTGGAAAATGTGGCAAATCACTTTGGTATCTTTGCCAAGAAAGTCCCAAATTGAACAACTGTACTGTATGATAGTTATATGTGTATAGATCATTTTCAAGAGTTTTATAATGATGAAAAAAGCAGGCAGAAATTCTAGGGGCAAGAGGTTGTAGCACAGTGGCTAGTGGCATTAAGGTAGCAAAACTTGAGGACAAGAATGGGAAGAGGGATGGACTAAGGAAACCTAAACTACAATAAGGGCGGGGTAGAGACTGTGAAAGGAGAGTGGAATTTCAACATTAAAAATCTTGGAGATGACAGCTCATTGTCTTTTTTTTTTTGTATCTCCGGCACTTAATCACTTAATAAATGCTTGTGGATTGATTGCAAAAATAAATATATTGTGGTTAAATTTTCAAAAGAAATGGAAACTAACAGCAACTACAGGAAAAAATGCACCAACTCACTGATAATGAGAGAAACAAACAATTCTTGAGACTTTAATCTACACTCAACAAGCTAGAAAAAGTGATTAAAAGAAACTTAAATGATTCAAGTTTGAAGGTCCATGGGATGACAGAAACACTCCTGTTTTCGGTGGAGCTGTGAACTGGTCCAGTGGTAGTAGAAAACAATTCAGTTTCTAGGTGAGAAAAATGATTCAACTGTTCTGGCTCTAAGCCTGCTTGATTTCACTATTGAAATTTCAGGGCACTCACCAGCTCTCTCCTTACCAGCCATGCCTTCTTAGATTGTTTAAGCATTAGTTTTATTAAACCTTAGCCAGAATAAAAATGGGTTATAATGAGTTGTGGGCTTGTATTGTGTTTGTCCTTTGTTCTGGAAGCAGCCCATGACATCAGGGAAATGATGACATGATTTGCAGTTGACTTGGATTTGAGTGAGGGAGGGCTGTGCAAGGTCACCAGCCTCATTTTCTGCTCCAGAGCCATCTAAGTCCAGTGGCCTGATATTCACCAGGATGACTGGAGAAGGCCCAGGATGCCTTAGGAGACCTGGGCCCTTTCAGGCTAAGGTCTTTTCAGGTTCTCATTTTGAGTGAGGTAATGCCCATTCAGTGAACAGACCTCTTTAAGAAGTTAATCAAGGGATGGGCCCTTTAATCAAAAACTCAAAAAACAAACAAAACATCAAACTGGGAATGGAAGACCCTCAGGGTTCCTGCCCAAAAGAGAAACAGTTACTATTTAGTATTTACTTTCACTCAGTGCTAAGAGGGCGGGGACCTATTGTCCAAACTATAAGCTCCAGAGTGAGCTGGGTTTAAAGGCTTGGCTTTTGTGAAAGAAATCTAGCCAGTAAATGCAAAGTTAAGGAGGCAGCCTTCGGCTACTGAAATGTACCTTCCTTTGGGCAAAGCACCCTCAGGTAAGGAGAGGAGAAAAGAGAGGGAAGGGGAGGGGAGGGGAGAGAAGAGGAGGAAAAAGGGAGGAGGGGAGAGGTGAGTTATGGGCAGCTAGGTGGTAAAGCAGATATAGGTGGTGAAGTGAATAGAGTGCTGGGCCTAGAACGAGAAGACTCACTGAGTTCAAATCTGGCCTTTGACCCTTACTAGCTGTGTGACCGTGGGCAAGTCACTTAACTCTGCCTCAGTTTCCTCATCTTTAAAATGAACTAGAGAAGGAAATGACAAACTATTCCAGTATCATTGCCAAAAAAATCCTAAATGGGGTCACGAAGAGCCAGACATAACTGAATAATGAATTATATATAGTTAGATGGACAATTCACTCTTAATGTAAAATTGAACTTATTTTGAAAAATCAAGGACTGGCATTTGAATAATTATTAACAACAATTAAAAACAGTATAATCAGGGGGATCTGGGTTGAGAAGTTGTCATATATACCATAGATCCAATCTATCCTATTAAAAATTATAATATAAAACTTTTCCCTGAAATCCTAAAATTATATTGACCATAATTTGATTTCGGATTATTTAAAAGGCATTTTGGGATCTTACACTGCTTCAATATCATCTTTACAAACATCATTTTTATCATCATTATCATCATTACTATACCATGTTCTATAGTTGTGTATGAGTTCCTGGTAGAGGTCTCATAAATATATTACAGTTTACAGAAATGTTTTTAATACTTACATTAATCAATCTTTATACAAGTGCTTAAAATGTATATCTAAGAAATGCTGCTCAAGTATATTCTAAGTGGCTAACTGTAGCTAAGTATAATATCAAATACAGTGAATTCTCAATCACAGGGATCAGTTGTGTCCAAGTCCAAAATGGCACATAATTTTAAAAAAAATTATTTGATTTCTAAATAACTGTATACTTAGAGGGTACAATTTACCTATTTTCTGGGGAATTCATGATATTTTAAACCAAAAACTGAAGTTACATTGTAAGGTTGTCCAGTTCCTAATTCAGTAATGGAAACAGAAATTACCACTCAGAAACAGGCAAAACACCAGTCTAAAGAAAATCCAGCTTAGGTCAAACAAGTTGTAAGTTTTTATATATTCTTGAGGATGTAGAATTAAGTAATAAAATGTTACGGACTTTCCTTCTAGCTCATGTTTGGCTAAAGTAAATCAAGATTTTAAGTAAAAAACAGAAGTAGTATTGGTAGATAGAAATAAGAATTTGAAAGCAAGATTTGCCACAGAAAAAAAGTCATAGGGATAATCCTACCAAAAGACAAATGGAAATTAACTACTTATAGAGTACAATATACATTAGACTTCAAAGGAATAAAACCATCATATTGGAAAAGGTGCTAAAAAACAAAAAAGCTTTTAAAGACATTATTCTTTGTTACAATACACATGGAATAAATGCCAGCCATTATGAATATTAGAAAGCTGAGTGAAAAGTTATTAGAAGATTTTAGATAATTTCTTAAAGAATCTTCTTTCTAACCAAGAATTATTAATATCAAGTAATTGCCTTCAACTGGAGAAAAAGTCAATTTACTACAGCCAAAGGTGCTACAACAAGAAAGCAACCATCCAGGAGCACATCCAGATTATGAGAACTGTATCCTCCCTCAAAGCAACAGTCACATGCAGGCAGAAAGAAGAAGCATCACCTTGGTCAGCAAATGAGAAGGTTTTCCTGCAATGTTTCTCAGAAGGAGGGAGGTTTCCCTGTCCAGATAGGAGTGCTTGTGCAGAAGGAGAGAAAAAAAGGCAAAAGGTGTCAGTGTAGGCTTTGTGTGCTTAAAAAAATGAGTAAATATAAAACAGACAAAGCAAGAATGTCCTTCTTTAAGTCCCCTATACTTCTAAACCGACTGAGACTACAACCACAAAGAGTTTCCAGATAATGGCCAGGGCTGCTTCCTCCTCACCTTAAGAAAATGTAAACTACTTAAAGGTCACAGGGAAAACTGATTACCCTCTGGTAATGCTTTTAAGTACTATATCTGCACAGTACAAATATGTATATGCTTAATAATTATGGTAATAAGTTAAAATTTTAAGAATCTTTCAGAAATATTTTTGATTACCCAGAACTCCCAAGGTTAAAGGAGAATCCAAGTCCTTGACTTCCAAATCAGCATTCTTTCTAATGAACTGTTAATAGAACTGTTTTATTTTAAAATATCCTATAATTTAAGATCACCTTCCCCACTAAGCCTGTAATGAGTTTATAGTTTTATTCTCTTACTACTTGATCATAATGTACCTGGTCATGGACTCTGTCTCTCTCTGCATGTATGTGTATATAGCATACTAATATAAAAAACTCCAACTATAAAGAAAAAAAATGGAAATTCCTTAAATTTTTCTATCTCCTCTTAAAACCTATTGAAAAGATATCTTACAATTTCCCTAAAAACTTACACTTATCAAAACACAATGCTCACAAGATAGAGCAGTAGAAAGACAGCTGAATTTGGAGTCAGAAGACCCAAGTTCAAATCCTGGCTCTAATACCTACTGCCTGTGTGACCTGCAGCAAGATAAATCTGTAAAAACGAGGGTTTGAACTAGATGATATCTGTGATCCTTTCCAGCTCTAGATCTGAGCCTTTCACAACTAAGTTGGTTTTTGTAGAATTCCTCAACTTATTTAGATGGCTCAACGATCTTCGCCCCAGAACCCTACTAGAGATAACTACCATTCTATTTTCTACGTCTTTTCATCCTGTACAATTCTTATACATATTTTTTCACTGGTCATTGAGTATCACAAAAAGGATGAACAGGACCATTTTTTAAAAAGTTTATATTTTACTGTTGTTTTTTATTTTTTGTTTCACCTTCATTTCTAAATATATATCTCCCTCAGATTTCATTACCAGACAAGGGACAGAGAGAGCATAAAAGATAAAACTGTCATTTACATTACACTAAATCAAAAAGCTCTTGTATAAGCAATATCAATAGATAGAATTGGGAAAAAAAACCCAGTTAACTAGAGTAAAAAAATCTTTGCAGCAAAATTCTCTAAGAAAAATCTAATATACAAAATATAGAGGCACTATTATAAGTATCTAAGATCAAGATATGAACAAGCTGTTTTCTAAAGAAGAAATGCAGGCCATTGACAATTATATCAAAAATGCTCAAATTAAACAGAATAAGAGAAAACACAAATTAAAATGACTATTAAGTTTCTACCTCATACACATCAGATTGGCAAAGATAAAGAAGAAAACAGCAATTGTTGGAGGAGATAGGGGAGGACAGGCACAATGGTACAATAAAAGTGGAGCTGTGAATTGTTCCAACTGTTCTGGAAAGAAATTTGGAAATGTACTTTAAAAAAAATCACTAAGATATATACATTCTTTGAACAAAGTGATAACACTCCCTGCCACATGCATACACAAATATATGAACAAAAAGATCAGATGGGGGAGTGGAGGGACAAACACCCATATGTATGAAAATACCTATAACAGTTTTTTTTTGGTAGCAAAGAACAAAGTGGATGCCTATTAATGGGGAATGGCAAAACTATATAATATGTTATCGGTTGTACTGCAATATATTTACTACACTATAATGTGCTATTACATTGTAAGAAATTATGAACGTGACAGATTCAAAGAAATCTCGGAAAACATATCTGAACTAATACGGAGTGAAGTGAGCAAAAATCAGGAGAACAATTTATACAGTGTAAAGGAAAACTACTTTGAAAGACTTAAAAACTCTGGATTGATATAATGCCCCCTCTCAGAACTCTAGGAGACTGATTATGAAGAATGCTTCGCAAATCTTGGCAGAGAGGCAGTGGAGTACAGGTGCAGAATAAAATATACATTGTCAGATATGGCCAAAATGTTTTGCTTTGACTATGTTTATTTATTGCATTTTTTTTTGGTAGTTGCTGTAGGCAAGATGGTGGGTCATAATAGTGACGAAAGAAAAAGGAAAAAAACCCAAAACATCTATATAACAGAAGTTTAGTTTCACATATAATCCTCTTCTGTACTTCTTTGTATATGAAAATGTTCATTTTTGTTGGTGCCTGCTAAATTCACAGTAAAAATTAAAGTGTATATATATATATGTTATATATATATGTATCTATGCAAGTATGAAGTGTATATATTGTATATATTCCTTTTCCTGCCCCAAACAGCCAACCATCCTTACAGTAAAGATTAAAAAAGAGAGGGAGAAAAAGATGAAGAGTAAAATTATTTTATATGAACATTTGAAAAACTACGTGATTCTTAAATCCTCAGTTCCCTTTCCCACAATTACGCCATCATCAGTACAAAAGCAGAATGATGCTGCAATGGACTTAGGGCTGTTTTGGTCTTTGCTGTGAACAAAATAGTCATCATCTTGAAACCAATCTTCTGGTAACAAGCCTCTCCATACTTGGCCAATCTGGTCCTCAAATGTCACAAGGCCTATCTTTAAAGCCTTTCTGGCTTGGTACAACCTGCTAAGTACTTCATTTTGGCTTGATTTAAAGAAATGAAGAAAACTTTTTTTCAGGCTTGTTTTACGAAATTACACACATGTGAAGAAAGTCACAGGCCTACTAAATTCAGAAGACAATACCAAACTCAAATCTTCCTGACTCTTAAGTCCAGCTATTCTATTTAGTGCCCTATGATACCTCTCAAACAAAAAGGCTCCATAAAGTAAGTTAACTAAGATTGATGGTATCATCAAATTACAAACAGATCCAAGCATCATTTTCAGGTTCTTGGACACTATTTTTCCTTAAAACCTTCTCAAATGATTTGCTCAATTAGCCCTTAAATTCCAAGCCTTCTTTCTGGTCAGTAAAATACCAAATACAGTATAAATTCACTTGACCACCAGGGGGCAGTAATATGTAATTTATGCTTGAGAGACTAATACCGATCATAAAGTTAAACACTAAAAGAGAAGAAATCACAATAGATGCAGAAATAACGAGTACCAGACAATGAACTCAACACCATCTTCTCAGTAACCCAGGCTCACCACCCCAGCATCATCCTAGATTGTTCTTCCCTCTCTCTCTTCACACATACCTCTCATCGAGACTACTGCAATGGCTTCTTAATTGGTTTTTCTGAGTCTATTGTGCCACTTGAATCCATCCTCCACATGGTTACCAAAGTGATCATCCTTAAGCACAGGGATAACCACATCACTTCTCTAATCAGTAAACTCCAGTGACTCCCCAATGCTTCTAGGAAGAAACATAAACTCCTTTGTCTGTCATTTAAAAACCTTTATAATCTCACCCCAACCTACCCTTCCATCATTAAAAATTAGCCCTGCTCCACACACAATCCAGTCAATCTGGCCCTTCGATTGTCTGTTCCTCAAACACAGCATTCCAAATCCCATCTAAGTTCTGCAAAGGCTGCCCATCATGACTAGAATGTACTCCTTCCCATTGCCTCTACCTCTGAGAATCCATAATTGCCTTTGAGACTCATCTCAAGCATTACTTTCTATATGAAGCCTTTCTACCTCCTCCCTGCCCCCCCCGACACTGTTAGTTACCTCTGAAGCAAAACAGTTTTGTATCTATTTTGTATATGTAGGCATGTAAGCTCTCTGAGGGCAAGGTCTATTCTGCTTTTTTTCCATTTCTACCACCTAAGCAGAGTGCCTGGTACCTAGAAGGAACTTAATAGCAGCCTGTTGAAAGTCTGCTGGATTTGGAGTCAAAGGGTTCAAGTCTTTTTACTGCTATACCATGGCCAAGTCACTACATATCTCTGGGCGTCAGTTTCCTTAACAATAAAATGAAATGCTCCTCCCTGGGTCTCACAGGATACAACATCTCTGTCTGCCAGGACAGGTTCAGCCTTCAATAGCTTATCTCTCTTAATGACCATCTTACTCTGTCTCTCTTAATGACCTTCTCTCCAACCACTGATATTCTGCCTAGATTCACCATTCAATAGTCAACATATTTCCATTCCTTTATACTTGTCTTATACTAGTGATCCTGAACCTCCAGTTGTAGATGTACAAATCCCATTCTCCACTCTTGACATCCTTCACTCCCTCATGCCTGTCCATTTCAATTATTTCCCCAAAATGTCCCACTCTGTTCCGCCTGACTCTTTCACTATGCCCTCTGAAATTCCGGCTTCATAATAAACAAATTTCCCTTCATCTCAAAACTCTTTTCACTCAATCATCTCCAACTGAATGTTCCATCATTATCTTAAACTCAACATTCAAAAAACAGAATTCATATTTTCCCCAAACTACCTCCCTTTCAAATTTTCCTAGCATTGTAGAGGGCACTACTATTCCTAGTTACCCAAGTCTGTAACATCAGTGCCATATTTGACTCCTCAACTTTCATTCACTCACTACATCCAATCTATTGGCAGATCTTGTAATTTCTACCTTCATATCATTTCTTTTATATACAGAGATAACCTCAGGGCTTCATCTTCTCTTGCCTAGACTATTACAATAGACTTCTAACTGTTGTCCTTGCCTCAAGTCTTTCTTCATTCCAATCCATCTTCTATTTAGCTGCAAAGTAAGCTCCAGTAGCTCCCTATTGCCTCCGAGATCAAATATAAAGTCCTCTGGCATTTAAAGCTCTTCATAATCTGGCCCTCTCTCACCTTTCTATCCACCTCATTCTTGACTCTTCTTCACTCAAGAATCTAGTTACACTGGCCTACTTGTTCCCTGGAAAATACCATTCCATCTCCAGGATCTGTGCCTCTGTACTGGCTGCTCCCCATTCCTAGGATGCTTTCTCTCCTTACATCTAACTCTTAATTTCCCTGGACTCCTTCTTAAGACTCAACTCAAATCCCATTTTCTGCAAAAGGCCTTTCCTGGTCCCTCCCATTCTGCTAATGTCTTCTCCTTATCATATTATTTTTCATCTATACTGTATGTTTCTTGCATATACAGATTTATTTGAATGTTGTCTTACATCGGAGTAAGTTGCTTGAGGTTAGAGGCTATTTTTACTTTTTTGGGTGGGGGTGGGTGCCCCCCCGCGTCACTCCTCCCCCCAGAGTAGCACAGTGCTTGGCATATACTAAGCACTACTGACCTAACTTCAAAAAATAACCTTGAAAAGAAGCATTAAATGGGTTGAATAAAATACTTTCTGTATAAATGCTTTCTTCCAATAAAAACCTAGAGGACATTAGTCAAAACATTTACCAAAAATGTATTTTATTTTTGGAACTACTTATTTGTACAAACTAATTAGAGTGCTGCACTTATATTACTCACCAAGGACACATTAGTCCATCACAAGATAATGACAGAGTAAAAGATATGGAAATATATTTGAGGAGGAGAGCAAAGCACCAGTATTAAGGAGGCAGTAATTTCACTCAAATCATCCAGTTGTATTGTAGTATAACCTTAAATTAACTGATTGGATTAATACATACACCTGATTGTTTTCCTTTTTCTTCTTCCCTTATCTTGAAAATAATAATTTTTAAGAAGTCAAAAGGTAGCATGTGCTATCATGTTTTCAAAAAAGTAGTAAGTAGCCTCATAACAGCACTTCTCTACTTAAAAATATGTCGTGATATCTGTATTTCTAATATCATTATTTAAAAAAAACACCACAAGATATTGTATACCAAAGTAATTGCAGTTCACTTATTTTGACATGTATAGGAAGATTCAAAAACTTGTATTACCAGAAAATATATCTCAACATCAGTATGATTTAGTGGGATCACTCTTCATTGATATATAGATAGGGGCTCATAGACATGGTCACACAATAACTTACAGGAGTTAGCTCAGTCTCTTCTTCCATGAAGTCAATATGACACTTGGCCTGCTTGCTGGGACATCCCACAGAACTAAAATGCTGTGAAAATGCAGGAGGGAGAAGATGATAGATATGGAGAGGTGGAAAAAGACATGTTTTTATTATTATGTAGGAAATGAAAAAGAATTCTAAAAGGAACAGGAAATGAAAATAAATGTCCTGTATGGATGTAATAACCCTTATTCTTATCATGTAAAAACAAACAAAAACCTGAGTTAAAATCAAATGATTATATATCTCTTCCCTTTCATTTTCAATACTATCACCAAACCATCTCAGGATTTCATCACTTCATGAATAGACAACAGTAAAAGGCTATTAAGTGATCTCGTTATTTCTAGTCTCTCTGCCATTCAATTCATCTTGTATACTGATCTTTCTAAAATACCAATCTCTTCATGCTACTCGGCTGTTCAAAAACCTTGACTGATTCAATACCCATAAGATAAAACTCAAACTCCTAAGTCTGAAATCCAAGACTCTATAACCCTATCCTACCCTGCCTAATTAATCTCCAAAAATTCCCCCAACTCAGACCTTGTTTCCACAGACAGGTCTCTATGGCCCCAGAAGATGCCATGGTCAATTTCATCTTAACTTCATGCTGTTCATTTAGCAAGTAAGTTCTCCCTCTCTGAACAAATCTCACCTACCTTCAGAGTCATTCTCAGGTCTTACTTTTGTAACCACCAGATATTTCTTATTGTTATTTATTTCACATAGTTTTGTCTCCCTAATTACTTATATGTCATGACTTAGACACCATCACTTTATCAATAAGCAAAACAATTATTATTGGAGTATCTTGGTGCTATTCTATAGCACTATGCACTCTGATGAGTACCGAGAGGTTGCATCTGATGCTGCTTACATACTTATGAAGTGAAGGGTAAGACTATATATTTTTGGGCTACCATTATTCAATGGTACTAGGTGCATCCTCACAATTACATTGAGAAGTAAAGAAAGGGTGAGGGAAATGTATATAAACATCAGTGTTAACATTTCTATAAATCTTTGATTATCAATTTTAGACCTGAGGCATCAGTTTCCTTTTGGGCTGGACCTGAAGTTTCCCTAGTGTAGGAAACTCCTGGTGAAGAAATACTCTTTACCAATGCACACCATCACATTATATGCAACATAGAGCTTTAAGAGAGTTCTAGTGGGTTCCTGAGGGGGTGAAGCGATTTCTCTGGCATGACAGAGCCAGGCTTATCAGAGGTATGTTCCTTTTTTACTGAGAGATCAGTTTTATCCACCATGCCATGCTGCCTCTCACAAAGAAATCTCATCGGTATATAATTTTTAAAAGAATAGTAATATGTAAATGGAACAGACTATATAGCTTAAGTTAGTGTTTCCCAAACAGTGTTAAATAAAACTTTAATGCTTCATGCAATATATTTTTTTAAAAGTCAGTGTAAGTCAGAGGAAAGGAGAAAAGGGGTGAAGGAGAAAAGAGAGTAAATAATATTAAGTATGTAAAACAAGGGGCTGTCAGTGATTATAGGATCATAGGATTTAGATTTTAAGAGAACTTAGAAATAATTTATGTCAATTCCTCATTTAATAGAAGAGGAAACAGAATCAAAGATAAATTACTTATTCAGGTAATAAATAGCACAGCCTACACTTGAACCTAGGTCTTTCATATTGAAATTCAGTGTTTTCCATAATGCCATGCTGGCAAGTTGCCAAAAGTGGGGGAGGAGAATAAGTAGGATGAAAATGAGATGGAGATGGCAGGCAAAAAACAAACAAACAAACAAACAAACAAAACCATGTAACTAGAACAGGGAGAGAAATGTGGATTGGAAAAAAATGTTCACTACAAATAGTTCAGATAAAGGTTGGAAAACTAAGATATAGAAAAAAAGATTCAAATATCTTTAAGTCAAAGACTATAAACAATTTTCAAAGGAAGAAATGTAAACAATATAAAAATGCTCCAATTTATTAATTAGATGAACGCAAAATAAATCAACTCAGGTTTCACTTTACTCCTAGAAAACCAGAGAAGATGATAAAGGGCAGAAATAATCTATGTGGGGAGATAGGCAACTGATACAATGTTGGTGTGAGCTGTTTCAACTTCACTGGAAAAATCTGGAATTATGAAAGAAAAGTGGTTAAGTTGTTCATACCTTTTGACCCAGTAGTATGACTTCTGGGTGTATATCCTAAAATGATCAAAGACAGAGAAAAGGGTCCCAAATGTATCAAAATATTCATAGCAACACTGATTGTGTCTACAAGACCAGAAACAAAGTGGGTGGTTTATCAATCGTGGAATAGCTAAGCAAATTTTAGTATATGAATGTAATGGTGTATTATTGAACTGTTAAAAACACTATGAGAAGAAAATACTACCTTAAAAATTAGATTGGAGCAAGTGAAAGCTAGTGACTTGATGAGAAATCAAGAAATTATAAAACAGAACCAA
>CM053626.1:65057849-65082388 GCA_028646595.1 Phalanger gymnotis | reverse complement strand
TCTAATTGAATAAAACTAGCCCCTTATAACCCCTCTACTCTTCCTTCACTCTCTTATTCCCCACTCCTGACTAGCTTTCTTCCTCACTATGAGTAAGGACTATGACAAGAAATCAAGAAAACACTGAATTCCACTATCACTCTTTAGTGGTATAATGGCAGCAAAATATTAGCTAATATTAGCACCTTGATCCAACCTTCTACACTAAAAAGAATCCCCTTAAAGATTTTACATATATACATACATACATACACATTATATTTATCTAATCTATCTATATGTCTCTGTGTATGTATATATAAAGGATAAACTGTTATCTAGCCCCTGCTTGGATACTTCCAGTAATTGTAACTCATTACGTACTGAGGCAGGCTACTCTACTTTTGAACAATTCCAGCTATTAAGATTATCTTTATACTGGGCCTAAGTTTGCCACTTTGTAGCTTCTAACACAGATTTGTGCCCTAAAGCTACACAGAATAATTTAAATCCCCATTCCACATGACAAGTATCTTCAAATGTCTGAAGTCCTATCACCTTCAGTTCTCTTTTTCAAGATATTTTAAAAAAATACACCTTGTTTCTTCAACCAAACTACACATGGCTCAGCATGTCCTTACCATCCCATTCCTTGGACGTACTCAAGTCTGTCACATGCTGCTGCTGCTCAGTACTGAAACCAGTATTCCAGATGTCATCTGACCAGTTCAGAGTATATTAACACAATTACATACTCCCTTGCCCCAACATTATACTTCTATACTTCTAATGCCACCTAAAACTATACTAGCTTCTTGGGCAGCCACATAATACTATCAAGTTGGCAACCAAATAAAATCACAACTCTTTGTCATATAAACTTTTAAGTCTAATCTCCACAATCTTGTAGTAGTGTGGCCTATTTATTTTTAACTTAAGTTCAACACATTTGCCTCTATTAAATTTCATCTTTATTATCACTGCTTTACACTACAGATTTAATGCTGGTTAAAAGGAAACATTGTATCAATTTGAAAAGATAATGTAGGGTATTAGTTATGCTTATGTTTGTGATCTGCACATTAAACAAATATACATTCCAAGTCTTTATATGTCACTGATAAAAATAATATCAAGAACAGAGCTGAGGACACATAACCCAGTAGAATGCCACTGAAGACTCACCTCAGGGTTAATTTCAATACACTGATCCATTAACTGACAACTTTGGGAGATAGTGGGTCAATAAACTACGAATATACACAACTGCACTATCATCCAGCCTACGTTTCTACATCTTCTCCACAGAGGTGTCATGAAAAGTTGTTGAAAGTCTTGCTAAAATTCGGATACCCTAAGTCTACAGCATTTCATAGACTTATTAGTGTAAAAATCATATCAAAGCAAGAACTATGGTTAGTTTGGCATGATGTTCTTGGTGAACCTATGCTGAGTGGATGAAATGATCACTTTTTTTGCTTCCCAAGTACTACTATAACCATATATTTTTAAAATTAATTCTAGAATTTTGCTACGGTTCAACGGTAGTTCTATAGGCTAAAAACTACCTTCCTTCTTTCTCCGCATCTCAACATTTTGAAAACTGGTCCATGTGTCAATCTCCAATCTTCTGTCCTCCACAATTTCTCAAACGGTTGACAATGGCTTAGTAATCACATCTCTAAGTTCTTTCAGTACCTGTGGGATATAGTTCATCGTCCTCTCCATCCTCTTTATGTGGCAGGTTATTCTCTATTTTCTATGTTATACTATTTCTCCTTCAAAATGTAGCAAGGTACTACCACAATTCTAGAATACAATTTCTTAACAGAGAACAAAATACCTTTTTCCTAAAAACACGTCACCATTTTAAGTATGAAAAAGACCCTGAAATTAAACATAATCTTGTTAGTATCTTGTTTGGAAGAAGAGAGCCTACCTCTGAAGAAATTATCATATGAGGGTAAGAAGAGGAGTAAACACAACTAGATATATCAGAAACTATTTTTATGAGATCATTTGATGTGTAATTCTTTTGTCTGTCAAAGATTATCTACACACACTTTTTTTTTCAAAATAAGATGAAATTCAAGAGGCATTTCTGTAGATATGGCAAAAGGTAAATTTTGTTTAATTTTACAGCTTTTAAATAAGAACAACATATTCATAGAAAGTAGGAAATAAAGCTAACAGGAGGGGTCAGACACATATTCAAGTGTTGACTTTCCTAAATAAAAGAACTGCAGTAGTAAGATTCACTAGGACAGTTTTTGGTAAAGTAGGAGAGAGCAGTTACAATATAGCAGGACCAGTATCTCTTTTTCACGAAATATGTGGGGAAGAAGGTAGCCTCCTTAAAAGCTGTTGTCGCTTAAACTATCCGAAAGTAAAAATGACTTGTTTAAATGTTAAAAGTAAAAAGATATAAATATGCATGCTTACAGAGGATAAACATACATTCTCCCAGGAAAGCCTAAGAGAAGATTATAGAACAAGATCAAGAACAAGTCTGATAAAAAAGGAACAGGAGACAGGGGAAGTAAGGGAATAACCAATGATTATAAATCTTTTTTTAGTATAAACTTGTGATTTCACAGATAGGAGGACATCTTTTTTCTCTAAAGTGATATTTTAAATTGAACACGTTAAAAATAAAACATGATGTTTTCATGTGAATTTAAAAAGTCATTTACTGCTATCAATTTTAAAAAAATTTGTATTCAAATAACATCACCTGAAATTCTTGCTGGAAGGCTTGAGGATGGCCTCAAGAATAAGAGTACTAAGACAAAAACATTCTTCCTTATCTGTCTCGAAGCATACATGAGAGGTACTATTACTTATCCACTTATACTATTCACTACAGAGTTTCTGATTTAAAAATTAATTTGTAGGACACTATTCACAAGTAATTTAATGTAAAGACTTGAGACAAGAAATAACTATATTTCTATTTATTATTGCCTTATCTTTATGTAATGCCAGAAACCTGACATAATTAAACACTTTGTAAAAATATGAGTTTGTAACTTTATTCTATAGTTACCTCAGTAACTGGTTGCCCCTGATGTGTCAGATCTAGTTCTTGAGGACGTGTCATCTTATCAATATCCAAAGAATCCATGCTGGAAGCTGCAGAAGTGATGCTCGAACGAGATGAATTGCTAATAGAGCGTCCTTCAGCATCACTTACAGTACCTGCTGATGCTGTTCTCCTGTGCTGATTAATCACCGTAGGTTTGGCATCTTCCATTATTGACTGCTGAGCAGCTTCATCCATGCTGAGAGAAGCCTGTTCTAATTGTGCAGTAATGTCATCCAAGGAGTAGTTGGCAGGTGAAGGCTTAGTTATCCTATTAGATGAAGAGGACAATCCTTTCAGGGTGCCATATTTCAAGGTATGTCGGCTAGCAGGTAATTTCAGAGCAGCTTTTGTTTCTGTGGTTTGACGCTTACTGTTTCCAGACCCAATGCTACTGAGTTCCTGCTCAATAGAGCAAAGATCAGCCATCAAGGCATCCAAATCCACAGTTTCTCCCTGATTAAGGGCTTCTGCAATAAACAATAATACACATCAGGCTTCTCCTATAGGTTTAATTATTGTTTCTGCATTTCATTATTCCTTTTCCTTCATAGTAAATGTTTTCCACATAATAAAGAGGAAAGATTTCATTATATTGGGTTTAGAACATATAAAGTATCTCTAATATATTTTTAAAATAACAAAAAAACATATATTCAAATTTCAACTATTCAGTTAAATAATATCATAATAACATAAAGTTTGGTAGAATACCAGTATGCACTGAAATGGCAACAGGGCAGAGAATAGGGAAACAGGATGTGACGGGACTGTACAGAATCTAAAAAAGTAAAGAACTAGATAATTAAACTCAAGTAGCCAAGAAAAATAATGACAGGTATTAATTTTATTTGCCTTTTTACATAATTTTAAGAAATAGCACAAGAGGAAGAGACTTTTGTATTGTACCTGTATTTGGATATGTAATAAATTTCCTGGAAAATAATTTTTAAAAGTTTAGTTCTGTTGATTTATTTTGAAGTAGAAAACTTTTCTACTGTACTAATCATCACGTAATTAATTTGTAAAAAGGAAAATATAACAACTGAGTCAAAAAAATGTATACATATTATTCATCTCGTTACTGGTGTTTAATTTTACCATCCTGCAACTAAGAAAATTACTTCAAATTTTATTTTTCAGTCTTTACTTACCATTCAAATTGTACATGGAGAATCGATAAGAAAAATTGGCAATGTTTGTTTCCTGGCGAAGAGGAGATCTTTTTACTGGTTCTGTTGGCTTGTCAGTATCCAAACTCTTTAAAACAGGCAAACAAAGCAAAAAAGCCAGAAAGAAAATAAATTATGTATTAAATGAAAAATTGGTGATTGCTTCAGTTATGTGAAACATGAGCAAAATTCTCCCTCTGTTTAAGTAGCATACCAAAATATATTTAAAGAAACTATAGTTCAGATAAGCAATAGCCTGGAAGACTGATTGTTTTAAAATTATTTTCTTTGTAAAAAGCTCCTGAAATCTCTTACTTAAAAAAAAAAAAAACAGACTATGCTTTACAGTTATTTTAACGTTTTTGTCATTGAATTGTTTTCAGTTGTGTCTGACTCTTAATGGCATCATTTGCAGTTTTCTTGGCAATGATACTGGAGTAATTTGCCATTTCCTTCTCCAGTTTATTTTACAGATGAGGAAACTGAGGCCAACAGAGATAAATGACTTACCCAAGGCCACACAAAGAGTGTCCTTAGCTTTACTCACAATCAATTCAACCAGTGTTTTATTAAGACCCAATAAGGTACACTGTTTGGTTCAAAGGTGATGCAATCTTAAAATATGACAAACATTACTGAACTATACTAAATATAACACTTAGGAGGAAGCTGCATTGCTCAAGGTTATTTCCTACCCATATGTAAGGATTACAGAAGGAGGTTCCTATTCATAAATCAGACCATTTGAATCCCTGAAAGATGCAAATCTCTTCAATGTTCTGATACAAGGGAGATACATGTTCACCAAAAGTATTCACCAGTGATAAAGGGGATCCAGCATAGAACAGAGGTCCTCTAGGGATTCCCTGTGCATGGGGTTTCTTTGTTGCAGATGACACATCAGAAAGCATCCTAGAAGAGTACTCTAAAAATATGTTCCTATTCTCCCCATCAATACTCTGTGTAGTTGTAAGAAAGACTGTCCCATGTTAATGTGGAGAATGAGTTTTTTAAAACTATAGTTTACTAGTTACTAATGACATCCCAGGAAATGCCCTTGCTTGGAACTGACTGTAGTTACTGGCTAACTATTAAAGATAAATCTAATAGTGACAATTTGTGATTCCCCTAGGGGAAGTATCCTTAAACCTCAAGGTTTCACTCCCAGGGGGGTTCCAATCTGCTGACTTTATTTTACAAAATCACCAGAAATTAAAATACCTAGTCCTCTCCTTTCTTCCTTCTTTTTGAAATCAGATGATAACAAGCAAGTAAAGCCACCAAAATACAATGAAGAGTTTTGCTTGAATAGAGAATAACTTGAGTGCAAAATAATGAAGAGTATTAACAATGAAGGAGTAGGCCCCTATCTATTGGCAGCATAATAGCAGAAAATCTGCTGAAGTCAAAGACCATGAATTTATATCCTGGTTCAACTACTTGCTACCTCTATGTTCTCATTTATTTATACATACTATGGTTTATTTCTATTTCTACATTATATATGTGTATATACATATATACATAAATATTTTATACAAATATACATAATTATATTTATATTTACACATTCTACAGGGTATAGTACAAATTCTATGGTTATTTTAAATGGAATCTTTAACTTCTTGCTAAGTTCTGTTGTAATACACAGAAATACTGATGATTTATGTGGACTTATTTTATATACATATATATTTATACACACACACAGGCTCAACTTTGTTGAATTTATCAACAATTTCGATTAATTTTTAACTAACTCTCTAGGGACTTCTAAGTAAATTATATCTGCAGAAAGTAATACTTCTATTTCCTCTCTGCCTATACTTACGTACTTAATTTCTTTTTCTTACTATAAGAAATAGCAGCGATGATAATAGACAACTTCAAGTCACCTGTGCTTTTACTGGAAAAAATTCTAGTTTATCCTCACTACATATAATGATGACTCTTGGTTGTAGATAGATATGATTTTTCATATTAAGAAAAGATCCACTTATTCTTGCTTTGTAGTGTTGTTGTCATTTTTAATAGAAATAAATATTGCAATTTGTCAGAAAGCTTTTTCTTGATCTATTGACATGACCATATGATTTTTGTGGTTCTTGTTATTGATATGGTCTATTATGTTTACAATTTTCCTAATTTTGAAATCGTCATAGTTTATGATCTTTTCGTTGTGTTATTCCACCCCCTTGCTAACATTTTATTTAAAAGGTTCATGCCAATCTTCATCAGGGATACTGGCCTATGGTTTTAGATATCAAAACTAAAATTCTATCATAGAAGAGATTTGGTAGAAATCTCTTTTCTTTTTTTTTTGCAAATAGTATATGTAATATTGGAATTTTTCTTTGAATATCTGAAAGAATTCACTTGTTAATCTTGATGTGTTTCTTTTCCCCCTTGAGAGTTTGTTTATGTGTTATCCAATTTCTTTTTCTGATACTGGGTTATTTAAATTCTCTATTTCTTGTGATAATTTGAATGGTTTTTTATTTTTGGAAATATCCATCCATTTCATTTAACTAGTTTTGTTGGGACACAGTTGAGTAAGATAATTAACAAATTTCCTTTATTCTTCATTTTGTGTGAGTTTTTCATTTTTGATACTAGTTAGTTGGTTTTCCTCTTTATGCTATCTAATCATTTATTATATTTTAGTTTTAGTTATTTAAAAAAATAAGCTCCTACTTTTAGTTATTAAACTTTTTAGATTTATTGTGATAACTGGGTACAGAAACTTACAAAAACAAATAAAAATATTTATATAGGATCTTTAAATTTCTCACTAGCTATGAAAATAAAGAAAATTTTATCTCTAGAAGACCCCTCAAGTTGAATAATTTAACTATGTTGGTACTTAAATATAATAGCTAATAAAATAAATGTTCACTAGCTCTTTTACTGTGTAAAATACATTAACCATTAATGTAAAATTCATTATTGTAAAGTACTGAATATTATGTTCACCAGTATCTCAAAGTCAGCATTACATTTATTTATCAGCTTTATTTAGAAAAGGGAAAGAATCTTTAAAGTAAAATTTCTTGGACAATAGAAATCAAATGTCATCTTCGACCTTTCCCAAAAGAAAAACAAAACAAATCTTATTCTTCTTTAAATCCAGACACCCAGTAAAAGCAAACTATAGGAAAAAGCTATTGCTAGTGGTCTAAATTAAGTCTAAAGTTAGATATTGACAGAAGTTTGGAAATATGTAAGGAAAGACAGTATTATTAAATAAAATGACATGAAATTTTTGTCATCTGCCTTGGATCTGAATGGATTTGTTCAAGCTGTGAAATCTTACCTAAACTACAAGCTTTTAAAAATTATTAAAATGTGATTATACAGATGTTTCATCAAGTGCTTATTTCCCTCATGTCATTTTCTACACCTAAATACTTCATGCTGAAAGCTTTAAAAATGTTCAAAATTACCACATAAAATCACATATTTCCTAAAGTTACTATTTATGTCTTTTTTTTAGTATATCTGTTTTTTCTCCTTTTGTGTAATATTCCTATTTTATTTCACTTTTTAGTTCATATAATCCTTAAAGATTGAATTAAGTCCATGATTACTTTCAAATCCTTAACCATTTTTTCATAAACTATTTCTGACCTGTGTAAGTTTGTCTAGCTCCCCAAGCCAAGCCCCAAACATTTTGTCCAGATCCTGATCTTCTTTGTCACTGTCTTCCTCAGCACCATGGTCAAGTTCTTCATCTGATAACTGCTCCATCTGAAATACAAGAAATTCACCTTAGTACTTTAATTACAATGAATAATTAAATTTCTAACAAGTCTATTCTTAAAAAATCACACACATTCAGTACTTAAGTTTTAGGTACATGGAATCAAACAAAACAAGCAAATTAGAAATAAAAGTTATTTGCTATGAAAGTCCAAGACTTTGAAACGACAGTCAAAAATCTATTTTTCCCAGAGCTTTCCCAGCAGTCAGCAAACTGTATTTTATTATGTGGTAGGAAAAAATGCTAGAATGGGAGTCAGAAGAACTGAGTCCTAACATGAGCTCTCCAACACCATATGTGACCTTCACTAGGTGACCAGATTTGTTCGTTCCTCATATTTTTTATCTCTCTCTGGGAAGAAGAAAATAACTTCAGAACAACTCAAATAGGCAAGTCATTACTTTATTTAATCCCTTAGATTCTATCTAAAACAGCTATAGAGATACAGGTGTATAAGCAATTATGAAGGCAGGGTCAAAACAGCATAATGCCTTGTTTCAGTGACCATTTGCTAGATTTCAAAAATATCCTCTAGTTTTTCTTTCAAACTTTCTTCTACTTTACCCCGCCCTCACATTTTACCCTTTGAAAATAATCTTCTCACTTCACAAAAGCCCCTCCAAATGAAAGGGAAAAGTAACAAAATTTTAAAATCTTTGAATATATATACATGTATATGTGTATTGACACAACTTTATTGCAAATACTTTGATAAAAGGAATTTCTTCCTAAACAATGTGCATACCTAACAAAGCATTAAAATTCTGTTAATAGTTCTGATTATTTAGAGAACAGAAAAAGGGAATGACTAGAGAATAGGAAAATGGGATGACTAAAGAACTTATTCAGACTTTTTGCTGCAGTCATAATATCAAATTATTTTGAATTATTGCTAATGTCCTTCGCAATAATATCACCTAAAGTAAACAAATCCCTATTTAATGGCACTAAAACCTAAGAGTTTTTCAAACACTTCCATTTTACAATACACTTCAAAATGTGGATTTCTCATAGCATACCCAAAGAAAACAGGGTCAGATTGATGTCTGACAAAGCCTAGTATTCCTAACTGATCTGATAAAATAATAAACTGGAAGGTCGTTGATGAAGAAGACAGGTTAAAGAAAAACCTCATGAAATTACATCTATGACTGATAAAGCAACAAAGAAAGAAAAGAATTAATGGCAATTTGGCTGCCATGAAGTAAACTTCAATTAGCTACCTCCTACTAAAATGTCAAAGCATAGTAATTGCTAGAAGTAGGCAAAATTTTTTTAAAAAAAGTTTTATTTACTGACTGGAGGAGTAGTGTCATAAAATGGACAGGGGGATCTCAATGCCAGTCTGTGAAGGTGAGCAAGTTGAGCCTGTGTAGTGGGAAAAGCTTACTGCAACATTTAGGCTTTCGCAATGCACTGGTGTGTCCTGATACATTGGTTGGAGAAGCAGAATCATACCTTGCTTTACTGAGAAAAATCACATAATTTATATTCCTCAAGAGGAGGAATCTGGGTTTGCAAAACGAGAGACACTTTGTGATCCACATAAAGTAAAACATTTTGAGAAATATTATATTGGCTAACGACCTAGAGATAGACTCTGTACTCAGACTTTCCTGACTCCAAGACCAGCATTTAAAATAGTACAGCAAATAAGTGCATTCTTAAATAACAGAATTCTAAAAACAAATAAAAATTTTTAAAACATTAAAAAAAATCTGGATAGAAACTTACTATTTTGTTCTGTTACAAAATCTATTAAGAATATAGGTAGTTGAAGAAATGGAAACTTAAAAGGTCAGAGATGTTTCTGTAACTTTCGTAATGAGAAGTGATCTGACATAAAAAAATGGTCCTTCACTCTACTCATTCTCCAATCTCAAATAGTTTGCCATTTCAGCTCTACATTGCTGTCTGCTCTTGAATGCCTTCTCTGATAACCCTAGCATCATTGTCCTTTTGCCAAAATTTAGCCCTGGATTACTCCCACCATCCTTTCCCCCTTCACTCTTACTCCAGAGCTGTATAAATTTCAAATTCTGGTTATCCAACCTCACTACACTTGGTAGGCATCTCAAATGCCTTTGCATTGGCTATCTCCTATGCCTGGAACGCACTCCCCTCTTTATCTCACTTCATAGTGGTGTCTTCTTTTAAGATGCAATGCAAACCCCAATTGCCTTTCCCCCTCCTCCCCACCCCCCCCGGGCAAAAAAGATGCAGCTCAAGCATCTTTTGCAAGAAGCTTTCCCTAACTCCAATGCCCTCCCTCTCAAACTACCTTACAGTTAACTACCTTGTACAAGTACATATTTATCAACTTTAGATTTATGCTGTATATATTTTTCTATGTATTTGCTGTCTCCCCCATTAGAATGTAAATTCATTTAGAATAAATAGCAATTCATTCTTTGTACTTAGATCCTTAGTACCTAGAACAGTACCTAGTAGATAGAAAGTACTTGATATTTGTTGGCTTCTTTTAAGGCTCAGCTCAAATGATTTTTCTTTCCTTCCCACTCTCAATTCACAGGATAAAATCATAGGATTAGGTTGGTTATTGACCAGGTTTCATTGGTTACTGACCCAGGTTTCTTAACCTGGTGCTTATGGACCTTCCTGTCATCCTCCCAAAGAGGTCCACGAATAGATTTCAGAGGGTCTGTGATCCTGGATGGGAAAAAATTATGTCTTTTATTCTCACTAACCCTATATATTTTAGGCATTTAAAAACTTCATTCTGAGACATCCATAAGCTACATCAGACTGCTAAAATGTCTATTACACAAAAAAAGGTTAAGAATCTCTGAATTCTAGTCTAAGTACATCATTTTACACAGAAGAGAATTGAGGTCCAGAGATTAAATAATTTGCTCAAAGTTATATAAACTGAGAAATCTGTCTCTCTTTCCCCTCCCTTGCCTCATATTATAGTGTATATACTTAAATGTGTACATGCTGTATACATTTAATATGTATAATAGAATAAAGGCTCCTGAAGAGCAGAAACTGTATAATTTTTGTCACTTAGCTCCACTACCTAGTATAGTACCTTGCATATATTAGCCCCTTATTTGCTGAAATTTTGAGTAATATAAGTCTGGAAAGACACTGGTGCAAGACTGTCATAGACCTTAAATACCAGCTGAGGAGTATGAATTTAATCCTACAAGCAATTTTTCTATAGTGGGGTCAGGCCTGTGCCTTAGGAAGAGAAACCTATATCTTAATATATTAACTATCTTTATTATTTATTATAACTACCTTCATATAGTAATCCTTCTATCAAAGACAGAAAAATCTATTTGGAAAAGTCAATGGAAAGAACCTTTCTGAACTTATGGCTTAGGTATTCAGATAACTTAGAATAGTTTAAGAATAACCCAAAACAGCTATAATGCTGATTCTCTACCTTTACTAGAAGGTTTAACAAATTGTTAACTTCCTCTTTCTTCTGAATCCTTGTAGTTTCTATGCTTCTTCAAAATGAGAATAACTTAGATGTTTAAATATTCTTAAGTGCAATTCTCCCTTGAATTATTAATATTTATATCTCTTGACCCTAAGTGTACTGCAAACCAAGACATTACTATGAAAAGAAACACCACTGCAGGCTTTGTTCAACCTAACCCCTGCCCACTAGGCTACCTTTATGTTAATTTAAAAACAGAAGCAAAAAAAATAACTTCATAGCTTTACAGAGCATTTCAGTCATTATTAACATCCTTTGGGTGGAACATGGTAGTAGTATGAGAGGATTAAAGAATAATGGAAATGATGTAGTGACCCATTACTTAACATTTTACAAAGTTTTCCTAGCTTTCTTTTCCTTTTGAGTTTCTGACACAGTTTCAGTGTTGTATTTAAAAAAATGGCTTTCATAAGACAATTTAGCAACTTATCCATAGCTTGTTGCTTTTCCAATAAATAGACTTGGAAAAAAATTAGTTCTTCATAGCCTGATTCTGATTTTTCTAACCCATACTGCCTTTAACCTGGAATCACTTTTTTTTTTATTTTACCTTTTTGCATTTTTTTTCTTTTTTTTTAATTTATTTTTAATATGTTTAGTTTTCAGCATTGATTTTCACATGCATTTGAATTACAGATTTTCTCCCCATTTCCACCCCCCCTACTCCAAGATGACATACACTCTGGTTGCTCTGTTCCCCAGTCTGCCCTCCCCTCTGTCCCCCCATTCCCCTCCCATCCCCCTTTAACCTGGAATCACTTTCTATTTACTCTAAACACAAAATTAGAAACCTATAGAAAATCTTTTTACACAAATTCTTAGGTGAGCAAATCTGGTATTGCAAGGAATTTTAATTCGCCAATTCCTTGAAGATCCCACACGATCTGTCCAAAAAAAAAAAAAATCAGTTGCAATAGCTAGAAATCAATGCCTTCTCTCTAAAACACAGAACACTTCTTGTTTCTCATTTCTTTCTCATTCAATAATTAAACCAATATTAGCTTCAGAACCTGGATTTCCCTTGTATCATGCACTATTAGTAATGGTAACAAATGGTACACAAAGACAGCAATCCAAAAATCAATGGGTAGGGAAAGAGAGTTAGTAAAATCTCAGAAGTAACTGAAAGTGATCTTCATTTTAAAAATGAAGTATTAATTTAAATAGAAATCCTCTAGTCATAAGTTTCTTAAGTCATAAGTTCTTTCTCAATCTCTAAATATGCTCTGGTAAAATATAACATTCTGCTAACAAGCTATTTCATGGATGTTAGATTACATCTACAGAGGAAGGGAAGTTATTAATTTTCAATTAATCTCTGCTCCATTTGGCAGCCTATTTTCTAAGGAAGTCAATAGATTTCAAAATACACAGCCTTCCTTAGGAATGCAGCACACTTTCACACAGAAATAAGCTTATGATAAAAATTTTTAAATACTTATTGTTTGGCAACCAGGAGAAAGGAAATCACATATGGCCAGTTGGCTGGCTATGACTCAGACCAAGGATCTTAACTCAACTCCTACCTGAAGTGAGTTTTAGATGATTCTGTTTCATTTATTTAATCGGTACTTTATGTCTGGTTCAGATACAGAACAAAGTTTAATGGCTCTGGAATCTGAGGATCTGGGTTCAAATCCTCCTTCTGATGCTTACTATCTAAGTGACCTTAAGCAAGTAATTCAGCCTTCTTGGATTTCTGTTTCCTCGGCTATAAAATAAATGGGCTGGGTCAGAGGACAGCTTTTAGTTCTAAATCATACAATCTATGATCTGAATCCAGTTCTGCAACATAAGAAATGAAATGCAAAGCAAATATAATAGCAAATCTAAATAAAATCTATTTTTAAAATTTAGTTATGACTTTAATAATTGTAGGACACTACTCAAAACCAATAATGAAAGCTAAGCCAAGAAAATGACAAGTGGTAACAAAAGTGTAACTCATGAATTTGCAGAATATTCTTTCCACTGAGTACTTCTGTCCTTAGATTTGATCTATCTGATGGCAATTTTATTGAGGTATGGTTTTTCATGGTGGTGTTTTAGGTTCTCCAGTCACACTTGAACTAGTGAACAAAATGTAACAACTCTTCACATATATCTCTAAATATATCTGACTTGACTGATTTTACCCTAATGGAGACAAATCACATTTAGCGTAGCATCTTGCTTTTACCCAAAGGGGCATGAAGGGGTAGGGTGGGGGGTGGAAGCACGACCAAGAAGGTAAAGAGGGCAAGGCATTTAACCTCTCTTTGTCTCAGTTTTCTCAACTGTAAAATGAGGGGGTTAGATTAGATTGGGGTGGGGAACATGTGGCCCTCTAGGTCCTCAAGTACAGCCCTTAAACTGAATCCAAACTTCATACTACAAATCCCCTTAATAAAAGGATAGATCCTAACAGCTCTAAGTCTAGCATGCTATGATCTTTTTAAAGATCCCAAATCTGTAGTTTCTGTTAAGATTTTCTAAGATAATATGAAAAGGAACCGATAAACAAATTGCTTAGTGTGCTAATTGCTATAGGAAATAACAGTTCTTGCACACAAGCTTATAATTTGAAAGCTAGATTACAGAAAATTTTACTAGAAGAAAATGTTGGTATCATTGTGAGAGATGGGTAAAAGGGAAAGTTAGGTTTCCACAGAACCGTTAATTGAGTTTCACAGAATAATTAATTGTCAGTTGAAACAAAGAAGGAGTAAAGATTAATCAACCTTGCGGTTTTGGTAGATGCCTCAGACCCAGGATGTAGGGGAACTTGTCTAAACTGGCCAGATAATGGTCAGGGTTGAAGAGAAAACTGGGTCAAATGGCTACTATGCATACTTAATTGGCTAACTGAATATTAACTCACATACATGGTGATGAGATGAAGCTGGAAACACTTCCGGCCCAGACTGGCAATTAATTAATTTGGTTTTAAAAGGTTTAAATACTTGACAACTGTTTATGGTATTGTTGTATTTCTAAAAAGTTTTGTTATATTGTTTGGTAAACAACTATATCATCTGTGTTGTTAGAAAGGCACTTTCTCTTATACTCCATGTGCTGTTCAGTTAAAAACTGTACTGTAAAATGATGAAGGGGTTAGGAAACTGTTAACTCATTTTATTTGACCAGTATTTTAAAATAAGTTTAATTTAAGAAATTATAAACTTTCAAGTTTTGCAGCGGCAGTTCTCTATTTGTACAATAAGTTGGGAAAGCCTGGAATTTTT
Source organism: Phalanger gymnotis (assembly GCA_028646595.1). Lineage (NCBI taxonomy): Eukaryota > Metazoa > Chordata > Mammalia > Diprotodontia > Phalangeridae > Phalanger > Phalanger gymnotis. Next base: position 65,067,699 of record CM053626.1, on the reverse strand, counting down.
ACTGAGAGACAACAGCAGGGTCAAAAACCAGCTGACCTCCTAGCCTGGCTTTTCAAAGTGAGTAAAAATGATTTTTAGTAATTGGCTTTTAGGACAGATTTTAAAATTGGAATTTGAGATGTGGGGTCCTGGTAAAGTTTCAATTAATGAGACTTGCCATCTAGTGATAAAAGGAAAGCTATCTGTCAGAAACTGTTACTATAGTGAAGTGAAGTTGTGATACCCAAAGACCTAAAGGGTTTTATGGAGGGAAAATGGAAAATTTGATTAATGCAAAAATGTGAAATCTTGCTATTTTCAATCAAATGACTGGGTAAATTGGCACTCTTGTATAGTCATGTAAAGAATAATATTCTTTCGAAATGTTAATGGGAACTAGATAAGAGAAGAAATAAAGATATAAACACAATGTTGAATCATAAACCCATAGACTAAAGCTGGGATTTAAAGTTACTGTGTATCTATGTGAAATAAGGTCCTTAAATGTTTCAAGGTAATGTAAGAGCAATTGGATATTAATACAAATGGTATAATTAATTACTGGAACTCAGAGACATTTTTAGTTTGGGGAAAAGAATTTCAGTGCAAGTTTCTTGGAGAGATTTAAGTTGTAGAATACCTTTGCATTGATAGGAAAAGTTAAATGTGGCTGTTTGGAATTGAATTTGATTTATTAAGGAGACTGCCCCCTTTTTGATTTGTCAATGCCTCGATTAACCTCTCCACTTTCTACTTAACGGGAAGATGGACAAGGGGAAGAATTCATGTGAAAAAAAGTGTGGAAACCTAATCCTTATTAAAGACAAGAGTAGGGATTGTGAGAGATGGGTATAAGTTAGGGAAAGTTAGGTTTCCACAGAACCATTAATTGAGTTCCACAGAATAATTAAGTGTCAGTTGAAACAAAGGAGTAAAGGTTAACCAGGATCAGAGTCCTCAACCAATCCAAATCAACCTTGTGGTTTTGGTAGATGCCTCAGACCCAGAATGTAGGGGAACTGGTCTAAACTGGCCAGATAACGGTCAGGGTTGAAGAGAAAACTGGGTCAAATGGCTACTATGCATGCTTAATTGGTCAATTGAATATTACCTCACACACCCACTTTATTCTGTTAGACTGACATAGATTGATGCACCATCAGCTCAGTGCCTCCCTTCAGAGAATGGATTGGTCCACTCTCTTCTAGGTCACAGTCTTCCCTATACACCCCCAACATGAAACTCCTTGGTATTTTCCCCCCTCCTCATCATATGTACCATGTTCAAAAATGAATACTGATGATTGCTAAGTTCACAATAACTTTAAAAAAACAGCAGCTGGACTCAGATGACAATAACTAATACTGATTACAGATGACTGATGATAAAACATATAAAGATGGGCTACAGCTGCTGAATACTGGTGTGCTGTTCATGTTCTGCTTGTGATGAAAGACTTAGGGATGGAGCTGTAGGAAAGGATTGTGTTAAAAAACTTTTCTAACAAAATTTAAAATGCAGCATACATACTATATTAGATTTTAACATGTATTCACGCATATCTCTTCCTTCTCTTCCCCTCCTTTCCCTTCTCTTTCTTTGCCACGATACTTTCCCTCTTTTCCCCAAAAACTTTTGGGGAGAAAATATACTTTTTTCCCCACATAAAACTCTCCTGTTCCTATTCTAGTCCAAGCAAGAAGAGATATTGTCAAGATCAAAGGCGCAATCCTGGATCTTTAGAAGAGTGCGTGCTACAGTTAATGCTTGCAACATAAAGTGGTATGTATAGCACTTGTATAACAAAATTTGACTATTATGTATAGTTATCTAGAAAGTTGATAATATGGTTCTGTTTTTAGACAATCAACCTGCACTGTAAGGACTGAAAATATGACAAATTCAAAGACATATGGGAAAACTTGTATGATACCACTTCATAGCAAGTATAGAAAAAAAGAGTCAAAAGAGTAATATACCTACAGACAATAACTCTGCAAATGAAGATGAGATTAAATGACAACAAAACTTAGGTTAAATATAACAGATGAAGGTGGAAGCTTTTTAGTTCTTAGCCTTCAAAAACACTCTTCTATACTGCTTAACAGTTTTCAAGAACTTTATTTTGAGGTTTGTCTATTTATACTTGTTAGCTGGATTAACCAAAAATTCATCAATTAAAAAAATAAAAATAGACTGTCTCATGGGAATTCTAAAAATAATGGTAAGTAGGTTTTTCACAGCAGTCTTGCAAAAGTGCAAGAGGCATTGTTCTTTCAATTCTCTAGAAGCAACCTAATGTAACAGGACACTTGATGTGCTTTTAAACTTTTGTTATCATTTTTTCTTTTAAGACCAAACTGGGAAAGTGGAGGGTGCCTTTTTGTTTGTTCTTACTGCTCCCTAAAAGGAATATAACCTCTCTTTACTGTAGGAATTAGAACAAAATATCAGATCCTAGTTGTCTTTGGCATAAATCTGAGCTAGGTGCTAGGGAAGGTTAAATAGCCTCAAACCATAGCAATTTCTAGTATGATTCTATTAAATTTAACTAACTAGTACTTTGTGGAAATGCTGATTTATGAGGAGATATGTTGCTGCTGAACTATAGTCAGGATGGTAATTCTCTCACCTCTATTTCCCCCCATGACAAGCTGCATTACTGTCAGCAGCAGCATTTCTCCTCACACATTAGAATTTTCATTTTCCTAAGGGTATCCACCCAATGTTCTAGAAGCTCTTCTCTAGGTCTTTTAATGAGGAAAGTATTTGTGTAGTATCTATGTTATTCTTTTCAAAACTTTTTAAAAAAAGATTGATCCACCTCCTTTTCTTAGTATATATATCCCATATAATAAATTTTGCATCATGCAAATAGGGTAATATGCTACAGATGGTTATGCATACTATAGGTGTCTATTGCTCTTTGGGTTGCCCACAATTTTCATCACTCAAAGACTGTAGCATTCCATGAATTGCAGTCATATTGCAAAGAAATTATTTTAGACTGGACCTATGATTTCACTGATATAGGGAACTCCCAATGAGGAAAACTGTTGTACCAAAGTGAGTGAATACCCCTTCTCTTCAATTTATAGTTTTAAAGAGTTGCCAAAGTCACTGAGAGGTTAAATGACTTGCCTAGGTTCACATAACCAGTATGAGTAAGAAATATGACCTGAACCCAAATCTTCTTGACTCTGAGGCCTGCTCTTTATCCACTGTATCACAATGCTGCTGAACTACAAAAACATCAGTTTTCAATAGACTAGGTTTTGTTAAAAGGAACAGCTTGAAATTGCTGAACAATTATGTAATTTGCCAATATCTTCTAACTTGCTATCTTCCTCCTATGATTCGATTCTGGGCCTAGCTAATTGTCCACATGAGGTTTCTGTCCAAGATACATGTATCGATGGACCAATTCAATGGGTTATCACTTCAAATGTATTGCATATTCCATGCCATATACCAAGTAGTTTAAAATATCTTTCAAAGAAAAGGAAATTGTAAGAGTAAATACGGCATATTTCATGGTTCACTAAAAGCTGCTTAATTAAAAAAAATATTAACACAAATATGTAGCTAGGATTTACAAAAGCTATAATGCTAAACAATCTAAAGCCAGTTTACATATCCAAAAGTCATGATATTTCAGCATATTATTAGGTTGGTCCTGAAAGGGCAGTATACTTTAAAACAATTCCAAAATAATATGGTAAAGAAAACTACAATTTCATCACATTACTTGCCAATAATCAACTTTTTTGCATAAATTGTTTAAACATAATCAATGTCATGACTGGCTTCAACAGACTTTAGCAGATTGCTTTTTTTTTTTAGATCACCAAGGTCCAGAATCACTTTCTAATATTTTTCTTTTTTAATCTAACACAAATTTATTTTACTAACAACTATTAGGACTGAAATCTCTAAGTATAATAGGCTTTACAATCTAAACAGCTTTTTTTTTTTGTGGAGACTTGTCTAATGAGCTGATGCAGAATGAACAGATCCAGAAGAAAAATGTATACAGTAACAATTCCACATTACAACACTACTGCAAAGAAAAGCAACACTGATCATTTATTCCACTTACCTGAGCAATTTAAACATTTGACTGCCAAGAGGCTGGTAAGAACTGCTATTACCTGGTACTTTTCTTTCCTTATTCCTTTACCTGTCCTGCACAGTCCCAGAACTGATCCAGGACTACATGTACAGGACTACATGTACCTGCCACTGGGGTTATGCTATCCCTATGCATCCCTCTCTCACTGGCTACTTGACTGATTACAAAGCTTGAGTGAGATGAGATATAACTATTCATTACAGTCAGAGGCCCTTAGGAGCAAGGGCTGTTTTGCTTTTTTTATTTGCATCTCCAATGCTTGGAACACAGTAAATGCTTAGTAAATGATTTTTCATTCACTCATGACTAACCTCTTCATGAAGAAATTTATCAAAATGACAGAGATGGACAGCTTAAAAGAGTCATCTATTTCATATGTAAAATAAAAGGGGAGACCAATTTCCATAACCTCCACTTTGAAAGCTATTTTACATGAAAAATCCCATAGTGCTCTCCAATCTCAAAGATAGCTGAAGATGGGAAAAATCATAATGAATTCCTGAGATGACTAGACAGTCTTGACTTATTTTCAGGAAAACTTTTTTAAAAGTTTTAATTCTGCCTTATATTCTTGCTAAGGAGCATAACTTAATTAATTTATTTTATAAGTAGTTTAACAAAAACTATTAAGTTCAAAGAAGATATAAGATGTAAAAAAATTAATTCACTGGGCGGGAGGGGAAGCCCTATGCTACGATACAAAGTAACCTTGAAACGTGTGTGCGTGCGTATATATGGATTATTATTTAAAATCTAAACACCATCGTCCTTTCAGTAGTATAGCATTTTTTTTTAAAAAGGTACTTAAAGTTTATACTGCTATACCTGCTCACGAGAAAAAGGCAAATTCACGTTCAAAGATTACGATCCAAAAAATCTTTCTAACTTCTCTCACTGTTCTTTTATTCACAATGCTACAAAAGCTGCATGGTGCCAAACTGGTGAACTCCTTTTCAGATTTTGGTTATGAAACACTAAAAACTTCTCGGCTGTCAGAGAATTGAGAATTCTTAGTCCCCTACTGGCTCTGTCCTCTGTGGTTACAATCTACACCAGCTTAAGCAAAAAAAGTTATAGTTTTTCTGTAGTCAAAAAAACAAGCACTTCCCTTCAAGACAGGTTTCTGAGAAGATTTACACACTAATAAAGTGAAATGAGCAGAATCAGAACACTCTATGTAACTACAGTAATACTGTACAATGATCAACTGTGAATGACTTAAGTTATTCTCAATAATACAACAATCCAAAACAATTCTGAAGGACTTCTGATGAAAAATGCTATCCCCCTCGCAAGAAAGAACTGATGGAGTATGACTGCAGATTGAGGCATACTTTTTAAACTTTATTATTCTTGGTTTTTTTTTTTTTGGTTTGTATTTTGTTTTGTGACATGGCTAAAACTGAAATATTTTGCATGACTACACCTCTATAATCAATATCAAATTGCTTGCCTTCTCAAGGGTGTAGGGAGGGAGGGAGGGTGAATTTGGAGCTCAAAATTTAAAAAAAAATGTTCAAAATGTTGGTTTATGCGTAATTGAGAAAAAATAAAAGTAAAGTTAATTTTAAAAAAATAAAATGATAAGTTTCTTCTGCCTAGGTATAATCAGTTTGCTTTACCTGTTCTCACTAGTTAGGGGTACATACTCTCCCCCTCCCACTCCAAGAAACAACTTGTACCAGTGATCACCTTTCATGCATCTTCAACCTCTCATTCACAAACGGTTTCTTCTGATATGCTTATCAATCAATAAACATTTATTAAGTGCCTACTATGTGCCAGGCACTGTGCTAAGCACTTGGGGGATGGAAAAAGACAGTCAAACTTGGGTTCAACGGCCTTTTTTCTTTCTTCATCTCCCCTGACCCTTTAACAACGAGCCATGGCAACATTAGATTGACATAATGGGCAACAGTGACAAGGCAGAGGTTCAGTTCTTACTTATTTAGCATGTTTTCTCTGCAAAGGAAAAAAGAGAGGGAAATTGGTTTAAAACACAAAGAAGTTAAGAGAGGACGATAACACCTATCTGATAGACTAATTACATCCCAGGGTGTTAAAAGAACTGGTATAGATGTTTTGAGAGAAAAAGCTGATTAGTTTTTTTTATTTATACTCCACACAAATAAGCACTGAATAAACATTGCTTTTTCATTTATTTCATTTATTCCTGTAGCTGGGTCACAGGCTCACAGGTTTAGAGTGCAAAGGCACTTCACTTTATTGAAGACTCTAGAATTAAAGATGAGAAAAAAGGATGGATGGCCAGAGGAGACTGAATGAAAGAGCTGATTGAGATTTTTCAACCAAGGGCCTGCACTATGCTATGTACACTTTAAAATCCCCCAGCAGGGACAGGTATTATTTCATTTTTATATTTCTACTCCCAAAATTTAGCACAGTGATTTGCAATAATAGGTGCTGAGAATTTTTGTTGAATCAAATTTGATATTTCATTGACAGTTTGGAACCCACTGCTCTGATGATGCCAAATCTGCTGTATTGTTTACAGATGCTTTATCTTGAGAATTTAATTCAAGGCGTCTAAAATCCTTCCATTTGCTTTTACATCTTTAGCCCTTACTGACCAAAATGTATTACAAATAGGGAATAGGTTTGTTCAATGGCAAAAGCTAACATAATATATAAACTGGAGAAGTTAGGTGTTCTTATATTTTTAATCTATATACCTGATTATCTGTGTAACTAATAACAGTTTTAACCTATTTTAAATAATAAGCACAAGCTATTGAGTCCTAAGTCTCAGTCAATGATCTTTAAAAAATTATGGTGCCATGGAACTGGGGAAGAGCAGATGCTGTCTGAAAGGGGAGTGTTGTTTCTTCAAGCCATGGACCAGTAAGCTTGACTTTGTAATTTCTACAATGTATTAGCTTTAAATCTATATTTATAGAACTTTTGCTTTCATACTACTTTCATTTAAAAAAAACCCAACAATCTCTTCTTTCCCTTTCCAGAGAGTTGTCTTTTGTGACAAAAAAAAAAAAAAGAGAAAAGAAAGCAATTCAACAAAATTAATCAATATATCAACCAAGCCTGACCTAAAATATAATATTCTGCAGCCACAGTCTTCCATCAGCAAAGGGTCGCCTCCTTTCTTTATGGAAAAGCTTGATTATTATAATTATATAATATTCAGATTTTTTCCCTTTCCATTTACCTGGTTTTTATCATTGTGTATATAGTTTTCCTAGTTGTGCTTACTTCACTTTGTATATTTTCACCTGAGTTCCTAAGTCTTCCCAAGATAAGCAGCTAAGTGGCAAAATGGGTAGAACACTGGGCCTGGTGCAAGGAAGAACTCAGTTAAAAATCTGGCCTTGGACACTTACTAGGTGTATGACCTGAGCAAGTTACTTAACCTATGTCTGCCTCAGTTTCCTCAACTGTAAAATGGAGATAATAGTTCTTTTCCTTACAGGATTATGAGGATCAAAGGAAATAATGTTTATAAAGCACTTAGCATAATGCCTGGCACATAACTACCTGTTTTCTTCTTTCCTTCCTTCCATGATTCTCTTCTCCATATAGAATATATATTAAAAGAAAGATTTATGAGCATTTCAGAAAGAAATGGTGATCACTAAGAGCTAGCAGGGCTTCAACAAAAATCATACACCCCAGATTACCTTTATTTCCTTTTTTGATAGAGGACTGCTACAGGTATAGTATAGCGGTATTTTAGCAATCATTTGGCAGTCTCTCACCCAGGCTGTGCCGATGGACAAGATGGAGGGGGAGACATGATTCAGATGACAGTACAGTCAGATGGAGCCAGAGCCGACTGAACAACGAGATCCAGGGTAGTGAGAGCCTGACGACGACCTGGAGAGAGATCTCTAGTGGAATATATCATGTCAATGTTATTAAGTGCAATATAGTGAAGTGATAAGGATGGTTTCAGTATCACTACACTCTGATTCAATCCAACCACAATCTAGAGTTTTGTCTTCTATATTAAGAAGGATATTTTGACAAAGCTAATACCAAGATATAGCTTATCTTCGAGAGCAATCAGGATGCTAAAAGGGCTAGAAACAATGGATCTCTGAAGAAACCAGGAATAGCCTAGAGGAAAGACTGAGTAGAGTACATGATTACTGTCCTTAACTGCTTTAATCCCAGGGACTGGCATATGGAAGAAGTGGTTAAGAATTGCTCTGCTTTTCTCTAAAAGGCAGGACTTAAAGAATGAGTAGTAGTTGAAGGAGGCCTATTTTGGCTTAATATAAAGAAAATCTTTCCAACAATTAGTCTTCAGGAAATAGTAAGATATTCATCACTCAAGAGACTTGAATTTGGAAGATTTGTCAAGGATATTGTAGAGAGAATTCCCATTCGGATACCAGTTGACCACAAGGTCCTATTCTAATTCTAAGGTTGTGTGATAACATCCTTCTATTCAAAGCCATTTGATAGTTTACTCTATTGCCTACTGAAAATAGTTCAAACTCATTATGTCTATCCAGTGACCTCCATAGCATATGCTGTACCTCTGCTATCTCCTCCACCTCCGCTATACTCTAGCCAAACTGTATTACACACCCCACCCCACTTTCCCACTACCTTCTCATTGTTTAAGCTGATCCCTGTAATCCCCACGAAACGCCATCTTCCCCCTTCACTTTTTACCATACTTGCCAGTCACAGAATTCTTATGGTATCATCTCTTGATCACTGAATGGACATTGCCTCAGTCAAATTGAGGCCTGGGAAAGACATTAGCTTAAAAAGGCCATGGTCTCTCACTATATCCAGGCCAATTCCAGTCATCCTGATCTATATCTTGCCACTGGATCCAGATAGCTCCAGAAGAGAGAGGAGCTGGTGACTTTGCACAGCCCTTCTTCACTTAAATCCAATTCACTTGCAAGTCATCCTGATCTGATGTCATGGTCCTCTTTAGAATGAAAGACAAATAATAAACAATGGTGTCATCTAGTCCAATTTCCTCATTTGTAGGCCCAGAAAGGTTATATGGTTTGCCTATAGTTGAGCTCTTAAGTAGTAGAGATGGGAATAAAACCCAGACCTTCAAACTCTAAAATTCAACGTTCTTGAAAGCAGCTTTTTTGCTCGTATTCTTGAGTAAACCTTCCCTAATCTTTCTTGTGGTTTCTCCATCCACAATTAGTAATAATCATTCTCCTGATTTCCTCTACACCTTTCTTTTGCACATATTTTGTATTATAGTGTGTCATACCAGACTGTGTTCAACTAAATAGCTGTTGTGTTGTTTTTTTTTAAGGAGTGAAGTCTAAAACATTTTTGGACATGGGCAAGGTGGGGATTTGTTTTTCCTGACTGTTTCAAGAGTTTTGTTTTTATTTTAAATTGGGGATAGGTGCAAGAAACAGAAAATGAATGCTTATTAATTGAAAAATCGAATGAAATAAAACATTAAAAAAAGAAGTCTACATAAGAAAACAAATGAGTCTGAGATAGTTGCCCCAACAGTGACTGAATATAAATTTGATTTCTCACCCTACCCAGAGGTGCAGGAATCAAGATTTCTACTCAAACAGAAGAAAACAAAAATGGGCAAAGAATTAACAGGCAAGAGAAATAGATGATTAAGGGGAATTTTTTTTCTGAGAGGGAGGGCTTCATAGATAAGTGTAATAATATTGGATGGTGATCACACCATCACGTATTTCTTCTTCCTCGTTACCATGAGACAAGAGAAGAAGTCAATGGGAACATATCAAGAGCCTT